>MU401508.1:77240-170952 GCA_022579005.1 Poronia punctata | reverse complement strand
TCCCGGCGGGCGCGCGCGCCCCAGAAATAAAAACATAAAAAAAAAACAACAAAAACCCCCCCCCCCCCCCCCCCAGAACAAACGAACAAACGAGCGGCGCGATCCCTCTATCTACCCCATTTCATTTCATTTCATTTCATTTCCCATCTACCAAGTTAGGTTTCTTCGACAACAAGCGAGCGAAACACCACACATACCAAAAACCCCCAAAAGAAGCGAAAAGGAAATAAAGAAAGAAGGAAAGAAAGAAAGAAAGAAAGAAATACAATGTCTTCCCGAAGCGCAACGAAACGTCTCCTCCGCGAGTTACACGTATGGGAAAAGGAGCGCGAGACAGAAACCGGCATCGAGCGTCTAGGCCCGATAAACGAAGAAGAGCTATTACGATGGGAGGCGGTGATAAACGGACGGGGAGTAGGATTAGGTTATGACGGTAACTTGAACTTTTTCTTCCCCCCCCCTCCCATTTTTCCCTCCCCCCCCCCCCCCCTCCTCCTTACTGACGAGAGAGAAAAAAAAAAAAACAGAAGGTCGCTGGCTCCTATCAATAGACATCCCGCCCACATACCCACTCGCGCCACCAAAGATGACGTTCCGGACCGAAATCGTACACGCAAACGTAAATCTCAAAACGGGCGAGATATGTCTCGATTTATTAAAGGATGCTTGGACGCCCGCGTATAGTGTCCTCGAGTGCGTGCGCGCTGTGCGCATGTTGCTTTCTTGTCCCGAGACGGATTCGCCGCTGAATGTCGATGTGGCGGCTCTTGTGCGCGCGGGGGACACGGTTGCTGCGAGGAGGTTGGTCGAGTATTGGTGTAGTGATGAGAGGGGACGGTATGAGGGGTCTTAGGTTGCGTGTGTAAAGTTTTTTGGTGTGGAGGAGAGGGGGGGAGAGAGAGGGGGAGATACTGCGTGTTTTGTGATGATGTGTCAGGTCTGGCTAGGTTGAAGGGTTGGGTGGCGTTAGGTGGAAAGGGGAAAGGAAATGTTGTTACTCTGGAACACGACAGTTATCACGCCACGCCTTATCATGGGTTGGATATCGGTTCAACAAGATGAACCCGATTAGTTGGGATACTACAAGATTGTAATAACAGCTTGGGATTTTATCATCGGTACCACAGGAGATATAACCTCGCCTTGGACCTACCTTTCTCTTGTATATGGCAGCCAGAATATGTTTGGCAATACATTGAATAGTGTAAATTTCGAATGCAGTTTTTATTGATGCAAGGAGGTGATGCTCTACATATGTATGCAGTATGCGGGCATCACTCTACTGTCCTTTCCAATATGCGCCATGTTTTTAAATTTCGCCCCTTTTTTTCTTCCTCCCCTTAAACCATGATATTGGGAACCCAAGGCGCTGTCAACGAGGCTGTGTCACCCGAAAAGAGGTCCGCCTCTGATGCTACAAATGTTACAAGAACCCCTCTCATTGACATAGCTCGCCAGGGTTGGGATAAGCGGCTATGCGGTTTTGGACTGCTAATTTTCGCGGCATGTACACCCAGTGCTCTAAAATACAGAACCTGCCAAAAGTTCGAGGCAACGTGGAAAGATCCATATCTGGAAGAGTTTATTCATTATAATGGTAGACCTAAATAATCGAGTAAGTAAATGAAATGAGAGAGAAAGAGTACTGCATCACATGAAAAGTGCTTACCTTGTAATTTGGCAATCCAGTTGCGGCCCAGCCTAACCGTCTAGCCATTTTGGCGAACCCTTCGGTCTCAATTAGGTGGTAGAAGGGGAAAGGCGGGAACATGGCGCCATCTCGGTGAACATCAGCCTTGACCAACAAAGATGTCCCGCCCACGCCGTCGAGCGGTATCTCCACGTGCTGTTCATCTTCAGGAACAGCCATGTATGCCATGAGTGACCTATATGTTGCCATTTCACGGTATCCCTCCAAGATGATATCATCCGGGTCCATCTTGGAAGCGATGTCTTGGGCAGTAGGGCTATCCTGCCAGCTATTAAAGTCGTAGGGCCGCTCTGCCGGTTTCCCGGTCTCGGGGTCGGTGTATCGCTGGTAGCAGTTGGGAACTATCAGGGGTTTGTCGTGGGAGGCAAGATCCTGTATCAATGTGGGAGGCGTTTCGATGATGTCGGCATCCAGCCATAACACCCAAGACGTATCGACACCCAATGTCGTAAAAAGTAGGGAGTTGCGCGCCCTCGACATTGACGCGCGTCTCGCCTTCTGGTTCTCCATCTTGTGGCGCTCTCCCTCATCCTGTGATACGATGGGAGGGTCAAAGTCCTGTCGCTCAATAATTACACTTCTAAAGCGATTCTTCAGCGGCCCGGTTTGTGTCTTGGTCACTTGCGCCTGCAACGCAGCCGTAGCCGCATTGCCCTCTTTGTTCTTTGGCAGGATGAAGCCAAGCGTGATGAGGTCGTGTGGATAATCGAGCTTGACAAGATTGTCCCAGTACTCTTGGTAGAACCGAGCCATCGGTGTCAAAATCAGAACGGCCTCTCGGTTTTCAATGGGATTCGGAGTGATCGTAACATTGTTGAGGTTGAAGCGGCGAACCGGCGGTCGGTCGCCGATGAGCTTCGCTTTGGAAGTGGTGGGCTTGCGGATCGAGGGCGCATTGGCTGAATTCGAAGTCGTTGTCGGGTCCGTTCCGTCCGCAACTAGGAAATACATGATGAAGAGGACAAGAAACGCCCCAATAGCCAAGGTCACATAGTTCGTCTTCCGCAGACGGACGGGCCCCATGGGGCGCGCCATTTGGCGGTTGAAGGTATTGTTGCTATCGAGTCGATGGTTCCGGCCTCGTCATGAGAAATGGTGGAGATATATAATACTGCTTGCTACCTATGCATAGGAGTCGTCCTCGTCCGCGCTAGCATGCACACGTCGCAGGAGGTCGCAGCACACACACACGGACGATGGGTGGATGGCTGAAGAAACAAATGCTTGGCGTTGCGGAAGCAAAAGGAGCGTATAACGATTTGACAAGGGATTGCCAAAGGTTGACAGGGCACGACTAAGCGGCAGGGGAATCGTGAACGCTGTCAATGGCAGAAAGTGTAATGGTTATTCCGTCTCCTAATAATAGTTAATAAGTCACGACCTTGAGGTTCCATCTTCCCACACCGGGAACTTGGCCAGATAAGCTCAAAAAGGTACCTACATGGGTAACGATAGGTGATGGGTCCCTCCAAACTACCGAGTTACAGGTTTGCTCTTCAAGTTTTTAGTGGAGCGGCACAGACCACTTCAATTACGATACATTAAGTACCTAAGGTAGCCAATAGTTACCGCATCATGCCTGCCGTGCCTGCCTATGCTCCCCTAACAGGAATGTAAAAAAACTGTTAACGGGACTCTTTTCACCTGAGATTCAAGGCGATCTTTTGAAAACTTCATTTTATATTTATATCATATTGTTTGAAGTACATGAAAACCTTCCTTGCTAAAGGCTCCAAGAACATACTGAGGCACGTATATTGCCGCACATTATCAGCATGTTCGTGACATGAGTATTTAGGTAAGCAGATGGAGAGCCTTGCCAAGGGACGAGGACAGGCTTGCCAGGTGGTTTGCCCATCTGGCTGTACTGTCGGTCTACAAATACTCCAAAAACTGAACATGAAACAGTCCTAAGTGGGGATCTTGAACAACGAACATACGAGTAAAGTGCCGGACTATATATCTAAGTAGATAGAAGGTAACAGGCCGGGAACAGGTAATTATCACCCTCTGCCTGTATAAGGATAGAATAGGCCCCCAGCATTCAGGTTTGTCCACATTTGTCTCACCTGACTCGACTAACAAAACCTGGAGTATGCAGGTGGGTATCCCATTGCATCCATAGCATATAAACCCTCAGTCTTCTATTACTTATGATGGTTATCGATACTCATTTCTCTTGTTATGTGATGAAGACTTGGAATCTTCTTCTATAATGTAGGGGGTGTTGAAAAAGCAGATAGGTACACAACACACATGCTTCTCCTTTTGTACATGTGATACCTACTCGTACTTATCCAATCGGGTTTGCCGCGTCAGTGGCAAAGGTAATCTCTCCGAGTGTCCTCTACTAGTGGCGGTAGGGAGGAACATATCTAGGTTGGCAGTATGTGTGAATCTGTATGCATAACACCTATTTGTGTCTCCAAGGCCATCAAACCCTCAAGATCGAATCTACTTGTAAGATGCTACCTGCCGTTGCAGTTGGAGGTTTCTACGAGTAATAATCGCGAAGTGCTTACAGTACAGAGGTACTTACCAACTAAAGTTAGTCGCTATTTAGCCAGGCCCGTGTGACAGGCGTGACAGGTGCATTTTCATATGTCAAAAGGTCAAATCTGGGCAGACCTGTCCAGAGTAGGTACCTTGTTTCTTATAAAACTACACCGACGCAGACGCCACCTCGACTAGACTAGACATGTGAACCAGGAATTTGAGTGTATGAGGATTGCTAGGTGTACCGCATATATATTAAACGCAGTGTAGAAAGATGCTTTTGGAAGTTCATACATGTTAATCGTACCTTACCGGGTAAACAATCCAGAGCCCCAAGGTGGATGACCAATTAGAAAGGAGCCGTAGCCCGTCAACCGACTCTTTCTGGTCACAGTCCCACAAGGGCGCGCCAAATGCAAGTGGATCGATCTTTCAAAGTCGCTAGAATCAGTCCCCTAGAGGCTGCCGCTTTGCTGCCCCACGAATCCCTTGAATCCACTCTAGCCACTGGCGCGTCCCTTGGCATCCACTAACCCCCTCCTCGACCCTCTTTTGGATCCCTGTGGATGGCAACTCGTACGACAGAAAGCAGACAATGCGCAAGTCAAGTCTTTTAAAGATCGATGCCGGACCTCGATTTACCGACTGCACCTAACCCACCTAAACTTTTGAACCGAAAGCTTGTCTTGCCGGCTCAATAGTCAGTTTCTGGCCAGGATTCAAGCATCACTCCCATTTGTTCACCTTATTCCTATCTATTGAGCTTACCTTGTTCTCACTTTACGTACTATTGTTGACTGTTTTTATACGGCAACTCTGTAGACCATTCTCGAGGCCGATCTCTCGTTACACACGACCCCAAATTATGGTGTGAATAAAAAGGTAACAACCATTGGCCGACTTCGTTCTTTTCTATGCGCGTCTTGATGTTGCGCTTCTTTTTATGCTCTCGTCAATACGGAATCCACACGACTTAAGCATAAGCACTAAGATCACGAATTAGACGTTTATAGCGTCAACCGGAAGGCTACCGGCCGAGAACGCCATCCGTGCCCAATAACGCCCTTTCCGTCAATTACGTACATTGTCATCGTCCAGACCGCTACATCTTCCATCTTCTCGGGCTAGGTTAGGACCCTGCGCTTGCACGCCCTTACATGTGCGTGCGACCTATGCGTATGACCCTACGTCTGGCTCGAAGCAAAGTGTCTTTCACCGCTGCCTAGGTCCCTTTAATGGTCCGAAGCTGAGGCTCACTCTCACTGTGCCGCTGGCCCTTTTGATTGGGGCTTAGCCTCTATCACCTGAAACTTCATTCCAACAAGCCCTTGGCGACAACATCGGCCAACCTTTTACCACGTTGATATTGTTTAGCTCGCATTTTGCGGCATTTGCGTCCTATTTTACAATCGTACAGCACTCGACGACGCCAACAACAACCTCATTTGAAGCCGTCAGAACGAGTCAAGATGGAGCCTGTCCCGGAGACAGAGAGAATGGAAGAGTTCCGCCCATTCCCTCTCCCAAGCGTACGCATCGGTTCAGGCGATATGGACAGTGCCCGAAAACCACCCACTATTCGTCGGTCTACAGAGCCACCGTCGCCGAGCTCGCCACTGTTGGCTCCCTCCATATCCTTTCCATACAAACCACGAACGGCGTCCCCTCTGTCAGGTTTGCATGTGCGGTCCAAGTCAGCCGCCAGCCTTCCGCCTTTATCTATCAGTCGTACGCGATCGATGCCAGGCGTTGACGGAGCTGGTCGGCTTCTTTACCCGCCACAGCTACGTGGTGAGAGCCCATCCAGTTCTCCGAACAGACAGCGAACTCCTCGAAAACCCGTCGATGAAGTTTTTCCTCCGGCATCGCCAGTACGGTCTTCTGTCTTAGACAGCGACAGACGACACGTGGAACGAAGCACTTCACCGAGCGGTAGTCTCGCGCCTGCTGCCGCTTTGCCATATAAACGGGCGTCGTCCCCACTACGATCCAATACCCATACTTCTCCAACCCCAAGCTTCACCTTCCCTGGACCTACCTCGTCTGGAGCATCTTCTCCGTACTATAGGTCGGATAGATCGGAAAGTTCGGGCCCTACGTACAGTTTCTCTGCTTATTATCCATCCTCGGTACCATCGACACCAAGCTCAATGCGTTCAAGAAGCCCAAGCATATCTAGCCTCGAGACGATACCGGATTCTCCAGATGCAGAGGAAGCGGCGTTGGAGGCGGAGAGAATTGCCCAATTGAAAGCCGCGGCCGAAGCGGTAGACGGAGGAGAGGGCAAAAACCGGACTAGCGTGGACATTCCTATCCGTGGTCGGACTTTAGGCGTTGGGTCCAGAGATAAGCGGAAGCGGTGGAGCGTCTGTGGAGCCGAGCGACGTGGTGACCTCGACCTCGAAACGATCTGGGAGGATTGAACGCATCCGCACAATATTCCGATGGCATAGCTGGTCTAAGCTCTATAACTTTTCTTTCGTGGCAGAAATGCATCGACCCCCGAACCAGGCTGTCGTCTGAGGGTCGTGGTGTGCATTTTTCAGGTTGGGGGTGGGGTTTGGCCGGCGTATATTTGGCGTTCTTACTGTTTGTTTTGATACCCTACTGCTGTTGCATTTCATGAGACCCAAGGATAACGGAATACCACGAATAACAATGTTCATCAGTACATCTTTGTAAGAGTACTTGAACTGGACGCGAATGGTCAAATTGATCGGGCTACCCGCATACGAGTAGGTATCCTAGGTTAGCTGGATTTAGGTGGAGGAGTCTCTGCAGGCGTAGGACCGTACATAGCCAGGCCCAATATGTTTCTGGGCCAGTAACATGTTTATATACGTGTAGTCCAAACTCTTTGCACAACTTGCCATTTTGATCATATCTATAGTGACATTACTATGTGAGTCCCACTATCGTTCTTTACCCCCTATGCACATCTAGCTAGGGCCTGATCGGCACACTTGTAAAAGGGGAATAAATTTGTAATGTCAACTTCACCCTCCTAGTCAAACGGTATGCGTCGTAGACCCTCTCCGCTACCCTTCTTAGCAGCCTGTGCCGCCGCAATGGCACTGGGCACTTTAATCCCACAGCAATCTCCCCAGCTATTCAACTGATGCAAGTGCTTCACGCCGTCCTGTTCCACCATGATAGCACCCCCTTCGATCTCGTCCTCTTCGTTCGCAACGCCGGCACCAGTCTCGGTGCTCATGCCCTCGACAGCAGGGACGAGGGATCCGAAGAGGAAATGCTGCATGACGGGCAACTTGCCCAGAACCTCGGCGGTAAACATGCGCTTCATACCACCCTCGATCTTTGACCAGCTCTTAGCCGAGGAGATGTCGTCGAGCATGGGACTATGCCATCGCAGACCCTTGACCGTCTTGGTGCTGTTGACGAAGTCCACCTGGCCGAGATACATGAAGTCGTGGCCGAACTCCTCGATCGTGAGCTGTTGGTGGATGGCGAGGGGCGTGATGAAAGGGTGATGGAGTAGTTGGCTAGCGCCGAAGAGGAACGGTAGGAACTGGTAGTCGTCTAATCCCCAGACGCCGTGCGATCCCGCGGGCTCGAGGTAATACGTAGACTGGATGGCGCGCATGAGGACAAGGTAACGCGTGAAGACGCGCAATACCACGGCTTTGAAATCGGACGGCGAGATGATACGCAGCTGGTACAGACATAGAAGCCATATCATGAAGTTGAGCTCATGGCCGGATCCGTAATCTATCCGCGTCCTGTTACCGAAGGATTGGTTGAGATACGTCTCGACCTCGGCGATGGCCGCGGCAGAGGGCAGGCCGAGTCTCTGGTGCCATGTGGGACTGGCGGCTTTGACTTTGTCCAGGAAGGTGCGGAAGACTTTGTTTCCGAAACGGGACCCGTCCGCGTCGTCTGGCGGCGTGGCTTGGACTAGAGCCTCGGCTTCGTCGAGGATGGTGATGATTGTTTTTATGGGCGGGCTGCAGTCGTCGTCTTTGACGGCTGAGATGGGCGTGTCTACGACTGCTTCCGAGAGATGGAATACGAAGGCCGTTATCAGTTTGTAGGATGGCGACGAGAGGAATAGCTCATGGTCCTCGGGTGATAATATGCGTCGCGAGGGCACCTGGAATGATAACGTAGAAACATCTGGGGGCGGGGCTAGGGCCGGGGTATCTGGAAGCGGCAGTCTATTTTCTGGTGTCCGTCTCTTCTTCCTGGGCTCTAGTTTTGGTATCTTGTCCCTGAGGTTTGGAATGGACTGTGGTTCTTGGTGTGTAGCCATTTTCTTTGACAGTCTATCTGTCTCAGGAATGGCAGAATGTAACCTCTTTGAGAGGAATGATGAGCTTGTTAAAGATCCACAATGCTGAAGTGACCATATAGCAGTACTGTCAGGGTCCCAGTCAAAGAAATCGAACTGCGGGAATGCTTTTATCTGGCCACGCGAAGATTATTTTGCAATGTTGACGTCAACAGATCTGGTAGGTTAACTTGTTGGTGAGTAGGAGCTACTTTCGTTTTAAGGTTGAGGCTCAAAAGTATCCGTAATAGGTAGCACGAGATAATACACACCAACAGATAGGTATTAGGTAGTAATCTACTAAGGTTAGGTACTCGTAAATCGTCGGTATGAACGGCTGGTATGTAAAGTACCTACGTTGGGTAAGTACCTGTCGTCTGCCCCGCTAGGAACCCCTCAATGCCCGTAGGGAACCCAGCAGTCTAGGCCGAACTAACCTAACCTAAGTAGGTAAGTAACCTTGGGTGCCTTGTTGGACCCTTGTAAATGCTGGAATCTGACTGTTCTGGCTGGATACGTACCCGCCGTATGCCCGCGAAGACGGTAGCCACCCGTTGATGGTTAACGCCACTAGTGTCATCCAATCAGCTTCAGATTCGACTTCCTGTTTGAGGGAGGATCCCTAACAGCCAATCATTTGTGCTCTCCTTTTTGACACCAAACCAATCAAAACTTCCTTATAGTTCCGAAACAAAGAGGTCGTTTGGTGCCAGTGCATTTAGTCGCAAAAGACAATGACCAACGAAGAATGGCAGACACTAGGTGCCGTGACGGACCCTTTGTTCAAGAATGACTGAAAGAGTAATAATCTTCTTGTTCCTTTTCCCCTGATAGAAGTTGTTATGGCGATAATTCTATATAAAAAACCCAGGTCTTGACCTGCCAAGCCGTTCTTTTCCTCTCCCCATTCTTCATCATCCTTCTTCTTCTTCATCTATTCTACTCACCAATACGTCTCCTCCTTACACACTTTTCAGAACGAGTCTGGTACTCCTTCTTCCTTTGATACCCCGGAGACATACTTTCTTTACATATTTCACTTTTTTTAATCACACAACCTTCATTATGCATACACAAACTCAGACCGTCGCAGCAGCCTTGATGGCTTTTGCCGCCACGGTCAACGGCCACATAACCATGAAGAGCCCGGTGCCCTTTGGTTCAGTCGGTCCCAACAAGGTCCTAACCAACTCGCCTTTATCAGGCAACAACTATCCATGCCAGGTCGGCTCCGACCCGGCCAAATTCTACAGCAAAGATGGCATCGACAACAAGATGGAGATCGGCAAGCCACAGACCATCACCTTTGACGGCTCGGCCGTTCATGGAGGAGGCTCATGTCAGTTGGCTCTAACCAGCGACCCTCAACCATCCATCTCCACCTCTTGGCAGGTGATCCTGTCCATCGAGGGTGGCTGTCCAACCAAGAGCGGCGGCGGCGGCGGAACGGACGAGTACGAATTCACCATCCCCGACGGTATCAAGCCGGGCGACTACGTATTCGCCTGGACATGGATCTCCAAACTGTCCGGCACACAAGAGTTCTACATGAACTGCGCCCCCGTGAGCATCACCGGCGGAAGCTCATCAAAGCGCCAAGTTTACAACAACGAGACGATGGAACTCTTCTCTCGCGATAGTGACTTCCCCGAGCTCATGGTCGCCAATCTGGAGACTGTCAACGGTTGCAAATCCACGCTGAGCTCTGACCCGAAGTACCCCAACCCCGGCAAGAACACCATAAGGCCCAATCCTGCAGCCCAGTTCGCGCCTATCAATGGTGAGAACTGCGTGCCTAAGGGCGCAAAGGATGTCCCGGTTAGCGGTGGTGGTGGTGGTTCTGACTCTGGTTCTGCTACCTCGTCATCATCATCTGCACCGGCTGAGACGCCCACTTCATCCGCTCCGGTCGAAACACCTACTTCAGCTGCCTCTACTGAACCTGCTGGTCCTTCGTCCGGCGGCGTATTTTTCCCTCACTCGAGCTCCGCAGCTGCGACGTCCGTGGCCCCTACCCCGACCCCAACTACGCTATCCACAGTTGTATCATCATCATCAGCCCCGGTTTCATCTTCCGCGCCTGCCAACACCACTACTGTGCAGATCCCCAGCTCAAGCGCAGCTCCCTCTGGTGCTCCCTCCGGCACACCTTCATCCGGTCTAACCGGCCCCTGCTCATCCGAAGGCATGTTCAACTGCATCGGCGGCACATCATACCAACAATGCGCTAGCGGTAGCTGGACCAAAGTCGGGCCCATGGCTGCTGGTACCAAGTGTGCCGAGGGACAGACGATGACTCTTTGGGCTCGTGATAATGGTGTCAAGAAACAGAGTTTCCGTGCTCGTCGATGGGGTTATTAGATTAGGGAGACACTAGAGACTCTTTTTCAGCGGGCTCTGGGAAGATGAGGCATAGATCTTAAGGTGAATTAAGTCAACTGAGCGAATAATTTATGCAATTAATATGATAAACTGTCTTTTCTCGTGTGCTTGTAATGCCATCTCCCTTAGGTACCTAACCTACCTAGGTATATTGAACAACGTCTTTTCTATGTGCCTGTAATTTGCATCCGCTAGTTAAAGTAAGTTCTATCCTTGCCCTTCCATACGAGTATCTGTTTGTAACCAACCTAGCCTAGCAGGATAGATAAGGTTAGAGGCACCGACCGATCTCCATACGACGCAACAACCGCGCAGCAATGTACACTACTTAATGGGACATGGTGAATGTAAGGTGTGCCTGGATCTACAATGACCGAGTATCGGAGGGTATAGGGGAAGGAAGTCCGGACTGATATACTCGTAGTATTGTTGTTTATCATGAGAAAGGACAAGTATCTATCTATGCAAATCCCTCTTCTAACTAGTCGTATCTTGTGTAGTTACAGATCTTTCCTTTAATCTTCAAGAAATTCGTCTTTCTCTCTTTCTATCTATCATATCCCGGTTCTCTATAATATGAACATGCCTTCTTCTACATAGAGTGAAAGGAAGTTAAGCGCGCTGATGAACAAGTTGTCCCCGGACCCAGACTTTCTTCGTATTCCTATCATCGCCATTAAAGACCCATTTCGCGACGCGTTCTTCCCACGTCTCCCACCCGAACAAATCGACGTTACTCTCGAGCGCGGGGTCGTCGACGGGGACATCTTCGGGCACGGTGCCGAGATCGATGAGTTGGGCATCCCATTGCATGCCTACCTCGAAAGCACCAATCTTGTCGGCCAGTCCCACGACTTGCGCGCCGCCTTTCGTGGCTAGATATAGGACCTCGTCGACGCTTAGCCGGGCCCTGTCGCGCTCTTCCTGGGACGCGCCCTCGAGTTGTCCACCCGGAGCGATGAGATGGTTCGATACTAGTTTTGCTTGTCTGGCTGCTTCGAGAATGCTGGGGCTATATCCACCGCTCATGTCCGTGCCTAGTCCGACTTCGATCCCCTTGTCCAGCAGCCAGCGCACGCGGGCGACGCCGCTCGTGAGGGACGAGTTGCTGCATGGACAGTGGGCGACCTTGGCTTTCCGCGCCGCGATCAGGTCGGCTTCTTCCGCCGTGAGGTGGATGGCATGAGCTAGGATCATCTTGTCGGTTAGAAGGCCATACGTGTCGTACACGTCGGCGTAACTCTTGCTATCGGGGAATAACTCCTTGACGAGGGCTATCTCGTCAATGTTCTCCGAGATGTGCGTCTGCATGGGAAGCTGTGTCTCCCTATGCAAATCGCCGAGACGTCTCATGGTCTCGGCCGAGCAAGCTGGTGCGAATCTAGGGGTGATGATCGGGCTGATGAGCTCGAAATTGCCGTCTATGCTGCGAATGTGGTCGATTGTGGCCCGGGTAGCGGATATGACATGGTCGGGAGACTCGTCTAGATAATAGTCTGGCCCCAGATGATCCATGCATACACGTCCGATGAAGGCGCGCTGGCCCATGGTGTAGCAGAGATCGGCTAGTAAATTGGTGGCATCCACATCGATGGTTGCGAAGTACGCCGCCGTCGTGGTGCCGTTGGCTAGCATTCGTCTAACGCAGCGTGTATATACCCTACGTGCCTTGGGGAGGTCTTTGAGCGAGGCTTCCATAGGGAACGTATACTTGTTTAGCCAGTCCAGTAGGGTCGACTTGCCAAATATGCCTACGTTTGGATACTGTGGGGCATGGACGTGTGTGTCTAATGATGTTCATGTCAGTTAAGGGGTAGCGAATATGGAGGATCAATCAATGCCAGGGTTCAACGGCACTCACCGACGAAACCGGGGAAAAAGAATTGTCGTCCATCACGGGCCACAGTGATAGCTACATCGTCAAGGCCCCATCCTAGTTTAGAACACAATATTTCGAGTGCCTTTTGTTGGTTGCAGTCCCGCTCGACGGTGATGATGGTGCCGGTAGCATCTACACACACAGCCGCATTGTGAAGATATTCCAATTGGCCAAGACTTGAGGAATGAACGAAGTTCCCCAAGAACACTTGGTTTCTGCCCTGCTTGGGGTAGGCCATAATACAGTCTGCTTTTGTGGCGTCGTTTTCTGTCCGATGCGCCACTGGCTGTCTGCTGGGGTGTTACTCCTTGATATTAGACCGTTGAATGTGCTGTATAAATTCCAAGGGAGGGGATGCGGAAAGCCGTTGTCAATGTTGGTATCCGTGCCAAGATTCTAATCGTGAAGTGGACCGCTAAGTAGTGAAAGTGCGTCACCGCAATTGCCGTCTATCTTCAGTGTCTTCTCTAGACTACTAGGTTAGATATATGGCTGTTTGACGCTGGGTGAGTCTTTTTTTTTGCTTCCTCTCCGCGAAACCCTTCGATAACGCCAGTGGTTTTATCAAAACAGTCTACTATATTCAATCATTCAACCACTTTCTGAACAGGCTAGACAGTCTTTCGCAAACCGGCGAGAAGCTTCAGGGGACACCGGAAAGGACCGGAGTACAGGCCCTGAACGGAAAAGAATGCTTTGGGCTTGGAACTTTGCAGATGAGGATCAAGCCGGAATGCACAAGGAGAAGAAAAAAGGGAAAAGGGAAGAAAAACCCCCAAGTTTCCAGTGTTCTCACAGCTGATGATGTAGTCTGAGCACGATCCATCTTTTTACAGCTCTTAACAGCTTACAGAAAACCAGTCGTGGCATTTCTAGTGTGACAGCTACTTACCTATCCGCTCGGTTCGTCGCGGTCCACAGCGCGCCCATTCAGGTGTCGTTATGCCGGCCGGTCAGCGGCGTAGCCCGAATACTTACCCGGCAATGTTATGTATTAGGTAATAGCTTATCTGCGGCGGTATTTTGTAGATTGCACGTGTGTTTTTAGTGGTTCCTCTATCTTCAAGCTATTGACGATAGACGCCTATTTTTCGTCAATTGTTTGACAAAAGAAGCATGATCGTACCTGCATACTGTAGCTGGGTAGAACCATTGGATGCAAACATTTGGAAGGGCAAGGAGATTTGTTTGATACACGTACACTATGCAAATGTGAGTCTATGTTGTGTAATTGAAACCTCGGGAAAATAAGTTGTGATGCGCAAACTGTACGTTAGGCGTCGTCTGTATACTGTGAGCTACGTGATGGGTACGCATTTTCAGTACTAGCCAACGTGCCGTATCCAACCTTGGAACTTTGTAATACAGCCTTTATACTCTCTCTATTCCTGCCTAAAACTGACGATAATGACGACGAGGGCTTTGTTGGATGGACACGGCACTTGCCACATTACCTATACCTACATACCTACTTACCTGCAGTCGGCTGTACAAAAGTGACTACCTCTTGCCTACATAGGTTGCAGTAACCACACATTTGGCAGGCGACCCCGACACGGATAACTGATTGGTAAAGAGCTACCTTCTGATAGGTAATTGCCTTGTTTTATTAGAAGGACAAGAGTAGAACAAGAGGTCAAACAAGACTAGAGGGAAATATTTGACGACGTGTTCTAGATGTGAAACCGCTCAATTGGTTTAATTCTCCAATTATCCAAGTCATTTACGTGTACGAGTAGATTACTTACCGAGGGGATTCTCCGACGGTCTCCACGTACTCCACATCCACCTCTCTTGGACGCCACTTTTCCTTCCCTATTCTCCATCTCCGATTGACCGACCGATTGACCGACCGATTAAACCAGGTTGACTAACGAGCCTGAGAGCCTGAACAGAGGTTACTTACATACATAGTGGTAGCCTGTAGGGATTCGCGGCCCCTTAAGCGTACACGAAGCGATCCGATGTCCCGGAGTGGTACCTGTGACGCCTAGACATTAGCTACGACATTGGTTTCACAGCGTCAGGCCGCGGAGAATTCTCTTGTGGTACAAAAGTGCATCGACTGACTCTAGTGCACGCCGGTAAACTATTATAGTCCGGGACAGAACTCGGCGTATAAAAAAGAAAATGCCTCTCCGCATAGCGAGCCTTGGCTCCTCTTTCGCGGCGGGACCTAATATACCGCCGATGGAGGACAAGCGTGCCGGCCGATCGGGTGCCAATTATGCTCACCTTGTCACAAAGCGTGTAGGCGGTACCTTGACCGACTTGGCCGTTTGCGGCGCCACCCTCCTGCACCTCATCGACACTCCGCAAGACGCCGGAGGTAAGAGGTTCCCGCCCCAGATCGATGATCTTCCGGCCGATACCGATCTCGTTCTCGTGCTGGGCGGCGGCAACGATATCGGGTATATCGGCGGTATCTTCCAAGATACCCTGAGCCAGAGCTGGCCGGGAAGCCTACTTCTGTACCTGTACACCACCGACCCCGAGGAGCAGGCCAAGATTCAGCAGCTTCAATTGGATGTTGACGGCCTTGCGCAACGGTACGCCACCGTGCTTGACGCCATCCATCGTAAGGCACCCAACGCCCAGGTGCTCGTCGTCGAGTATCAGGCCGTATGTGGCCCGGACACCCGGCCGGGCGAGGACGTCGTTTTCGGTGCCGATCGCATCGCGCATCACCGGGCCGTCGCCGCGCGGCTCCTCGAGGCCACGGAAAAGGCCGTGATTGGCCGCGAGGCATGGTGCAGTACCGTGCATGTTGCAGCCGCGAGTGAGACGCACGCCATCGGCAGCAAAGAACCATGGATCTCGGGATTCACCTGGAAGCTATTCTATCAGGGTGGTGCCTATCATCCGAGACCTGAAGGCATGACTGCCATAGCTGATCTGGTCTTTGACAAGATGGTACAGTTGGGGCTTGTGAGCCAGGGTCAAGCGAGCAGGGATGAGGACAGCGAAGATGGCTTCGTTGTCCTTTGAAGATATGATCAGATATCTTACTGTTGTTTTGTGCCTCGACTACATGGGGAGGCGTGTATGTGCACCTACATGAACCTGCATGAGCTGCAACCTCTTTGATCCACTACAAGAACCCCCATTGCCCTTTTCCCTGGGGGGTGTACGTAGGAAACTGTTTGCATACCACTCCACGCCACCCACATTCGCATCTGTCTATTATGCATTATGTTTGTGTCAGGTTACTGTTTATTCAACGCCCCTCGATCTTGTAACATTGATAGAAGGTGCAACTATGAATCGATTGCCAAGCAGAGGCGCAAACCTGGTGCCGGAAGCGAGGCAGCCCACGCAAGGTATCACGGCAGGGCGCATAGGATAGTTCGGTCTACCAGTCGACTCTCAATGCTGGATATCCCAGATAGGAGGTTTGAAAGGTTGTTCACCTACGAGTACGCGGGGGCGGGTTTACTGGGACCTAACGATCTGGGTCCGTGCCCTTTGTTTCCTAGCAAGCTTGCTATATGCTTGCATCGCGATCTATGTTTTCTGTCATGAACTTTTTTCCTGGCCTGTTTCTAGCCTGCCGTGAACCGACGCGCAGAAGCAGGATGCGCCAAAAGCCATCGCTTTCCGGAACTACCCGCATGGAGGAATCAACCGGTTCATCAGCAATCTATGATGAGAGGCTCCTATTAAAGCGCGGCTTTCCCTGATTTTACGTCTCATTGTGACGATGACTGTCGGCTTGGCAGTCATCCTCCTGTTTCTTACTATTCACAGCTCAAGTATACAATTACTCAGCTTGTGCTTATAGGGGTGCATATGCGTGTATAGGTGCGCATACGCAGTTCCTTATACGCAATTCCATATCGCGAAGACGTTATAACCTAGTTATTCGACATCTGTAACATCGGTAACGTGATGTTACACCCCGGCTCGTTCGCCATCTGTTGCAGCGCTTCGCCAGCGCTAACAATGTTACCCTCGCTGGGGGGGAAACCACTTGGGTCAGCTTTAGGTCTCGAGTCTTGGCCCTTGATTGCCCCTATTTTACCGCGGGTCGGGGGTTTGCGTTTCCCCATATTTTGCCGTCTCTCTGTGGTTGCGTGTTCACCTCGAACCCGCACAAGACAAAATAGTGGGTTCTGGTAATTGGAATTATGTGCTCCCAGTCGCGGGCCTCCTGATGAGCAATACCGGAAACAACTGGGGCTGTCGTCTTGGCGTCACATCTCGAAGCAGTCCCCATAACTATCTGCTACGAGTAGACTACGAGTAACAGACAGAGCTGTCACCCTGTTTCAACCAACCGAAACACTCGGTTCGCTTTCGCATCCCCGGTCTGTTACCTTTAATGGCTGGATACCAGCCTAGACAGATAACCAAGATACGATACAGGGTGAGGGTAACCTCACGGGGAACTTTCGTACGGAGCAGATGGTGGCGCGTCGATCGTAGGCCCCGACATCCCGTATACAGGCGACACCAAGTGCACACTCATACACACACATACCACACACACACCAGCCCACACGTCAAACCACACACAATGCACGCACATACACACCAAATAAAAGGAGATAAAGTTTCCTTCCCAGGGCACATTTTCTGAGGGATGTGGGGGCACATGGCATCCCACCACGCGTGTACCCGCTGACCCTGCATATCAAGAAAACCCCTTAGACTCCGCCCACCGTCCGTTCTAGAAGACGCTGTTGGATGTATAGATTAGAGGTGTGCAATATCGTGTCAAGTTCGGTATACTCTTCGGGTTTGGAGGGGCTTGCAAAAAGTCTGCAATCTTACAAATGCCATGGGCAGTCTCGTAAAATCCCTGATTGGTGACGAGGAACCCTCACTTTTCCGCAGGGATCCGGTTATCATGAATGGAAATGTCGATCAACAGAACCGATGAGACGCTGAGGGGAACCAAGTGGGCATCCACGACAGCGGCATATGCCTTGACAGGGCAGGCCAAAAAAAGAGCGCGCCGAGTGCGTTCGCTTGCGACCCTGTACCTTGAGCAGCGTCACATCGCGCCGAGTCCTAGTGTCGCAACCCGATCAGTGCTACTCGGGTACGTCGGAGGAGGCTACCAGGACAGAAACTCGAAGCCTCAAAGTTGCAGGGCTAGCACTAGTACGAGGATAAAGACGAGGCGAGACTCTACGTTCTCTGATAAGAATCTGGTCACTTCGCTTGGGACCAGGAGCCCACATTAGAGACGACGCCATAACCCGCGACGGTGGCAAAGGACATGACGACTGCTGACCAGGCGTTACAGATATACGGTCTTCCGCTCCAGTGGTGCCTGGAGGCGTTCCTGGTAGTGTGTCTGGGAGTGTGTATGGTAGCGAACGGCACTTGGAATGCATCGGTATGGCGGCACTCGTTAGGCAGGTACACGATATTATGTACAGAAATGTCTGGGCACACGACGGGCACATGCTATATCGTAGCTTTTGGTTGCGAATGTTCTGCAGCGCCCACGGCTGCCTCATGCTCCCTGCAGGGCCATCTCCATCAACTCTATATCGACTATCGCCACCCTCGAGAAGGTGGACAAACAAGAGACGAAACCTGCCGCCGACTGACCAGTCACGGTCGAGGATAGACGAAAGAGTAATAACGTCATTGCGTATGTGGCGTTGCTTGACGTGCTCGTCCCTGCTCCACCACTCACGAATGCGTCAACTCAAAACTAGATAGACGTGAAACCGCAGCAAGGCGTCAAGTTAAGCGAAGACGATACCAATTCTTCTTTGGGTATGCTATGAAATCATGACATCTTTTACTGCTACAGTCTGCCGACTGGTATACCGAAAGTCCAACGCCGACTTGCCGAACGGAGTCCAGTGAACCAGGAAAGCAAGGAACCAAGGAATGAGAGATAGTACCAAATATCTTTGCACGTCTCAGCAGTTTTTCGATGCCTTGCCGCTTCCCCGATGCCAGGTTACATGAGGTTCGCGGCAAAAAGAGGAAGAAAGAGAAAACGATTATGCTTTGATTTCCATGAATCCCGGACCACTCCGAGCTTTCCAGGCTTTGTCATACCTTGTCATTTCATATCATTCCATGCTATAACCTTATTATGTAAGGAAGCTTCGCGCAGAAAAGACGGCTCCGCTACCTCTCGAAGTCCCGAGTCCTCTGCCGCTGACGTTCCATGTCTTTTCAAATGACAAAAACCAAACATAAACATCGACAGATGAAGTCAAGGCCGGGTTTCCTTCCCTTTCTTCTTCTTCAACGCCCCCCGTTTGTATGCGAGGAATACGTTATTTGAATGTCTGTATATGTGCGCTTTGGACATTTTTCCTATGTCCTGCAGAATCCTTTCCGCTGCCGAGCTAAATTACATGACATGATGTACGGGACGACGACCCACCCGTCGCTGTCGACCCCTATCAATATTACACCCAGCTATCATCTTAAAGACCCCCGGAGCGGATGATTCGCAAAGGATTATGCGAGAGAAGGATTGAAGAAGGGAAGGGTACGGACGGCAAAAGGCGGGGACGACGCGGGATAGCGGAACATGTCCAGGGACGGAGAGGGGCGAGTATGACAGATTCTAGAAAGCGGGTACGTTCTCTCTCCCTCCCTCTCCCTCTATCAATCGCTCTATCGTTTTTCCACACCCCCCTTTTCAATGTTTACTCGTATGTCAATGGTACGATATGATAAGGTATGTATGATACGATTCATATTCCTCTTGCTTTGTAATATGAGCTGCTGTCTTCCTCGTTTCTTGTTACCGGAACGAGCTGGAAGGATGGTCACAGTCAGTCAAGCGATTAAGATATTACAGGACTAATAGGTCATATATCAAGAAAACAGACTTACTTACTACGAAATCATACACCATGACGCGCCGCCCTACAATGCACCCCGCGCTACATACTTGAGTCTAGTCCAGGTCCCTATTGCGAAATCATCGTGGCGACGGTGGCATGTGCCGTGTTGGGCAACATGAATACCTTGGTTGTATATTTCCATTTCATTTCAATATACCCCCTTACTTATTATTATTTTTCCATTTTTTTATTCCCATTATTCCCCCCGGGTAGGTGTGGGTGGACTAGGACCTCAAAGCCCACATAGAGAAATCCCAGATACGGGTTCGTTTCG
Source organism: Poronia punctata (assembly GCA_022579005.1). Taxonomy (NCBI): domain Eukaryota; kingdom Fungi; phylum Ascomycota; class Sordariomycetes; order Xylariales; family Xylariaceae; genus Poronia; species Poronia punctata. The sequence continues at coordinate 151,095 of MU401508.1, read as the reverse complement.
ATCGATTAATTAATTAAGCGAAAGAACAGGAAGCCCCCCTGTTAAACTGTCAAAGAGCCCCTCTAAATAGACTTTTCTTCGTTTCATATCCCCCTTTTTTTTTTTTTTTTTATTCTTTTCCATTTATGCAAGGACACGACAATGTAGTAGTAGGAGGCGAAAGAGGGGGTGGGAGGGAGATATGGGGGTTACAGCGATGAGATTGATAAGGATAAAGAGCGAAGAAAGGTTACAGACAGGGAACGGGACATGACAGGAAAGAATAGGGATAAAAGAAAGAAAAAATATCGATTCCATCTTCACTGCCGTCGTTGTTCCTTAGGCACGTAGCTATCCTACGAAGATGATAGAAAACGAAAGAAAGAAACCCCGGTGAAAAGACAGAAAGAGAAAAGGACCCCCTATCATTGTGTGTTTTCCCTGTGATGCCGAAAACTAGCCGTCACCCTACACTAGATAGGAAACCGGGGGGGCGGGGCGGATAATAATACGGCAGACTCGGAATTCCTGTTACCGGAATGTAGGATGGGTATAACAGACACAGATATGTACTTAGGTTAGAAGGTTGTGACCTAGATGTAAGATAAATGGTAGGTTAGGTAACATATATTAGGCAGAGATGAAATGATATAGGTATATAGAAGTAAGTCCTAAAATGTTTCATTTCAGTACAAGGAAGGCATCATACGATGTCCGAGCAAATGGTCTCTCTCTCCTTCATCCTCTCTCTTTATCTATCTCCGTATTTGTGATATTTTCCCAAACCGACACGAGTTGGTGAAGGTGAGGTAATAGATTACCTACCTACCTAGAGAAACTTGTAACATGCGCATGTAATGTATAAGTGGTGTGGTATGTGTGTCCGTGTAATATGTACACCTCATATTAATTAGTTTGAAATGTTCGGGGTTTCGCTATCTATAACATAACTGCTATGATATATTGTAACCCCAATATAAAAGCTGTGTTGAAAACGTATATTTTACCCTGGTAAAAAAGGGACATGTCGCAGGGACAGGGCGACTGTGAAATAAAAGGGGGGTTTTCCTCTTTTTTTTTCTTTCGTATTTAGATAGTCTTCTTCGTCTCTCTGTAACGTACAGTACATTATCTACTTCTCTGTTTCCTGTCTTGTCTCATCTCGTCTCCGGTAACAAACCAAGAAGAAAAAAACCCCCACCGGATTTTAGGTTCTAGAATTACACGTAACCCCGTGCTGTACTGTACTCGTGGGGTAACAAGAAAACGAGACGAGACAAGACAGGACGGAAAAGAGGATATTTGAGAAAAGACTAAAGGTGGGGAACGGACAAGGAACAAGGGAACCGGGGATGTAACCCTAATGAAAGAGGAGGGTTTGATAAGATAGCCGACGGATGAAAAAGGCTACGCTGCAATGCAAGGAAAAATAAATAAATAAATAAAGTGTTTTTTTTTTCCCTCGAAGGGGAGGCAAGGGGCATGGGTAGAGAGAGGTATGGCAAGGGAGACAGCTATTCTCTCTACTAACCTAGAGCATGCCGTGTAAACCGAAGTAGTCGATTTCATTGGACGAGAAGCTTCTCTCCGGAGAGGAAAACAAGGTCGATAGATGGATAGACAGAAAGAAAGAAAGACGTTGAGTGCTTGAGAAGATCGTCGCTCTCTCTCGCGCTAAGTCTATATTTTTTGTTGAGATTTGGGGGAAAGGCATTCAATCAGCTTTTATAAAAAGACACCCAGACAAGATCAAAAGAGGGAACGAAGGACAAGGACAAGGTATAAAAGCAGGGAAAGGCGAAAGAAAAGGAAAGGACGGAAGGAATAACGAATATCCCCAGGTTACAACTTACAAGTGATGCTGAAAAATAAAGCTTGGAAACCTACCCAGTAAATAACGTGGCAAGGACTGGGCTGCCTATCTGATCTCGCTTGAGAAATCACCCGCATACATACTCACCCCGTACATATTATATATGTACTTGCCCTACATACATACATAATGCAATGTACTTTCTTGACCTGGCAACCCTGGCCATGGTTGACTTTAAGGTATGTACTTACTTGCTTACATACTGTCTGTGCCAACCCAGGCCGACAACCTGGTACTGACGCAGGTCTGATGCAGTACGTTATTAGCCAGGCACCCTTTCGCATGGTCTTCCAAATACTTTTTGATGATACGTGAAGTCCTGGCAACGTAGTGTGGTTAGCCTCAAGGGATCAATGTTGGGTACCTATGTACTTGTTAGTTACCTTGAGCTAGACCGGTACGGCACCTGCGATGACGAACCACGAACCACGGAAACCTACAAAGAAGGATATATAAACAGTTTTTGTTATGTAAAAATAAACTCACCTATATCTTCCCTTGGTCGCCTCATTTCAATTCGAATAATACGCTGGTCCATTAGAACAGACGCTACTTGGTAGATCGTAGAGCACCCCCGCGACGACGTAATAAGACGCCATTCCGCGTGAGGGATATTGGTAAAGGTTGTCCTTGAGCTGGTTGATAGCCTATGACGATGTAGGTAGGTGCGTAGGTACTCGAGGTAGATAGATAGATGAGTAGGTTATGTAAGCAGATGTTATCCAAAGGTATGTATGTATTTATGCACCATAACTTTCATAGCCTTCGAGTTATATGCGTTGTGTACCTGGAAAATGGTGCCGTTGGTTTGCATCTTGTTTCCGGCACGGATATATAAGGCGAGTTACAGCAGTAACTTAACCTACGTGCCTATGTCAGGTTAGACACACTCAGAGTGACAGGCAAAGAGGAGGGTGGGCGATTCCCCAATGCGAGTTGTACCGAAGCTGGCCAGGATAGGCAGCTGGGGGTGGAAACGTCCGGGGATGGATCAATGGGAAAAAAGTGACCAGGGTTACGCGCCCAATAGGTTGTTTGTTACGAGGGGACTGCCGTTGCAACTTGCAAGAAAGCTGTCGGTCCAAACGGTCCAATGGCCGTCTATGGCCCAGACCAGGTGCGTAACCGGTTGCGACAGTTGGCTGGGAGTGACCCGCTAACAACGTCGAAAAACGCACCTCCAGCATATTGCCTGTATCCATTTACCTGTACGAGAATATTGCCTATGTAGGTTGTATGTATGGATGTATGTGTGTGTCTGGTCCGTGTTAGCCTGCTTGGTTACAAATCAAAAAGTGCAGCAAGCTCTTCTAGGATCTGGGGAAGGAAGCGCCGTATAGGTGCTACGCCTGCCACATTCATTTCTCGTAACGTCCTCGTCGGCACAAGGCAGACCGATTAAAGTACCTACCAAAAGATACATACCTCCTACAGCGATGTTACGGGGTTCGGCCACGGAATTAATCGTCTTCGTTTCTTAAATGGCTGTGGATTTGTGACGGCGACACAAAAGGTACTACCCTACTGTGTAGGTATTGGTATTAAAAAGGCAGATACTCGTAGTTACGCCCGCGAGCGGCCGCGCCAGTTTGGAGAAAGTTGGGAAATATGGGCCGGCGAACCTAAATCTCTGTAGTATTGCGGTAACGCGGGCGCAGATACAGATACAGACGCAGGTGCAGGATACAGACACATAATATGCCATCTCCCTAATTCTTTTAAGAAAGAAACATGATTAAGTTGTGGACATCGCAAACCTCTTGTCTTTCAAAAATAGAATATCAGGAAAAAGCAAAAAATTGAAAATTAAAGAAAAACCAACAAGCACGTACCATAGATTAGCAAAAGAAAAGGAAAGGAAAAGCTCTAGAATGCGTGATCGTCAGGGCGTTCCCGCCTTGCCTGATCTGTATACGTACAAGGCCACACACACAAGTGACACAACCAGACATGTACAAAACTGACAAGTAACCAACCATACAGATTACCTAGAGAGAGTGTGTGAGTGTCTGTGTCGCACGCACGCGCGCGCTCCTACACTAAGGGGATCTTACACCACGTTTTCTGTGCGGGTACTCCCAAATGTCGCGTCAATTCCAAATACCGTCCTTCAAGGACATCCCTTGCCCGCTAATGAGCTTGGTTTAGTGAGGACGCTACTGAAGGGATTCGCCAGCCGAATCGAATCCTTCAGCCCGCGATCTAATAGCTAGGGCTTGGTGGACTGGCGCTGAACCAGAAACGGTCAAGTGGGAGAGGGAAAGGGGGGGTAACAAACTAGGTACTCGTAAGAAACCGAGGGGTGTGGGGTTGCAAGAAAGATGGGGTTGATGGGTTACAAAAGTTCTAACAGAGATGTACCTAATAGCAGAGATTAGCGCTAGTTCTACAAGTGCGTGGAAATATGTACAGGGATGCAGAAACCTGATGTGTCCTCTCGGCAACCTTATTGTATTACCCGCAGTAGCCTATACGTAGGTTGCGTATAGAGGTTATAACGGGAATCTGGTTTACGGCCATCTACGCAGGAATAGGCCTAGGTTAGTCTGCAGCGTAACCTGATGTGACCCCATCTTACACTACTTTGTAAGTGACAGCGGATTACGCCGTTGTCTATTTACGCTGTTAAGTGCCTACATTACCAGTCCACAAGTCTATTTTTTGGTTCCGGGGCGGAATCATGGCGTAATTCCTGTGACCTCTCCAACTTCTACCATCTCCCCCACCATCTATCTATGTTAGATCTACACACAGATAGTATGCATACATCCATACATCTAACGTTTGTGCGTCGCTTCATGTTCAGTATCTAACCTAGGTAGGTTGGTTACAGCATACTTGCCCACGTTACCTACCTGCTACACACATTCCGACTTGCCATCGCTAACATGGAGTTTAGCCATCTACGTAGACGCCTCCATCAAAACCAAGACGGAATTCCGTACTACCTTCTTGCATCCTCTAAATCGTCTTTTCAATCTCGTAACCTAAACGTACCTATAAAAAACAAACACTACCTTAGTAACACCACGCTCTAGGGGGCGCCACGGTGTAAGGATTAGACGTAGGTAACCTAACCTAGGTAATATATAGCTTTTCTTGGCAAATCGAGAGCTTGTTCAGTGGGGTTTCGGGGCCCAGCCATACCCCTACTACCTATGACTTGAACCCTCTCAGCAACTGTAGGTGTAGGTATTACCAACCCACCCCCTCCCCTCCCCTCCCCCACTTCTCCTCCAAGGGAAATCCGACATACATGACCTTTTTTCTTGCTTGTGACCGGGTGGTTACAAACTAGATAGATAGATAGATACAAGATAGATAGATAGAGGAGGGCCTCGAGTAGGTCAGGTAATATGGGCCACACTCCTGAACTAGGACACAGGTTAATCAATATATTGAGTAACGGGAAAGGGGAGAGGGGGTCCAAGGTTGTTGATGTCACTGCACCTTTTGTTTGTGACCCCAACGCTTTAGAATGAGTGGCAGTAAAGTTTTATATTCCGCTACCCCTGTTGATTCGTCTGAAGGTTTGGACGCGACAAGGACGGCTGTAATCATCCATGTTACCGAAGTATCCTACCTACCTATCTTTACATGTCTTAGCGGCCGACCCAAAACGACAGGTAGATACAAATGAATGATATGACCGCCACAAGGTATGGCGGCTAGACATCAGCATTCTGTGACAGGGTAAGTAACCAAATAACAAAAGTCCGAGGCGGAGACCGCTGGACCCCGATCGGTAGAGTTTTATGTTTGTAACTTTGTATAGTGGTCCCTGGTCTGTCTCAATGTCTTTGGTGTTGCATCAACCCTATAATCCGCCTTCTAAGTCACAAGGGCCTCTTCATGTTATGGAGCGGATGGTAACAGTATAGAGCATGAAGATGACAAAAACCAGATGCACGGCACAGACCTGACGTCTGGAAAAATCGAGTAAAGTAGTAATGACATGCGCATCATTATGCATTAAGGTAGGATATGTACCTATTGTGTAGAACAAGTTTTGTTTCCGAATATCATTTCGTCTCTCTAGCCACCTTAGAAACCGCCCCCCTTTCCTGACTATGTACCCTCCTCAAACGTAATCACCAGTAGATGCAACTGCCCTTCAGCATACGACCAGCCTTGTCTATAGCCTTTTTAGTGCGGAACATGATAGGAGGGACTCGAGTGAGCAGTATTCGTAGAACGGGGTATCCAGAAGTCAATTCACGCCACAACCCCGGTGCTCCCCTATCCCAGACCCAGCCGTCTCTCCAGAGAACCGTACAAACCAAAAAGAGCAAATCCACCAAAACCCCAAGCCAAATCCAAATTCTCCAGATCCAATCCAAGAAATAGAGACGTAATAATAGATAATAAAATGACACCCAAAACCATAAGAAACTCCCCAATATGCATGTACCTAACACCAGGCCAGTCATCGATGCATGTGCACGTGTTGCGCTAGGAAAACAAGAAACAAGCAAAACGTAACAGTGCATCTCTCGTTCAGCTGTCCGTGTCTGCGCCGTGTTTCAGGAGCAGTTCGACAATATCGGTATGGCCGTTGATGATGGCACGCTGAAGAGGAGTATAGCCAGCGCTGTCCCGAACGTTCACCGAAACGTTGCACTGCTTGAGGATGATCCGAAGCGTATCGATGTGGCCACCGGCAACTGCAAGATGTAATATTGGGGCATTGGCATCTGGCAGTGATCGTGGTGCCCTGCCGGGGCTGGTGTTGCTTGCACTCAGGTTAGGGTCTGACTGGGTCCTCACAAGCTCGCCCATCTGCCAGGCCGAGGCGTCGTCCATGTTCGGAGGCGAAGGATACTGATACTCCTCGGGGTGTGGGTGAAGGTCGAAGTGAGAGGAGTAGACACTTATATGATGTTCAGGGGCTACCATCATGACTCCCGGCTGGACATGGACATCGATCTGGGACCCATGCGGAGTCATCCATGGAGAATGAGGGCTTTGCGGTGCCTGTGTCGGGCTGCCGATGCTGCGAGGAAGATTGGGGCGCGAGCCCTTCGAATGAGACGATGTGCGCCTTGATTTGAGATGTTCCGACTTTATCATTGGATAATCCGCAGGAAGCTGTTCATCGTAAGGAGGCGTTGTCTCGATTTCCGTGGGAGATATCAAGCCCGACATGAAGCCCTCTTGCGTCGGCGCAGCAGGCCACTCATGGAAATAACCAGCCACCCATTGGTGCTCTGACGTCGGGGTGTTTATCATCTCGAAGTTGGGTGGTGAGAGGGAAGACGTGGGCATAGCAGAGGAGCTGCTATCTGGGGGCGTGCATGGTGTGCTCTGCCTGCTGGTATTGCTAGAATCCGGTGTCTCCTGGAGCTTCTTGATCTGGTCCCTCAGTTTCTCAACCTCGTTCTTTTGCTCCCGCATCTTGCGCCCTGTTCCGCGAGTTAGTGACGAGGCCTGACCGTCTTGACATGTGGCTGTAGACATCCGTATATCTACACTCGTACATATACACATGTATACGTGTAGCCGGCTGTTCTGATGGGTATCTGGGCAATGACATACTGTAGGCCCGCTGAGCAAGGCGGTTCTGAATCCTTCTGCGCTCTGCGGGGTCCGCCATCTTGCTGAGATCCTCGTCAGGCTTCATCATGTCCGCATATAACGTATCCCGGAGACGCTCTGGTCTCTTGGCCGCGGATGTGGCGCTGGGGGTTGGAGTGGCAGTTGCCATTGCTCATACGAGTGATGGGCGAGAAGACGATAGATATGTCACTGCTTTTCGACTTGACAGTTGTTAGAGACTTAAAGGGGTATGAAGTCGGTCGATTGAGCAAACTCTTGAAAATTGCAAATGTTTGAGAGGGCGGGAATGGTCAGGACTTTATGATCTCTGGTAGCTCTTCTCGTACTTACAGGGACCAACAAGGAGTAGTAAGAATACATGTCGACAGGTACTACCCTGGCATGGCGGCACAGGATGGATGTAACAAAGTATAGAAGCGCGACTGCAGTTCCTGCAGCAGCCAAAGTGGGGATCGTTCTGGGAGGGTGTGAGGTTAAAACAGGGCGCTATCATTGACTGCCAAGCATTATGAATGCATGGAACTACTTGGACTCCGATGCGTAGCTGGGTCCCCTCCCAGGGTCGAAGTCTGATGAGGCGTAGTGTGGACGGTAAGATACGACAGACTCCCACCCGTATCCATGCTCGAAGTCGAGTCTTCGCAAGGTTCTAGGGAAGAGGGGAGTCCAGGTCAGAACAGGGTCATCTTGGGCAAAATGGGCCCTTCTGCATATGACCCTGCCTCTCTGCTAAGGACCTGAAGACATGAGCCCCATCTTTGCTCCGCCAAATTGCGTTACTTGTGCTAGGTAGCGGAATAGGGACGTATTCCGTATCAACGTGGGCTTCTCAGTCGATGGCGACGCGGGTTCTAGCAACAACCCGTAACTTCTACTTGAATAGGTGAGCAACACCAAGTGCGCAAAGATGTGTCCAGTAGGTATCACGGCTAGGATTTGCTCCTTGGTCGCGGTTGTCAGCGTACAATGCTGATGATACAAACAGGCGGCCGACACCGACGCCTAGGTTCAGACTGTGCAGATATTCTCTGTCTCGGCTGCCAGATGCTGGAGCACCAAGGAAAGTCCAAGGGCTCTGATCTCTATGCGCTTTGATCCCACAGATCTGTCTGTACACTAAGGAGACCTGCCAGTTTGTGAATAGCACAGCGGACCCCGGTCCAGGGTCCCTCCTTCACGTGTTGAAGGGGTTGGCAGGGCACTAGAGCAGAGATACAGTGGCCGTGGCTATCGTTGCCAGCTCGGCACTACTATATTATGACGGTACCGGTATATCATCATCGCGGCGATTATAAGCATACCACCTGGAGATCAGGATACAGAGAGGTACGAAAGCAATAAACGAGAATCCGGTTCTAGCGATGCGGTTGAACCATGGTTTAGGAAATCGTGGTATACGACAGATCGTGCCCTCCTTAAAGCCCAGCTGCCTGGTGTGACTTGTAGAGACATGTCATGGATGTGGAAATAGGACTAAGGTAGGTGGACAACCTACTTGAGCGGACTAGACATCTTCACCATCCCATTAAATGAAGGGGGCAGTTGGATCAAGTGCCACTGACAGTGAGAGAACGTTGGGAGAGTGGAACGACATCTGGTAACGTGAAGATGAGGAAGGCGCAACGATGGTGTTGCATGTTGCGTGTTGCGCCTTCCGCCCACATCTTGCAATGATCAGAGAGTGGTGTACTCGTATGTGACTCCAAGAAGGCGACGAAACAGAGTGCGGAATCTGAGAAACATGCAACGTCCAACGAAAGGTTCTTTCGAAAACTAGGTTACAGGCTCTAGCGCTGATCAGGTTAGCTTAACGCCAACTAGTCCCGCTGGTTAGTGCCCTGTCCCGCTCCCCCTCCCCAGCGCCTCCAGAGGGCGAGTTGTTACCGTTTCAGGATGGTTAATTTCCTGTAAGCGAAACTACACCGAATTCTGGATAGCCTCAAGAGCTACTACTGCCAGGTCAGGTTTAGGCTTAGATAGCAAGGTGCAATAGTTTAAGGTTAGACTGGGCAAGAACCCCCAAAAGAAGCTTCGCCAGAGATACTGTTTCCGAACATTAGGCTGGTAGTCCAGTGGGTTTAGCAGGAGGTTAAGCTGTCTCCCGAAAGCTCCCCCCACATGGGGTTAACGGCACGCCTGCCATCTCTCTGTACCTACTTACTTACTTAAGCTTTGATAGCCTACTGCGAGACCACTACCTAGGTATTCTAGATGGTAGAAAGATATGAATGCGTACGCGATGTCGTCACAAACCACTTCAAGCAGATAAGTGAGTATTGGTCTAATTCAAACCGCCTGTACTTATTAGATTTTATAGGAGATAAGTAAGGCATGTTTGTTACCCCTAGCCTTAGATGCCTTAAACAGCTTGGATTAACCTTGTCGGCGATTAAGCTTAAACAATAGTATGATGTCGGGGTTATCAAAGTTACCACCAAAGTTACCACACAGGATACAACAAGCTGCACTCGAACCAGGCTAGTTCTGTTTTTAATTTATTTATTTCCCTTTATATTTCCAACTTGTTTCCCCTCCTCGCAGTGTTGAAAGGCTATCGAGTTCTAGTTGTGTGTGACACATGAATTATTACCCCAGTCTCCTGGATAGATACACGTATAGCGTATGGGCATGGTCACGTAGTCAAACGTGTTACCACCCCTGGCTATTACTGGGCCGGCCCTCACTCATGGCTTGTTATCTTTGCGAGAGTCGCAGGAAACGCGGGCGGTTCTTGCAGCCCACAGCCCCATGTGGCAGGTAACAAACGACAGCTCACCTGCAACCCGCGTCGCTAGGTAGCACTGCTAGCACTATCATCTGCAAGCAACAGCGGATTATTCCGGCTTTGTGTGGGCTTCCGCGGCCGTAAACCTCCCTTCGTTTGCTTCACGCCACTTTCTGCAACTCTGTTATTAAAGACTGGGGACTGCCATGTTACGCCCAAAGATTGCCTATTGGACATTCATTACTTACTTACCTAGGCTCCTAATAACCCGCCGTGCTCGACGGGTTATGCTTTTTGAAGCGTCCTCTTTTTTCACATGACCGTTTGACACGATGTAGTGTTAGATAAGCCAAGCCTACCTAATGGCCTAGAGTCCTGACTTGGCATATGGATAAGAAAGCACCCCGCAATGGTTGTGTCTCTAGACTTTGAATAGAGAGCCAATTCTCGGTGTAATCTAATCTACACAGCGTTTATGAGCATATACATGTCCCCTCTAAAGCGCCTAGGTTGGGCTAAAATGCTATTGCATCTGCTAGACAGTCCCGCTTACTTGGAATGTTGATACATCCGGCGGCTGCGAAATACGGTCGTAGTAAGTAGGTACAAACCCCGAGCTTCAAAAGGGGTGTGTTGAGCGAATGCTCTCCCAATACCTACCACCAAGTGGAAGGAATACATGTCATATTACTAGTATCGCTGCCAACGACGCGGAGCGTGTCCAGGGCGCGAAGAATCCTTCACGACAGGACTCATAGCTACATGTAGGCTTTAGCAACCTTATTGTTAGTAGGTATTTCTGACATATTTATTGACTACGCGCCGTTTCGGACTCGCATGCGCCTATTTCAACAGGGCGTGTCAGCCCCTACTCGTATACGGCCAATACTCCTTCTGTCACCTTATCCAGTCGCACATATCTCACATAAGGCCAGAAGCGTGAGTGGGAGAAGTTAAGATTAGCGGGCGTGGGATTGAAAATATCGGGGGCGACGGCAAGGAAGACAACGTGGGCAGAGACATGGTTGCCCTCATCCTCATTCGATCTTGAAAAGAGTATAGCAAGCTTTATTGTAGTCTAATCTCCGTTCATGGCAGATAAAACATGCCGATGAAAAAAATAAGGTTATAAGCATGAGCCAATTAGCAGCATCGGTGTATGGTCTGTGGGATGTAAAGATGATGCATCTTGTCCCAGATCTTTGAAGGTCAAGGTCGATGATTCGCGTACCGTTTTCAGTGCTAGGATAACGTCTACATCGTCTCAGGATGTTGTCCTGCGTATCTGTTGGGCCATGTGCCTCTCGGCCGGTATATGAATTAGTAGTATCAAGTCACTGTCTTTAGCTGGTTTTGAGGGATGTGTGTAACGCGAACCTGTAAGGGGATCCGAATACTTACTCCCTTAACCTACGAGTACAGCATTACCGTTATCATGCATTTGCGTAGCGTAAGAGTAGTGTGTAGATATCTGGGTATGCAAACAATGTACATGATTCATCTATTTGTGAGGAAACCAACTGCTGCATAGGCCTTACCCAGTGGGCCTTGCATCATCAAGTAGGTAAGTTAGTTTTGAGTATTTGGTCAAATGCTAATGTACGCCCTAGATAATAGTAGGGGCTCGATAATGGTAGTAAATGTATACATTCTTGTAGATACCTACTTCGAAAGGGGTCGAGTCTTGGGAAACCATGACAAGACGTTATTCAAGCACGAGGCTGTGTCGTTTCATCGCGGTACCTTTTAATTAAACGAGGGGATAGGAGAACCCGGGAGAACCCTTGGGCAGTGGTCTAGATACTTAGGTAGTCGGACTCGCCTGGACCCTTTTCAGCCGTCCATGCTAGACGTACTACAATATGATTACATCATCATATCGTTACATCGCGGCATCGATCATTCATGATCTTCGTCTAGTGCCGCAAATAAGGATGTAGCTGAGTTATAGACACCTGCCAAATGGAATCAACCTTTTAATAAACCCCTTCCTTAGCCAAATCTTGTCATTTGTTCGATCTGGGGATATTGAAGTCACTAGGTTGTTGAAACGAAGTTTTCGAGCTTCATAGCTCTGTGGATCATGACAAGCCCTAGCTCCAGAAGAACTAACCTAGTTGAACATCGAAATACCTACTGCAAATCATAAGCGCTAAAAGACGCCATTCGCGCTAGAATCGTTCAAGGGTAGCACAACAGGGGAGCCCACGTTGTCAAGTGAGCCTAGTCTAGTCGAGCCCATAAAATAAGGCTCGCTCGGCATCCGTTCAATGACACTGATTTCCTTATTTCACACGTGTAATTCTCAGTCTCGATATTTAGCTTCCTCACCGCTTGGCTGGCGACCGGCCTGAAGTGTCAGTCATGCTGGGCGACGGCCGGAAAGGGCTTTGCTCTGGCCGTCTCGGCGTGAGTTATCTCGGGGTTTGTTGAAGCTTACCGAGGAAAAGCTGGCGTCCTCGGTTGTACCGTCGTGTGTTGTGCAGAGTGCGTGGCCCCGACAAACTGTTGAGATTAGTACTAGGTAAGTAGTTGTTACCGAGGAAATAGCGTGTAGTGAGGGTAAAAATTCGTATCTTTTCGGTATTCTAGTCAGGGACATGTCCGAAACCAGATAGCCAGTAGATAATTTACACCTTTCTATCTCGCTAAACTTTTAAGGTTATTCCCGACTAAAAATAGTGACATGGATGTCACACCAATTCTAGAAGAATTATCTACACGTACAAGTAGGTTAAGGGTGTCGGCGATGAATAAAATAAAAGGGTCAACGTTGATCGATCGGCAGAAGGACTTGGTTGGAAGATTTCACCAAGATTGACGTGCAAAATAGAGAGAGATCTGCGTGTATCTACCTAGCGTTTGATAATATTATTGCATAACAGGATTTTCAAGCTATGTGCACTGTGTAGCTTATGAGCTCACGTACACGGCTAAGGTTAGCCGACAACCGACAACCGACATCATCGTCATTTCTCCTTTATTCAACTTCCAAAAGAATTAGAAGCAGCCAAGAGGTTGCCTTATCATCACAATGAGAACCAGTTCTCGGAAATAAATCAGATTATTGGACGACGACGGAGGACACAGAGGCTTCTTAACTCACCTAGGCAAGAAATGCTCAGCTACTAGCAGACCTTTGTTAACAGGTGAAACGGCCGAAGATGTGCAAACCTCATCAAGCAGCTTGGGTATTGGCTCAGACAGCACTTAGGCAATTGCAGAGGGAAGCTGCTCCACAGCAATAAACGCTACGCAAGCAATCTTCGTAAGGAAAGATGAAGAGATGGGAAGGGGCAGACTGGCAGCGAGGCTAGAGCTACCTGAAAAGGGAAATGGTAGGATCTGAATCCAGGTCCACCTCCACGTACGAGCAGACGCAAAGCCACGCACTGCAGAAGGAACCACTGGCGGAATATTCCCGCCCTTTACACACATCTACCTACCTAATCCCAACTCGAATCCCGTTGGTGAACCCAACGATATCAGAGGAGGCCTACCCAAGGCGAGCTCTCCAGTGCATCTCTGCCTTATTACTTACCTGATTAGGGCATGGGAGGATGGGACTCGGTATGACAACATCGCGACAACATGGTAGCGTGATGGACAAATGTCTCATATGGTCGATCTACCCAACGCAACATGTCCCCGACACTTCACAGGGCTTCATATATGATTTTCGGCGCTTCTCTTACATGAAGGCGAAGAGTCTTCTATCGGCCTCTGCCGGTCTATATCGGTCTATATCGGCCTATGTCGGTACTTTTCAAGTGGCGCCGAAGAAACCCCCCCAAGGCTAGCTGATAATGAGTCGGGCGATGGCCTTGCGATGCCCTTTAGAGCACGCATCAGATCTGTACCCCCATCTAAAAAGCGGTGGCGTGATGCAGCTAAATCGCTATCAACTACCTACCTGCTCGTCTCCATCAAGTGGCCCAACACAATTTGACCAAACCGACAGCGGTCAAGTGAACGAGACAAGTTCAAGTTGGAGAGGTGAATCAACGTCACCTAGGTGATAAGGGACCATGATTCCGGCTCCTATTCGTGCGCTTCGAATTTCTGGGCATTATTCAGGAAGCAAGAACCGTCTTGCCTTCCTCATGAATTTGTGGCCAAAACAACTTAAGGACTGTCATTTTCTCCATTACCTAAAACGAAGTGTCTAACCTAAGCCATTGGGAAAGTCCACGAGGCCGCGCTACCGAATACGTATGCACAAGTACCCGCCCATGACCGACACTCTTTATAGTGGCCAGTTGAAGAGGAGCACATCGGAGCAGCGTATATACGCCTGTCTGTTCGCTCATGTTGTTCGCGTAGCGACCGAGTTAAGAATTCCTGATGCCCCTCCGCCTCTGCCAAATATCGTGAGGACTAGAGTGAGTACCGGCGCCACATCGAAGCCGGATAAGAACATGGCCTTGAATTAGTACATGCTACATAGATTACAGGGACTCGACCTTGCCCCTCGCGAGCACGACTTTAGACAGGCGCCGACAAGGCCAGCCAGGGTGCTTACCAACGGCCATTGTGCTTTTGGCGCCGATGGCACCGGTAGACACCTCGAGTATCCATCACGAAAATGGTATCTAGCTTCCGGGTGCCTCCCGGAACAGACGTGCCGGAGGTCGAGAAGGACCCAATGGCGCTCAGTCGTAAATCAGTCTCAACTTTTGCGCATTCAAAAAACGCATCTCGTTTCGATCGGATTCTTAAGAAAGTAATCCTACGGCAGACAAGGGTAAGCGCCACACCATGCTTCGCTGACGTAGTTTCTGCTTGCGAGACTTGCATGAAACCTGAAGGAGGACGCGCAAGGTTAGAAGACGAATTGCGCCAAAAAGAGGCGAATTGAGGGAGTCGAAAATACCAAGTATCTACTTATTTCCGGTATTCCCCATCTTTGTCGCCTTTTCTGTATCCAGTTCAGCTCATGACCAGGGGTCCAATAGGGCCTGCAGTCAATGTTTATGAGCTTTGAATCCTTCCACCTCATAACTTGGTGGCTTCGCCTTAAGCTGATATTATTAGGGGAACGTCTGGACTTGTACATGTATAGTAATTTAAGTCTTCAGCGCGCATTTGTCTACCTCGGACACAGGCCGGGTCATATCGTTCCTTCACGTCCTCAAGAAGCGGCAAGTCCGTTGAAAGCAACAGAGTCAACACGCCAACGGATTTTCCAATCGAAGAAGCAGCCGAAAAAACCAACCCCTCCCCGAAGGATCAGCTAATCATGCGGCTGAGAGCTTGGTATTTCAAGCTTCTTCAATCACAGCACGGATTCGCCCGGATTCGCATCATCCCAGTGATTGATGGCATGGGTCGCACCGCCTTGAACCCAGCCAGACCTGGTTTGATTTTGTCTCATGTGGGTGGCATTTTCATAACCTATAAAAGTCTTGCCCAAGTCGGCCAAACGGTTGACGTAAGATTGACTGCTCATATAGGTTAAACTACCTACCTATATTACCTGTATCTTATCTTACCTACCCGATTAACAAGTGAGTATCTCTGCAGTTTTGCTGCTTCTACACCTGCTGCTTCGTTTGACGTACTACAGACTACCTAGATGGCGGACGCATTGTCCCATATCCTGGTCGATCCTGTACACTGCGTGTTCTTCCTTGTTCAAAGTAGCCGATAGAAGGGACCATTTGAGGCGCCTGCACAGTTCGGTAAACTCTCTTTTTATAAAATGGCATTTCTTACGTTACATGCTCCTTCAAGTCCTGCCAAGGGCCACATACCTAAGGAATACCTTAGAAGCTACCGTAGGTAAACTACGAAGCGACCCAGCTGGCCACATCATGCATGCCTTCTAAGCGACCCGCCATACAGATGGCATTCGCGAAAATGCCATACAGACCTTGACGATACGCATGTTCCTGCATCGAAAGGGTCAGTCGCGTACACATCATACACAGCACCCTGATATTCGACTATATAGCACAACGGCTGCCACGTGCTGGACGGGCATCTCTGTCCAACTTCCTGACGCTATTTTTCGATGGCAGGCAGCTGTTACATAAGGTGCGTAATAAGCAGAGTCAGCGAAAGAAGGGGGTACATGGCTATCTTTATCCGCCCTGCTCATGGCCCATCTTCTGCTAATCCCCCAAGAACTGCCTACACATGTAGGTAGGGCCCAGGCCAAAACGAGATATAACAAAGTAACCAACAGATGATGAAAAGACCGAAATACGGAAAAGTTGTAAATTCTTCTAGACCCCTCTCTCCCTCTCTCCGTGCCTTTCATCTTTCTACCTTTTTCAGAAGGGGGAACCGACTCAGCCCTTGTACCTACACAAGTTACCTTGTAGAAGAGCCCAGTTTAGCCCTTGAACCCCGTTAACGCCGTGAAAAAGGAGATTCTATTACAAGAAATATATTTCTGTTTGATCAGCGGTATACTTGTACAACCCCGGACAAGTCAAATTCAAAGTCAGAATCCAAAACGTGCAGATCGAGACCCATCCCCAGATACCTTACCTATAAACGTGCTTTTTCTTCTTCTTCTTCCTTGTCTTGTCCGGGGTCCCCCCTCACGTCCAATCCATCCATCCATCCGTCCGTCCGGTTTGATCTCGGCTCGATTTTCGGTTCAAAAAAAAAGTCTGTAGATCCGGCCGCCCCTGCTCTGGTATATCCTTGCCTTTTTTTTCTTCTTTTTTTCCTATTCTTTCCTTTGGTGAACTTTCGGTCAAAGATGTTTGTTGTAGATCATTCATACCGAAAAGGAAATTGAGGGGATGAAATGAAGGACTTTGACGAGACAAAAAAGTACACAAACATATGCTGAAGCTATGGGATAATCCTTTTTTGTAGGGGGAGAAAAACTGCATTATTAAGCTAATAAGGTAGGATAGGTAGACAATAGACATATGAGATGAATCTGATACCTAACCTAGGTAGGTCATGTATCTCGGGCCAGGTAACTACTACTACGAGGGACAGCGTTGCTCATCTTGCCAGCCATGTGTATAGTACGCAGGCATGAATTTGTTGGCGTCGAGATCGGATTTTATCTGTTGTTTATCTTGTCCCGACACGAACTGAAGGCCTTTCTGGGGCGTCAAGGATAAACGACGCTGAGACGAGTGATCGAGGTGAAATACAGGCTGCTCGGATGACCTGGTTATTTATCGCGACACTGAAGAACAACCAGCGTTGTTACGCTGCTGTAGAATAGACATGTCATAGAGAGAATTGCATGTAATTGACTCATGTTTGGTTTCATTACCATAAAATAAATAAGAAATTTTAAAACTCAGACCACCACACCTACCAACACCAGCTCGTTGGTAAAATCTAAAAACAAACAGGTATATACGCGACGTCCCTTCTAATGAATGCGCACTCTAGTCCTCTAATAAAACTCTAATGTGCCCTCTAGCCTCCATCCCATCTCATTGACATCTATTCATCTTCGTGTCTCAACTTAATGAGTGCCATTGACATGGACCTCGGTGCCGTTTACGCCGTTGGTTTTGTTCGTGTCATCTTGATAACTGTCCCAGTTCTGAAGAATTTGGGCAATCTTGGGCGAACTTGTCAGATCGTAAACGTTTTGGAAATACTCCTTGGTAAGCTCGAATGGGCGAGCAGTCACGTTGGGGATGTATTTGCCGACAAGCTTGGAAGGGTCAATCGACGTCTTGTTGATCTTCTTGAGGAGGATGTTTCGGAAAGGCTTGACACCAGATCTCAAGAAAGTCGAGTGGAAGGGCACATCAATGCCCTTCAGAGGGATCGTAGCAAAGCCTCGCTGGAGTTCCAGAGGTCGCGGCTTAGCCAATGTCTGTTGAGCCGACCCCTTGATGATATCGGCGAGCTGCTGTTTCAACTCTTCACTGCTCACTTTGCTGAGCAGCTGGTTGGTGTCGACCTGTTGAGCCTTGAGGAAGTTGGTGACACTGGTCAGAGTGTCTAGCGCACGAAGATCACCGGCGCAGACGTATTGCATATTAGCAATGTTGTAGTTGACAATTTCCAGTAACCAGCCCGTCTCCTCGGCGATGCTGTTGACCAAGAAGCGGAGTGCGCCTTCGCCAAACGTCTTGGAGATGCGGCTAGGGTTGACAGCGCACATGGAATAGTTCGATCGTCCCTCGGCGTCACGCTCGACAGCGACCTGCATTGTCAGACCACGGTAGAAGACGACAGAGACCAGAGACTCGATGGGCAACACATTGGCCAGGGCAGCGAGGGCCGAGTACTCTCCTAGAGAGTGTCCAGCAAATGTGCTGTCTCGGGGCACCAGGCCCTTGGCATTCATATCCTCGAAACTGGCCTTCTCCATCAGGGTCAACGCCGGTTGAGTAAACTGCGTGGCAGAAAGAAGACCGGTCGGAGATCGATACGTATAAGACGTAGTCTTTTCGTTGATCTCCTTGAAGATGCGCTCCGACTTCACCGTGCCATCTGCACCGATGGTTTCGAAGTTCATCTGCATGTAGTTCTCCCGAATAGCCTTGCCTCGAGGACCACCGAAATGGACAGTGAGCTCCTTGGGATTGTTCTTGACGATATTCAAGATGGAGAAACCTAGAAAATATTAGCAATGGGGCTGAAGAGACCGAACCCGTCATGAACTTACCATAAGTGTTGATGAGGTAATTGTCGGCTCTGTCCCAAACCTCTTTGGCCACCGGGCTGGATGCGTACAGATCCATACCCATGCCCTGTTCTTGGGAACCCTGACCGGTGAACACATATGCCGTCACGGGCTGCTCGACCTCGGCCTCTCCTAGGAGAACTTTCTCTTCCGTTTCCTTGTTGCTGGCCTCGACTTTGATAATCTTCCGGCCGCCTATCATGCCAACATGCTGCAGTTTGACCTGAATGTCGTCATTGGGGAGGACCATGCCCACCAGAGATGCATGGAAACTTCGCACCCGACCGACATTGTTCTCAGCAGCCCACGTCTCTACCAAACTTCTGACCGCCGCGCTTGAGTACATACCATGCGTGATGGTACCGGGCAGATTGGCATAACTGGAGAAGACACGAGAAACGTGGATAGGGTTATAGTCACCCGACACCTTGGCGTACGTCTCATTCGAGGCCGGTGCCTTGAGGAGAAGGGGCGCCTTGCCACTCAGGGGAATGGGGTTCTCGAAGAGAATGGGCTGCTCGATCGAAGAGCCATGTCGCTCGAGATAGTCCAGGACTGGATTGCCGTGAGAGACACCAGCCTCGTAGTCAACACTGCCAATCTGGATGATCTCCTTAGTAGGCAACTCTAGCAGGACTTGGCCGTTGGTTGCCACAGTGTTGAAGACCGTCTTATTCTTGAAAGTCACTAGACTCTGGAGACGGAAGGTCAGGGTCTTGCCCAACAACTCGGCGTCGTTATTATCGAGTTGGATCCAGTCCTTCGACCTAAGAACCGCGACGTCTTTCGACGTCGAGAGATGGACCTGCATCGGTGTCTCAAGTTTGCGCTGGAATGTGTTCTCGAAGTCGTTGTACACACCCCGGTACAGGAATTGCGAAGTGACCTCCATGACAGCCTGACCATCTCGGTAAATGGTGCCACAAACCTCGACCATCTTGCCAGAGTCCTGGTTGATGACGGCATTGATCTGAGCAGTGGTCTTGACCTCGTCACCCCTCTTCAGTGGTTCGGCACCGGGCATCATCCGGAATCCGTTCGAAAGATGAACGAGCTTCAGGAGATCACCATCGATCCTTCGAGGGAAGATGGGCTTCGTAATGGCTTTCCATCCGACGACGATGGCGAAATCCATGGGTGCCAGCATCTCTTTGCCGGGCCGGTCGACGAAAGCCTCGCCAGTGTTACCAACCGCATGGACGAAATCATTGATGTCTCCACTCGTGATGGTGGCCAGGCCGCCGTCGAACTGGCTGTGGACGTCACCGTCGAGGTCCAACGGATCATTGCCAAACCATGCCTTCCAGTAGAACTCCTTGATACGGTCGTTACGGCCCTCCATAACCTCATGGATGGGGGCGTAGCCCGAATCAGGTCGGTATACAAACCGCAGTGGCAGCGACGCGGGTTCGCCAAGAGCCGTGGTGTCTTTGATCATGCTAACCGTGATCTCGCTCTTTCCGTCGAACTTTACCTCGATCACGTCCTGATAGTGGTTGTGACGGGGTTGCTCGCGTACAATGATGGAAGTGAGTGTGGGATCGTTGGGATGACGGATCTCAACAAACAGCCCACGCACAGGAGCAAAGATTCGTTTCATCGGGTTGGTCTGGTACTTCTTGCCTTGTACCACAACTTCGGACGTGAAGAGAGCGTGTCGCCAACCCCGGTTCGGACCAGCTAGCAGCGAGAGCCAACTCTCAACGGATGGTAGAGAGGCGGCAGGGGAGGAAGACAATCTGTAGGTGTTCTTCTGATCGTCCTCCGAAACCACCAGACCATCGAGATCGACAGGCGCCTCGGTTTCAATGAGCTTACCGCCAAAATACTCGATCGTCGGAATCGCTGACGCATCGCCCTCGTATACGTCATCTGTGAGCATAGAGATGTGTCCATTGTGAATGCCGTCCAATATGTCCTTGATGGGCTCATCCATTTTGGTCGAGAACTTGGCCGCCATAGGACCCTGTAGGATACAAGTACGGCCTACATCTTGGTCAATAACCGCCTCCAGATCTTCAGACTGCCAGAGGGAGTCCTTCTTGAAAAAGAACTCGAAGTTCTCGTCCAGGGAAGGGACAAATGTCACAGGCTTTTGGCCCCGGCGTTGACAGAGTAGAAGGAAATGCTGCACATCTTGGGCATTGATGATCTGAGTATCGGCCTCGGCATAGTGTCCAAGGATCTTCTCCACCGTGGTAAAGGGCTCGTCTAGGTCTGCGTAGTTTTGTAGCAGCGAAGGTTGATCTGC
This sequence comes from Poronia punctata, assembly GCA_022579005.1. Taxonomy (NCBI): domain Eukaryota; kingdom Fungi; phylum Ascomycota; class Sordariomycetes; order Xylariales; family Xylariaceae; genus Poronia; species Poronia punctata. Next base: position 130,091 of record MU401508.1, on the reverse strand, counting down.
GTTGGTCGTGAATCGCTCTTCGACACGGTGGATGAAATCGCCCGTTAGCTTTTTGTACGACGGGTCGATCCAGCGGGATTCGTGCTGGACATATAAGAGTTGGACTAGTCGCCGCACGACTTCGCCATAAGTCATATCCTCCAGGTCTACCGATTGTCCTTCTTTGTTGCGGCCGAACCAGACCTTCTGGAAATCGTCGTTAAGCTTCTTGATAATGTAATCTCGATTCTTCTTGAGCTCTGCAACACGCTTCTCCTTGGGTAGGCTGAAGATCTTCTGGTCCATCTCGGCCCAGAATTTGACACCTCGGGTAGCCAGCTTGTGGATCGGCTCACCCATCTCAGACCGCACGGTGATGACGCCACCGGCAGGGCCTTTGTAGGTCTTCTCCCACTGCTCATCGTCAAGGCCTTCAGCATCGACAATGGCCTGCTTCGCAGCTCTGCTGGTGTGGGCCTCTTTGGCAACCATCATGCGGCTACCAAAGAGGCAGCCGTCGAAAGGCATGGCGGGATAGCCGTATTGCTTGGACCAGTCACCGGTGAGATAGGGATATGTATCCTCGGCTCCACCGAAACCACTTCCGGCCACCAGGATGATATTGTCCGACCGTCTGATACGTCCATACATCTGGAGAATCGGCTGGTGGAAATCCTCGAACGAGTGATGGCCGCCGCCTCGACCACCGGTCCATTGTAGGATGATGGGGAAGGTAGGGTTGGCCTTGGCGATATTGATCACGGACTGGATGGCTTCCAAAGAACCCGGTTTGAACGAGATATGCTTAAGGCCTAGTGTTTCGATGTACTCCTGGGCAACCTCGATAGAAGGCACACCGGCACCAATGGTAAGTCCTTCGATGGGGACGCCTTCGGATCGGAGACGGCCGATCAACGGTATCTGCCAACCCATCGCCCTGGGATTGACGTAGATCAGATTGACTGCTATTCCGCGACCTGCTGGGATGGCCTGTTCGATCTTGCTTAAAGCCTCCGTCATGGTCTTGGCGTTGTAGTAACCACCGCCGCCCAGCTCGATTTGGTAGCCGGCATTCATGGTCGCTGCAACAAAGTCCCAGGGCACGGTAGCTGGAGTCATACCAGCTACTACGATGGGCGGGATGCCGAGGAGACGGCTCATCTTGGTATCCACATAAACATCACCAGTGGAAGTCTTGACGAGCCGCGGGCCGTATTTCTTGACCCAGTCATCAGCATATACGACGGCGTTCTCTTCGTCGCGATCGAACAACTCCGACTTGTAGCCTATCTCCTGGGCGGAGCCGTCAAGGGTACCAGCAAGAATTACGCGTACGCCCATGCCTTCCTTGTTCCGGCTAGTCAGGACGCCGAGACCTGATATGCCTCCAGGGCCAAAGTCTAGCACGTGTGTGGCTCCGGGGAACCGAGTGGCCTTCTCCCATTGCACAGAGTCCCGCGTGATCATGCGAACAAGGGTGGGGACAATGTCTCCCTCTACCGTCTCCCTCAAATCCTCGCCGGTGCAGGTGTGGTAGACCGCGATTCCAAGAGAAGACACGTCGATCTTGATATCGGCCAAGTCTTGGTCGATTAATTTGGTCGCATCGGCAAGATATTTGCTGTGGAAGGGCGAGGTAATAGGCAAAAAGCGGTTCACAAACCGCACTTTCCTTTCGGTATGGGGGATTCTGTTTTGATCCAGACCAGTCGGGGCCTTGACTTTTCGCAGTTGCAGATTCAGACCGTACAGCGAGATGGGAGGGCCAGTAACCACCATGTTCCTGGGGCTGTTGACCAAGGAGATGGCGATGTGACGATCTTCTGGTAGATACTGGTTGGTGGCGTCGATGTGTTTTTGCACTTCGCTCTGGGGTAAGTCGCGGATGCTCAACATCGGCGTTGGCTCTCCTTCGCTATTATCAACCGAATCCCGGAGTGTGCCAGGAGTTAGCGATGTCCTAGGGAACACCTGCTGGCTGCGCGCTCCGATCCAGAATAGAATTGTCAAGGCATCGCGGGCGTAATTCTCAAAGGACTCCCAAGAATCGGCGGCCGCTGTGGCCGCAGCAACCACAACACCTTGAGAGTGACCAGTAGCTCCGCGGATGCGCTCTCTTAAGATGCCAGGGTGGACACCTAGACCCTTCCCGAGGACTTGATAGTGGCAAAGCTGCACTAGCCCGATGAGGGGAAAGCTGACCGGGGCGGAAACGAGATAGTCTGTGTCTGGCGTTGCGTCGGGGGAACGCAGCCACTCCATCACATCCAGACCCTTTGGATACAACTTTTCTGCGCGAGGATCTCGTGCTAAAGTGTGAAGGTGCTCGGCCGATCTTGTAACCAATTCGCCTACGAAAGAGGGATAGGTCTCATACACTTCGCGCAGCTCATCGAAATATTCCACGATGTTTCCCTGCCCGCCGAAGATGCTATAAATTGTGGTCTCCCCTTCGTCCGCCGCTCTAAACAGGGCGGATTCATGGGGCCTCATGGCCCTGTTGGCAACAGAACGAGCAGCATAGTAGCTCTTTACCACCGCAATCTGCTTCTCGATGATCCCGGGTATGCTCTTAGCTAGGGCGTGCACATCGTTGCCTCTGAGGAACATGCGTTCAAAATCGTTCAGAATGAGCTTCAACACTTGTTCATATGAGCCTTGGTCGTCATCTTCACCCTCCTCTACCTCGTGGGCAATGAAGCCCATGTAACGGCCGACGAGCTCGGCTACTGATGATGGCTCGTCATCTTGTGCCAGCTCGTCGGTGGGCGTTGGTAGGCCAGCAGTAAACCGGTCCTTGAGTTCTGAGGCATGGAAATGTAGGTTTGTCGGAATAAGAAAAGATGTTTCGAGCGATCCATGGGACAAGGTTAAGGGTCGCAGTGACGAAGATGATCTCGGGGTGGACACTCCCGTCTGAGGGCCTGTGTTGTTGCCGTACATGATGTCAGGGTATATGGTTCGGTCGATGTGTCAACTAGAATAGTGACGAGTAGGTATTACTGCTTCTGACGTCGTTAGCCTTGTCCGCGAAGCATGCAGTGAAGCCCTCAAAGCCGCAGCTCTATACAACATACTTGGTCTAGATGATCTCCGTGGACTCAGTCAAGAGCTGGAGGTTTCTGGAGGGGTAGTGCGGTACAGATTACGATATCGATGGCGCTCAGTAGGCTAGTACAGTGTCTAGGACGATAAACAAGTGCGTCCTTGAAAAGCCCCGATCGTTTGAATGCTGTCTAATAGTTCTAAATGGGAGAGAAACCTTTTGCAGGTGGAATTCAAGTGGCAGGTATAGAATTAGGGTTTGGGGAGCTTATCAGGTTCACAGGGTTGGAGAAACAAACAAATTAGTTCCCTTGTGGTCCTGGAACCGTGTCGACCTTGGGAAAAGTTGAATTGGGAGAGATATGATCTCAAGTTTCTCTCAAGCTCGTCCCTCCCTTTGAACATGGAATTTTTCTGGGGATGCTAGTACAACCTAACCTTGACACTGGCACAGCGAGTTAGAAGAAGTACTTGGACAGGTACTTTTAGGGTACCTTGTCAATAGCCAGTCCCAGTTGCAGTTTGACCATAGTTACGTAGTCTATGTGAATGGATAATGGCAGTTTGCTACAATATATGCCAAGATACGCCAAGAGTTCCGTACCTGTTGGGTACCAACTCGCCCACGACGAAAGTAGAGACATATCATTAGCGGGCAGCGGAGTACACACTTGAGTCTGACTGGGTGTCCTAGTCAGGTCCTCAACACGGTTGGTCAAATTCGTTAATCCTTGACCCGATATTACCGGAAGGCCATTTTGCGATGGCGTGGTGCAAAACTCAACCGCTCCCGTCACGCCAAACAAGTCTACTAGCATCTTTGTTGGGGATTCCGTTGGAATTAGGTGCCACACCTACAATTCTTACCCCTGTCCGGAATATTAGGAACAACGACAGGGTGCAAGTTGAAAAACTTACCCCGAAATCTAGACCAATGGGATATGCATGCTGTTTGAACAATTGGCCGCTCCACCACGGCATTCCAAGTACCTCTACTTGGTAGCCCATTACCACCAAACACCTATTCATGGGGCCATTTGCGAGTATGCACTTAGGAGTAGGTAATTAGATATTATCGAGTTACCAGGGAAAGAAACCAGATCGAGCTACCAAATTACCTCGTCGCCCTGATTAGCTTATTAGATAGTCTCCGAAGATACCCGTGAGAGGAATGGAGTGTCCGGGTGGCAATTAAGGACCCCTTTCTGTTTTGAGTTTCTAGGGCAAAGCTGAGGTTTGGTTAGATAGCATGAGTACAACTTTTCTGATATGAGACGAGAATTTGGTCTTGCTAGTAAGCAACCAATAACGACGCTCTATTCCCCATGTTACAAGACTTGAAGCCTATGAATAGACGAGAGCTATGCGAATCGTCATCACCACGGCAGGTTCAAGTACCTAGCAGTGCCTAATGAGGTGTGGACGCAATTTTTCGGTAGTACACGAGTCGGTATTTCTGGGACTATCCTTTGTTTACCTAGGCTAAGGTTAGTCTAGTATATGTACTCGTAGTAGGTATCCGTAGATAAACCTTATAATTACCTAGGGTATTGTCAGGATGTAGCCTGTTCTGCCTGTGTATCTGAGTTATTGACGACTTGTAAGTCCGATGGTGGGAATTTTTTGTGGCCATTGTATCAGTACTTACGCTGCTACGTCTCATTGTGGGTTGTAGTGCTGGGGCTGATTATAAGCCCATTTTAGTTCTTGCATTGAGTCCGTTCTACTGGAACCACGGGACAGCGGCTGCCAAGATGCCCGTATACTATCCATAGTACGTATGGGCCCATGGGGCATTGGGGCATCTAGGGGTTGACAGGCAGAGGTATCTAAAGTACCTACAAGATACAAATAACCTGGAGGGGAGTATGTCGCACATGCGAAGTCCCAGCGATGGCAACTACGGTTTCAAGTTCGTGAAAGGTTAAGGTAGCTTCTCGACGTTTGAAGGGACCAAAATCAACGAACCCCTTACCCCTACCGCACTGATCAGGCGAAGAAAGATGACGACGTTAGTGGCGTGAGACATGGTGCCTGGTCGAATTTGTTGACATCTGTGGATGGGGATTTAGTAAAACGATGGTGGGAGATCACAGATGCATCCCTGTGGGGCTTGGTGACCTGAGGATACCCAGCTTACCCATTGCCCCATACCTGAATAAGCTAGACGAATAAAACAGAAGATCGTTGAGAAAGGGGATGGGAACCTGAACCACACAGGGACAAATGAGAAACTGAGACCATCCCAAGGTGGGGGGACTTAACCACGCCGCCAAGTCAGATTATAATGCTACCGAATAATAATATTCATACACGTACATATCATGTACAGTACTTAGGCACTTGGAGGTTGCAACAGGATCATGTCGAACCCTTAGCCCAATTAAACTGACCACGTCCCTGTCACACTGCACGTCCTTACCCCCGGACAGGCAGGGGCCCTAAGCGGCCCACAGCATCCATTAGGCGATTTACAGTACCTTGTAGAAAAAGTAGGCCTAGTAAGATTCAATAATTTTTCATGATTCGGTTCAACATTTGGGACGTTTCCAACACTCCGATAGATACGTGCTTTGTAGGTACATGGACCTTGCCTGAATACCCTTTCTAGCTCGAAATTTGAAAAACATTGGACTCGATTTGTGGGCTCCAATTGCAGGGGGCTATCGAGACTAGGTATATTCAGGTTTTACCCATCGAGGCACGGCACCCGACGGTTATCTCGCCATCCAAACATCGACACGCCCGTCGACCAGTACCCATCCTCTTATCTCCAAAGGCGTGACATTGCCCTACATCTCCAACATCCTTCGGAGGTTCTTCATACTGCTAATAGTCGAAATCGAAGGGTCTTGAGATCTAACCATCATTAGATCATTACGTCCTCGTTTGTTCCTTCCCCCTTTTACCACCTAATTTGCCTGAAGGTGCAAAAACGAGCGCCAGAGGCTTTAATCTTGCGTCCGACACTACCGCCTCATAATCACGACACCTTCATCTGTCAAAACAACGACCCATACCACCGAGACATCCCGTAGCCTCCTATTTACGGTTGTCTAGTAAAGACGATAGAGTTATCGACCCGGGCCGTCAACCGCTCCCTGAGTGCCCACTTACACGCCGTCGTTTTATCCCTTTGTTACTTGGCCGTTGCGGCATTATAGTCAATATGCGTCCCGAAGTTGAGCAAGAGTTGGCCCATACCCTGCTGGTCGAACTGTTGGCGTACCAGTTCGCCTCTCCAGTAAGATGGATCGAGACACAGGATGTGTTTCTAGCGGAGAAGACGGCGGAGCGGATCGTCGAAGTTGGTCCAGCAGACACATTAGGCGTAATGGCCAAGCGAACGTTGGCTTCAAAATACGAAGCCTTCGATGCTGCCAAATCAGTACAGCGACAAATTCTGTGCTACAATAAGGACGCCAAAGAGATTTACTATGACGTAGATCCCATAGAGGAGGAACCGGAGCCCACACCAAGTGCCGGAGACAGCTCGTCAAGCCAGTCCGCTGCGCCAGCACCTGCTGCTGCTCCTGTAGCAGCCGCTCCAGCTCCCGGCGCCGGCCCCGCAGCTGCTGTTGAAGATGCGCCGGTGACAGCACTCGAGATTGTTAGAGCCCTTATTGCTCAGAAGCTAAAAAAGCCGTTCCTTGATGTTCCACTCGGCAAGGCAATTAAAGACTTGGTTGGAGGTAAGCACAGCCGAGAAATGTTCGGACCCGAGTTGTTACTAACGCTAGAGCACAGGCAAGTCAACGCTTCAAAATGAGATACTTGGTGACCTGGGCAAAGAATTCGGCTCGACCCCAGAGAAGCCGGAAGATATCCCACTTGATGAGCTTTCGGCTCTCATGCAAGCGACATTCAACGGCCAACTGGGGAAATATTCTCAGTCCCTTATTGCCAGATTGGTATCGTCAAAGATGCCTGGTGGCTTCAACATCACACTTGTTCGCAAATATTTGGAAAGCCGGTGGGGCTTGGCTTCCGGCCGACAAGATGGTGTGTTGGTGTTGGCTATAACTATGGAGCCGCCGGCGCGTTTACCATCTGAGGCGGAAGCTAAAGGGTATTTCGACGATGTGGTGCAAAAATACGCCGCCAACACAGGCATCAGCCTATCCACAGCGGCAGCCGCTGGGCCTGCTGCTGGTGGTAGTGGCGGCATGATGATGGATCCTGCTGCTATTGATGCTTTGACGAAAGATCAACGAGCACTTTTCAAACAGCAACTGGAGCTTCTCGCCCGTTACCTGAAGATGGACCTTCGGGCTGGCGAGAAGGCAGCGCAGTCCAATTCCGAATCACAAAAGGTTCTCCAAGCTCAGTTGGACCTTTGGAATGCCGAGCACGGTGACTTCTACGCTGCAGGTATTGAACCTGTCTTCAGTCCTCTCAAAGCTCGTACCTACGATTCGTCATGGAACTGGGCGCGTCAAGATGCCCTTACCATGTATTATGACGTGATCTTCGGCCGCCTCAAGGTTGTGGATCGCGAAATCGTCAGTCAGTGTATTCGAATCATGACCAAGTCGAACCCACTCCTACTCGAATTCATGCAGTATCACATCGACAACTGCCCAACGGAGCGCGGCGAAACATATGGCCTAGCAAAGGAACTCGGTGAACAGCTGATCGAAAACTGCAAGGAAGTCCTCAATGTAGCCCCTGTTTACAAGGACGTAGCTGTCCCAACCGGGCCTCACACTACAGTTGATGCCCGTGGTAACCTGAGTTACGAAGAAGTCCCCCGGCAAAGCTGCCGAAAGCTGGAACATTACGTTCAGCAGATGGCTGAAGGCGGTAAGATTTCTGAGTACGGCAACCGGACAAAGGTCCAGAGTGATCTTGGTCGTCTGGTGAAGCTTATCAAAGAGCAACATAAGATGTCCAAGACTGCGAAGCTGGAATTCAAGAATCTCTACGGAAACGTTCTGCGATCCTTGGCCATGAACGAAAGCCAAATCCTGCCTAAGGAGAATGGAAAGGCAAACGGTCTGGTCAAGAAGCCGGGTTTCAAGGCAAACGGACAGGCAAAGGGCAAGGTGGAGACGATACCTTTCCTGCATCTCAAGAGACACACGCTGCATGGCTGGGACTATAGCAAGAAACTTACCGGTGTCTATCTGGATTGCCTAGATGAAGCCGCCAAGTCCGGCATCACATACGAGGGCAAGTACGCTCTGATGACGGGTGCCGGCGCTGGATCGATCGGTGCTGAAGTCCTACAAGGGCTCATCAGTGGCGGTGCCAAGGTGGTTGTCACAACCAGTCGATTCTCGCGCCAGGTGACTGAATATTATCAGTCCATGTACGCCAGATACGGTGCTCGCGGCTCCCAGCTGGTTGTGGTGCCTTTCAACCAAGGTAGCAAGCAAGATGTTGAGGCCCTTGTCGAGTACATATACGATCCCAAGAACGGTCTTGGATGGGATCTTGACTTCATCATTCCTTTTGCTGCCATCCCTGAGAACGGACGTCAGATCGATGGAATCGACTCCAAATCCGAGCTCGCTCACCGCATCATGCTTACCAACCTTTTGCGGTTGCTAGGCTGTGTCAAGACGCAAAAGGCTGATCGTGGATTCGAAACTCGTCCCGCCCAAGTTGTGTTGCCCCTTTCACCCAACCATGGTACTTTCGGTAGCGATGGTCTTTACTCCGAGTCGAAACTTGGGCTCGAGACACTATTCAACCGCTGGCATTCCGAGGACTGGGCCAACTATCTTACCATCTGTGGTGCTGTCATCGGCTGGACTCGTGGCACCGGTCTGATGTCCGGAAACAACATTGTTGCCGAAGGCGTAGAGCAGTTTGGTGTTCGCACATTTTCTCAACAAGAGATGGCCTTCAATCTGCTTGGCTTGATGTCTCCCGACATTGTCGACATCTGCCAGAATGAGCCCGTGTTTGCCGATCTTAACGGAGGTCTTCAGTTCATTCCTGATTTGAACGAGACCATGACCCGACTTCGCAAAGACATCATGGAGACTAGCGAGGTTCGCCGTGCTGTGAACAAGGAGACGGCCTTGGAGAACAAGATCGTCCATGGCGAGGAGTCGGAGGTCCTGCACAAGAAGAAGGTCATCGAGCCTCGAGCCAATATCAAATTCGACTTCCCTGCTTTGCCAGACTGGGAGAAAGAGATTAAGCCACTTAATCAGAACCTCGAAGGCATGGTCGACCTGGACAAGGTCGTTGTCGTGACTGGCTTTGCCGAAGTCGGACCCTGGGGCAATGCCAGAACTCGCTGGGAGATGGAGGCCTACGGCCAATTCTCGCTGGAGGGTTGCATCGAGATGGCATGGGTCATGGGACTTATCAAGAACCATAACGGCCCTATCAAAGGCCAACCGTATTCCGGCTGGGTGGACACGAAGACCGGTGAGCCAGTTGAGGATAAGGATATCAAGCCCAAGTATGAGAAGTATATTCTCGAACACGCTGGCATCCGTCTGATCGAGCCCGAGCTATTCGATGGCTATGACCCCAACAAGAAGATGATGCTTCACGAAGTTTCCCTGCTAGAAGATCTGGATCCATTCGAGGGCTCCAAGGAAACGGCCGAGGAATTCAAGCGGCAACATGGCGACAAGTGCGAAATCTTCGAGATCCCCGAATCAGGTGAATACATCATTCGCATGAAGAAGGGCGCCACTCTCTGGATTCCCAAGGCTCTCCGGTTCGACCGTCTTGTTGCTGGCCAGATTCCCACTGGCTGGGATGCGAAGAAGTACGGTGTACCCGACGACATCATCTCTCAAGTTGACAGGGTGACGCTTTTCGTCCTGGTATCTGTTGCTGAAGCTTTATTGACTTCTGGTATCTCGGATCCGTACGAGTTCTACAAGTACGTCCACGTCTCAGAGCTCGGTAACTGTATCGGTTCGGGCATGGGTGGTATGTCTGCCCTGACAGGAATGTACAGCAAGCGCAAGATGGACAAGCAGGTGCAGAACGACATTCTACAAGAGTCCTTCATCAACACCATGGCCGCATGGGTCAACATGTTGCTCCTCTCGTCGTCTGGCCCCATCAAGACGCCTGTCGGCGCCTGTGCCACTGCTGTAGAGTCGATCGATATCGGTTATGAAACCATTATGGAGGGCAAGGCTCGGGTCTGCCTCGTCGGCGGTTTCGACGACTTTAGTGAAGAGGGTTCGTTTGAGTTCGCCAACATGAAGGCTACCAGCAACGCTGTAGACGAATTTGCCCATGGTCGTACACCCCAGGAGATGTCGCGACCCACGACGACGACGCGAAATGGCTTCATGGAATCACAGGGATGCGGTGTCCAGTTGATCATGACAGCCAAGCTCGCTCTCGATATGGGCTTACCAATCTACGGTATCCTGGCCCTGACAACGACTGCCAGTGACAAGATCGGCCGGTCGGTGCCGGCGCCTGGTCAAGGTGTCCTGACGACGGCCCGTGAAGCCCCTGGCAAGTTCCCCTCGCCGCTTCTGGACATCAAGTACCGCCGTCGCCAAATAGAGGTCCGCAAGAAGCAGATTCGTAACTGGAAGGAGTTGGAGCTCGAGTACCTGTACGAAGAAGTCGCAGCTATCAAGGCCCAGGGCCAGGCCATCGACGAGAAGGAGTACACTCAGGAGCGGGCAGCCCACATCGAGAGGGAAGCAGAGAGACAAGAAAAGGAAGCGCTCCGAAGCTTCGGCAACAACTTTTGGAAGCAAGACAACAGCATCGCCCCTCTGCGTGGCTGCTTGGCTACTTGGGGTCTGACGATCGATGATCTCGGTGTTGCCTCGTTCCACGGCACGTCAACCAAGGCAAACGATAAGAACGAGTCGTCGGTCATCTGCCAGCAACTGCGCCACCTCGGCCGCAAGAAGGGTAACGCGGTTATGGGCATCTTCCAGAAGTATCTCACGGGTCATCCCAAGGGTGCTGCGGGTGCTTGGATGTTCAACGGTTGTCTGCAGGTTCTCAACTCGGGCCTTGTCCCTGGTAATCGCAATGCCGACAACATCGATGAGGTCATGGAACAATATGATCTGATTGTATACCCCAGCCGAAGCATCCAGACAGACGGCGTCAAGGCGTTCTCTGTCACGTCGTTTGGTTTCGGCCAGAAGGGTGCGCAGGCTATCGGCATCCACCCCAAGTACCTGTTCGCCACGCTTGATCAAGAGACATTTGCCGCCTACTCGGCCAAGGTCACCGCTCGCCAGAAGAAGGCGTACCGCTACTTCCACAACGGCCTTGTCCACAATTCGCTCTTCCAAGCCAAATCAGAGGCGCCCTACACGGATGAACAGCTCTCGTCGGTCTTGCTAAACCCTGACGCGAGAGTGAGCGAGGACAAGAAGTCGGCGAACTTGACATACGCCTCGAACTTCGCCAAGCAGGCAGCGGCGCCCAAGATAGCCAAGGCCAAAACAACCAAAGAAGTGGTAGAGGGACTTGCTCGTAGTCTTCAGACAGGCAAGAACAACAAGGTCGGCGTCGACGTAGAGGATATCGCGGCCATCAACATCGATAACGATACATTCGTAGAACGGAACTTTACAGAGAATGAGATTGCTTATTGTCGGAAGACAGCGAGCCCTCAGAGCTCGTTTGCCGGTCGGTGGAGCGCAAAGGAGGCCGTTTTCAAAAGTCTCGGAACGCAGAGCAAAGGTGCGGGTGCGCCATTAAAGGAGATCGAAATTCTCGCGGACGAGAAGGGGGCACCGATAGTATCTGTAAGTTTATCCGCCGCAGCTGACACTGGACGGAAGTTCGGCTACTGACAAATTCCTAGCTGCATGGTGCCGCCGCAGAGGCCGCGAAGAGTGCGGGCATCAAGGAGATCACGGTGTCAATTTCACACTCGGAGACGCAATCCATCGCCATCGCTGTGGCTACACTATAATGTCGTTCGATCGGCTAGGGTTGGTTCATGTCCTTTCGTTTGGCGTTGGGGTGATACGGGTGTCTAGATTCCAATGGGCGTGTGATTACGTTGGTGTAAGATGGGACATTATGAAGAGCGGCCGTTTGCATGTCAACGGTGGGCAGCAAAGACTGTCCTGTATGGGTCAATGATACTAAAAGATAAAAGATGTGTAGTAGCCTTTGGAGGGGTCGTAGATAGATTATTAAAAGTATAGAATAATGAATTCCAGCCACTGTGGCCAAGTTTACCCTACAGGATATCAATTCCACACGAGCAAGAGACAGGAGTTTTTTGTGAGATCCTCGGCGACTTGGGCCCCGCTTCGCGTTTTACTGACATGTGAAAGTTGTCTTGCTTGCATGCTTGCACGCTTGCCATGATGTAGTCGTGTGGACTTCAACGCCAGTATGAGCTCGATACAGATCCTACTTTAACCTAAACTAGGTCAAACGCTTCCTTATAAGTCCTTTACACTTTATCTAGCATGTAGTTAAGGTCGTTAACCTAGGTACCACGTACATCTTGTCTACCCCTAGTATATTATTATGTAAGTACGACAATTTTCAGTCCATGACCCAAGGTTAGGTAGCTTTTTATTTCAGGGCCTATGGTGCTATATCGTGTTTCTTCTGGAGTCAAGAACAGTGTAAATATGAGAGGATTTGTTCATGTGCTGGTCCGTCCATGCATGCAGGAGGTACTACCTAATTATTGCTCAGTTATAAGGGGAAGGAAGCGAAGTACTGACCACGAACAGGAGGGACCACCGTAGTTGTAAATATAAGCTTAAATGCCTTAAGGTTGGTCTAGGTTAGTATCTTGACCAGGCACTTCTATTCTACTGAAGTCTGACAGAGGCTTTTAAGGAGGTGGGGGGCTTGCTTTACCTACCTCCTAGATAACCTACATAGAAGGCAATTGTCTGATAATCGAAGGGTAAGACATATATTTACGTGTAGGCGAGGCAAATATTCTCTTATCATGTTGTTGTGGGGGAATAAATAAGTCTTACTTTGGGAGTTTGGGAGTTTGGGAGTTTGAAAGGAAGCATTCACGCCGGCAAAGGTAATGCAAGGAAACCCCGCCATGTCTCGACGGGACTTACCCTATATCACAATATCTACTTTTCTCTCCATGTTTTTCTTTTGGCGGAGAGGGGACGAGGATATCTGATTTGGTGATCTTCTATATTTTTCATTTCTTTTATATCGTCTTTAGAGAAGGTCAATATAGTATGTACCTGCTTAACCTCGGGGGATATAAAAGGAGATACGTAGGAACATTTTGAGAAATTGTTGGAATTTAACTACCTTGGTCGGAACCTATTTAACATGCAAAACTCTTTGGTTTAAAAGTCCAAACGAAAAAGACGAAAAAATAGTAGATTATAGTAGGTAATGATTTGTAGCGATTAAAGTTGAACGACCCCTCACCGACACCACATCTCTATTCGGGGGGATCAGCGTGCCGCGCCGTAATCGGCCTTTTTCAATTTTATCCCGGAAGGAAGGAACTTCGACTTCTTCCCCCAACCACCTAAAGCCCGATTCGGGGGTGGGGGTTTCGTCATCATCATTTGACCGCTCCCGTGCTATGAACATACTTCAAGTGTATAATTCTAGGCAATTTATTTAGATATTTTCCATGGTGTCGACGGTTGAGTAAAGACAGATAAGAAGGCACGATGAGTAGGACCGAAACTGAAACCGAAACAATCTCATTACAAGACCGACGGCCCGCCGATGAAACCGGAACGGCTGATGATGATGATGATGATGAGGTACCGGCCCTCCCGGGTTCTGAAGCCCGACAAGCAGAGGCCAGTAGGAAGAGAGCGATGGTTTTATTGGGAGCGTCGATTTCACAGTTACCTATATGGGGTGAGTACTTACCTATACTTACCTTGCCATTTTTCATTTTCTTACCTTGGAAATATGTATGTATATATATATATATATATAAGACTAACAATATAATGAATAAACAGGCTTCGCAATGAGCTACGGCGTCTTCCAAGAATATTACATATCCCACTGGACCCTCTCCGGCGCGCGGGACGTAACCGGCGTAGTCGGCACAACCCAAAACGGCGTGCTATACCTCTCTATGCCCTTCCTCTTCGCAGCCTTCACGCGTCGATACGCGCGCCACCGGCGCTTAGCCGCGTCCCTGGGCGCCGTAATCGCCGCCGCAAGTTTCGTCCTATCGTCCTTTAGCACACACGTCTGGCACCTCGTCGCCACGCAGGGTGTTCTCGCTGCGCTGGGTTGCGCTTTAATGTTCAGTCCCACGACATTGTCGTTGGGCGAATGGTTTAGTGATAATGGTACCCAACGTGGCAAGCGTCATCGCGCTATAGCGTACGGCGTGACGCTGAGTTGTAAGAATGTCGTCGGGTCATTCATGCCTTTCGTTGCGCAGGCGTTACTTGAGAAGTTTGGTTTCAGGTTCGCGTTGAGGATCTGGGCCGGGGTGGCGCTTGTTTCGGGTGTGTTGTCTATTGCGCTTATACCTACCCATCCTGCCAAAGTGGAACCAGAAGCAGAAGGCGAAGGGGAAGGGGAAGGGGAAGAAAGACGGAGGAAGAATATCCCGTGGCATTTCCTCCGTCACAGGACTTTCTACATCTACAGTGTTGCCATCGTGTTGCAGAGCGCCGGGTACGGTATCCCGCAGACATATCTCCCCTCGTACGCGCGCGAGGTGACGAAACTATCGCAGACGTCTGCCACCTTGCTTCTCACGGCTTTCAATGTCCCCGGCATCCTGGCCTCGACAATGTTTGGGTATCTAAGCGGCGGAGAAAACCAGGGGGGGAATGGCAATAAGCGGTTTGCCAAGTTCAGACCGCATCTGCGTCCGGCTACAGTCACTGCTATTCCGCCTTTGGCGTCTGCCGTGGCGGCTTTTCTGCTCTGGGGCTTGACGACGCGCGGGAATCTTGCGCTTCTGCTTGTCTTCTCGGCTACGTTTGGTTTCTTCGCTGGTGGGTATAGCGCTACGTGGGGCGGAGTACTTAGCGAGCTCGAAGGGGAGGCCGCCCGACGCAACGAGGCGGTTGATCCCGGTTTGTTGTACGGATTGCTTAACGGGGCGAGAGGTATAGGATATGTTACTGGGGGTCTTGTTAGTGTGCCGTTGTTGAATGCGGGTGCTGATGCTTCCACTTTGGTGAGAGGTGGGTTTGGCATCTCGTCTGCTTATGGGCCGCTTATTGTCTTTACTGGCCTTTCGTCCGTGTTTGGGGGTTGGGGACTGGTGTGGAAGTGCATGTCTTCTCTTCGTCGCCGTCTTTGAGGCCGTAGTAAGGTAAAAGGTAAGTAGTGGATATCTAGATTTTGCCATTGTAGATAACGAGATACGAGAATATGCCGATATGCCTTGCTTTACTCGATGCTATCCCTTTGGGATGACGAGAGGTTTTTATAAATCGTCGTATTGTTGCCGTGTTTGCAGTTTAACCTTGCATACGGCAGTAAAAGGAGAAAGCAAGTCAACCCTAGAATAACGGCCTTGTATAAAACAGCCTTGTAGGTTCTATAACGAGTGTATAACTCAGATCCGTATTTATGTATCAAAAGGCCGTATACCTATATATGCTATTTATGAGGTGAAAGACACCACGCAGAGATGCAAACCGGTCAACGCCTGGTCAAGATTCCAAACGGCACCGTCCTCCCTTAAAGGTCTCGAAACCGGGTTATAGTCTATAAAATAAAAACTCGTTTTCTAAAGATAAAAATAACAGCATTGAACGAGATTAGGAAAATTAGGCTTTGGTTCAGACTCTAGGCATAGTCTCACTGGGCATCTGGTCGGTGGTGAGGTTGGTCAAGTCATCTTGGTCACCAGGCTGTCGCACTGGGATCTTGACGTAGCCTTCTTCCTTGAGAAATACTAGGAGAGGGTGTTAGCAGCGACGCCAACAGGGGGGTTAATCATGTACTTACAGTATGGCTTGAGAAAGATACTAGCAAGCACGGAGACTCCAAACAAAGACGCAAGGACGACGACAAAAGCCTGTGGAAATGTCGCGACAGTACCGGCATAGATGCCGTCAAACAAGATGGGTCCGATCACTCGGCTGGAGGCGTGTAATAGACCCATAGCTCCGAGCATGGCTCCCACTCGTTCAGCCGGAATCTGCTTCGTAACTGCGGCCTGGATCGTGGCTGATGCGAGGCCACCAAACGCCGTAAAGGCACCGGACAAGACGAACAGCTCCTCGGTCCGCACGAGACAATAACCCACCATGCCCGTCAAGTCGCAGCACAAAGCGATCCGTATCAGCCAGATATCCAGCCAGTCGGCGCCCGAGTTTGCCTTTTCCAATACTTCTCCGCTCTGTTTTTGTTGCCGGCGTAGAGGGCGAGTGCGGAAGAAATAATTCAACGACGGGAAGATGACGAGCAGAACAATGACCCGGACGAGGCTGACGAGCGACACATAACGGGACGTATCCATCGTATTCCAGTTGAACATGTACTTGGCGTAGAGAATAAACACTGCGCCAGCGCCCAATGCCGCGCCGGTCAATACAGTGTCGATGAAGCCGAGAATGAGGAGATTACGGCGCAGTCGCCGGTTCTGCCGGCCACCGGGGACAAACATTTTGAGCGGTGCTAGTGGGTTCGCACTCAGAAGTATAGGAAGCCAGGTACGGATCCTGTCACCAACAAGCCAAGCCGGTACTTTGGAGCCGAACACATTCGAGACTGTGTCTGGTAGCGCGGCTCGGATCGTCTCCTGTTCAGCCTGGTGCTTCTCCTCTGCAAGCATCCGCCGCCGCTTCGACAGCGATTCGGGCACGAAAAACCAGATGAACAGGATAACAAGGGTATGAGCGCCCAAGGAGAGATAAAATGCCGAGAGAGCAGAGCCGATGAGTTTCATGAGTTCAGCAGCAAGAATGGGGCCCAGGGCAAGGCCCGTGAACAGACAAGCGTGTAGATAGCCAAGAGAAACACCGCGCTTCGACGGCGGCGTACAGTCGGTGACGTATGAGTTAACCAGTACGATCGCACCCGTAAACGACCCTGCAATTCCACTGTCGAAGTCATGGGTCAACACTACTGCTCACAAGCTTGCCTCTTCTCGAGTCTCTCCCCGTCCCTGGCGTGGAAAAGGAAAAAAAAAGAAAGACTTACTCGAAAATGGCACCGAAAATAAGCATGCGATAATCGATGACGTCGGGGAACTTTGCAGCAAGAATAGTGATGGCTTCGTTGATGATGCCACCACATGAGGCAAGGACGATTAAGCGTTTCCGACCATGACGGTCAGATAGAGACCCTAGCTTCGGCGCAGAGAAAGCACTGAGCCCACCGGCCAGGGCACTGAACACCAGTGTGAACGCCGCTACATTCTTTTGAACAGCCGGGCTATTGCACTGAGGATTCCCCCCGCCTATTGTAACAGGTATCAGACGTGTATCCGGGTGCGCGATTCCCTCGTCGGCATAATATTTGCGGCAGACCAACGCCACGATCCTGCAGATGCGGAAAAGTAAGTACGACGTTTCGGGGTGCTTGAGAAACAACAGCCAGAAACGTACAACTCGAGCTTAGGCACCATTATTCCCCCAAAGGCAAGTGTATATAAAAAGTAGGGCCCCATTAACCAAAAAACCTGAGGTCTTGTCAATAACAGGGGACGTTGCCAGTATGTATGTTCTCCGAGCAGGCGCATACTGTCGGGGTCTGCCACCAGGGCAGGCCTTTGAAATCATCGTAACCATCCCACCGCTGTTCTGTCGTCGCCTTATGGTCGTCATCTACATCGTCGGCTCCGTCGTTTCGTTGCTCAATGCCCGCGCCTAGTAAAGACGTTGCTTCCGTTGGTCTGTCTTCGGAATTCTCCGTGTCGACCATGTCTATAGGTGAATGCCCCGCCATCTTGGGCTGCGGTTCGCTCGTCGTTCGAGAAGTGCGCGGTGGACAGAGTAGAATAACGAATGGTGGAATAGCTCGGTCGGGGACGACAGTCGTCTAAACGGTCTAACTTGGACGTCGGGGAGCTTCTAGGCGACTGGTAATGTTCCAGCCCGAGACTACTCGGTTTTCTACAAAACACAGAGACAAAACCACATGTCGTAGCGAATACGTCAATCTGGATGGGCGAACAAGTACGAATAGCAATACGCGGGGTACGGTCTAGTTCGAAAGGTTATGGCGTCCGCACGGTCTGTATTATGTACATCTAAGGATGGATAAATGAAGTATGTTGTAAAAATTCAAAGCAGCCTCTTCCTAGTCGACCACGTAAATGGAAGTCTAAAGGGAAATGAATGGCTGTATATACGTGATAATACAGATATCGGCTTCACATGAGAAGTAGTTATGAATATGATAAATGCACGGAGTAGAATAGACACCGCGCTTATACTCCGTCGTACGTGCAGTCTGCACATTATTCTAGCATGCGACGGAGACTCGGGTCGGAGATGGAAATAGGTTACATCAATGACGAACAGCTCACCAGTGATCATACAGATCGGTAAGCATCCACGCTAGGAATCTTCGACTAAACCATTACTGGTTAGATATATACCTTGGTTAGCATGAATCATGGTGGTTCAAATCTGAGCCAATCTTGGTGGTGGATACCGCCTAACCGACTTCTTTAGCGAGGAGTATCCCTGTTTTCAAGTTGAGTTCTAAGTTCTTGTGAGATCTCCTGGGGAAAGTGTGGCTGCCCTCCTCTTTGGATTTGTCCGTCTCTCTGAACAACATTGAGCTCTGTACATACTTGCGCACGATGAACTACACAGCACACGTGCATGAGTGACGGGACCATGTGGTATATAGTTACGTTGGTCGGTACCTACTCGTACAACTAGACTTTAGGCCCACAACATATGTCCCAGTTGGCTCAAGCTTCTCAACAGGACACGAGGTTTTGATCTTGATATTTACGTGGGTAAGTAGCTTTAGTCAAGCACATGCACCTTAGCTTTAGCCTTTATGTGTATATTGTACGTTTATCTTCGTATTTGGGTCCCCCAACGAACAATATTCTCCGTGTTAGACCCCCAGTGTAGCTTTTGGGTATTCCGTAATACCTGAAAAATATATATACATGATGAACAAGGTGTAGGGTTAGAAAGTTTCATCGCTACCAAATGATCGATAACAAGCTCGCCGTCTAAAGTAGTCCGTGAAAGGAAGGTATGGCCTAGGCAAGCTTACACTAGAAACATATGTCACATAATTCTCATACCGCCACGGTGTTTTGGGCACCGGCAAAGAACTTCTTAGACTCAGTGCACCGCTCGCTCTTGCAGCCCGGGCATCTGAGGCCCATCTGGTAAGAACAGGAGATGCCGCTGTCCAGGTGGCTCTTGGCGAGGTCCGCTAGGGCATTGATGAATATGGGATTGCCGTTCAAGCTCTCGACGCGCTTTACCGTATCAGCGTGGCCTGATTCCCCTATCACTTCTTTGTCCAACTCAAAAAGAGTTTCGATATGGTCTGAAGTGAAAGCGATAGGAATGAGAACAAGGTCCTTCTGTCCCTTGGAAATGTATTCCTCGACCGAAGTCTGGGTCTGGGGTCCGAGCCAGGGCTGAGGACCAACTTGCGATTGCCAACATAAGCGGTAGGGGTTGGAGAAGTTCAAGCGTTGCATGACGGCGTATACCGTTGCCGCAACTTCTGCAGGATATGGGTCGCCTGATTCGGAAGTTAATGAATGGACGACCTAAGAACTGGGACATATGATACTAACCTCGGTTGACTACCGTCATGGGCAGACTGTGTGCAGAAAATAGCAAGACTGCCTTGCTCCGACGCTCTTCGGGATATTCTGCTAGTGTCTTCTCGATGTTGCTGGCAAAGGCATCTACTAGACCGGGGTGCACCGGCCAACGGTCAATGACGCTCCAATTGATCGTTCCGGGTCCCGCCTTGCCCTCAAGCCTCTGTCGCCACTTCCATAGTTCGTTCAAACTGCTGCCAGTTGTCGAACAAGAATACTGAGGATACTGTGTGAACGCGACAGCCCGTCCGCCTTTTCCGTTACCGAATCCGTCTTCGAATAGCTTGTTGTACATCTCCTCGGTCAAGGGATTGGCGTAGCGGAAAGCTACGTATGGCTTATGAGGTGCCGTCTCGGGCGATATGCGATCGAGGATCTTGCACATCTCTGCGTTTTGGTATTCTGACCACTTGCGGATGGGGGAGCCGCCACCGATTTCGGCGTATTGTTTCTGGATCTTCGGTGTTCTTCTAGTCGATATAAAGGTGCCAATGTAGTTTTGTAGCCGCCCGAGGGGTATTAAATCTCCATCTTGCTGTCCGCTCGTTAGTATAACCACGATAGGAGCTGGTCGATATGGAGGCTAATCACTTACAAAGAGGCGGGTTAAAAAGTCTCCTACTTCATCTACCGTTGAAGGTCCGCCCATGTTTAGGAAAACCATAGCTGTAGGGCCTTTCGAGCCCACCGAATTCTGAGTAACTGGCGGCACTGGAGTCGCAAATGACCGAATCTGGGTCGTAGGGCAATGAGCGAGAGCTCCTGCTGTGCGCGTAAGGTGCGCAACAGAGCGGCGAGCTGCCATTTTCGACGATGTTGTTATAATTATCGCTTGACGTTTTGTAAAAACACTTTGTAAGTGTTGCAAAGACTTTAACCGAACGGCAATCGCAAGGTCTGCGGTTTTATATATGTAGATATCATTGATTTTACTTAGGCTTTACTCGTAGATGCGCCGATGACAGAATGGCCGACATTGAATGACAATCACAAGTTACAGCTCGGCCGAGGCGGCAGCCAATGAGAAACGCTCAATTACTAGTGAACTGTGTTCTGTATTTTATGTCGTATCCCCCACTATCAAGGTTTCCCCAGGCGCTCGAAAAAACAGAGTATTGCAGTACCCAGTACTAGTGGAATAGTAAGAGCGCAATACCTCACGACGGTAGGTAGTACCCAATCTTGAGGTACCTAGCACTTACAGGTTATATACTGACTCTGTGAGGTACACTACCCGGCTTGAAGAGTACCTACAGTACCTAATGAAGTCACATGAGTTCGCGAATGCTGCCTGGCATCAATCGCGATTGACAATCGGTATCTCGCGTAGAAGCTGCTAACTGGAGCATGCGACGCGACGGCTGCCTGGTTGCGATTCACACTGGATTTATAAAGGCATTCTTCTCATCAAGTCCAGATTCTCGATGCGTTATCGTCATATCCCTCTGCAAAGGGAATAATCGGCCTTATCTGTAGACTTACAATCTTTCTCAAAGTCGATTCGGTATGGCGGACAAGTGGAATCACGACGGGAATTATGATGACGATGACGACGAAGAAGTGGAAGATGAAGTGACCGAGAATGTATGCCAAATTCAGCGCGAGCTACAAGTTCTTACGAATGCACTGCTGATGTTAGTAGTACTACAAATCCCAGAAAGATGCCCTCATCTTTGCTATCGAGGTCAGCGAATCCATGCTGCGACCACCTCCAAAATCCGAGGACAAAAAGGCCGATAAAGATTGTGCACTTTTAACAGCGTTGAAATGCGCATACCAAGTGATGCAGCAGCGCATCATTGCCAACCCAAGGGACATGATCAGCATCATACTCTTTGGCACAGCCAAAACCAGCCTCCCACAGGAGAACATACCCGGGGATTCGCATTGTTATCTCCTCACAGACCTAGAGGTGCCCTCAGCGGACGACGTGAAGAGCCTGAGAGCTTTAGTAGAGGACGGCGAAGGTTTTGATGAGATATTGACTCCATCCAAGGAGCCTGCGGATATGGTGATTCTACTTTGGACCGCAAACCACCTCTTCCAGACAAGGGCCCCCAACTTTGGATCCCGCCGACTTTTCATCATAACCGACAACGACGACCCTTGCCCGGACCAGAAGAATACTTCTAAACGCAATCCTGCTACCTATGCCAAGGATCTTCATGATCTTGGATGCACGATCGAGCTGTGTCCCATCACCCACGGGGATGCCAAATTTGACACCGCCAAGTTCTACGACGTAGGTTCTACACCGTCAGCGTGTGATTCGCCGTCTAACAGTTGCAGGACATCATATACCGTGACCAAGTTCTCGACGAAGTAAATGATGGCCGGGTCGCGCCATCCAAATCTAGTAGTGGGGTCAATTTGCTGCAGTCTCTTGTGTCCAATATCAACTCTAGGCAGACCCCGAAAAGGGCATACTTCAGTAATATGCCTTTCGAAATTGGTCCAGGGCTCACTATATCCGTCAAGGGGTACAACATCATACAGGAGCAGAAACCTGCTCGTAATTGCTATATCTGGCTGGAGGGTGAAAAGCCGCAGGTTGCTGTGGGCGAGACGGCACGCTTGGCCGAGGACAGCGCTCGTTCAGTCGAAAATTATGAGGTGAAGAAAGCTTACAAATTTGGCGGTGAATATGTCTATTTCACCGAAGAAGAGCAGAAGTCCTTGAAAGATTTTGGCGGTGCTTGCCTTCGAATCGTCGGTTTTAAGGACCGGTCACTGCTGAGATTTTGGGCTTCTATCAAAAAGTCCATCTTTATATACCCAAGCGAGGAAGGCTACGTTGGGTCGACGCGTGTTTTCACGGCCTTATGGCAAAAGCTGCTCAAATCTAAGAAAGTGGGTATGGCGTGGCATATTGCGCGGAAGAACGGGAACCCACAGCTTGTTGCTATCATCCCATCCCGGGCCTCTACGGATGAAAAATCGGGAACGCCGTATATGCCAGCCGGCTTATGGCTTTATCCTATTCCGTTCATCGACGATGTGCGCGACGGCCCAGAAACGGGGCAGCTCATCCGCACGACAGATGCCTTGACGGATAGAATGAATAAAATCGTCCAGCAATTACAGTTGCCCGGCGGTATCTACAACCCGTCAAAATACCCCAACCCAGCACTCCAATGGCATTACAAGATTCTACAGGCGCTCGCATTGGAAGACGTCGTACCCGACCAACCTGAGGACGCCACGGTGCCCAAATACCGGGCAATACACAAGCGCTGTGGCGGATATATACAAGAATGGGCTCAAGTTGCGGACGATGTACTGGGCCAAATCCAAGAGGAGAACAAGATCAAACGCGAACTGGAGCAAGATGAAGATGAAGACGACGACGACGACGAGCCACGACCTACCAAGAGAGCAAGGAGCACAGGGGCGAAAGCTAATAGTAGCGGCGGTGAGGGGCCGAGTAACGCAGAATTGCGGAAACGCTACGACGCCGGTACGCTGACGAAGCTCACCGTTGCAGATCTACGAGTTGTCATGGGCAGTCGCGGCATAGATACAAAGGGGTTAAAGAAGGAGCTAGTGGATAGACTGGAGGAATGGATTGAAAGTAATGTATAACAATGTGCCAAACTTTGGCTGTTTAGTAAGCTGCGGAGGCGTTCAGACTTGGGAAATACGAGTATTCACTGACAAACAGGATGGTTTGAGCTCAGTGTATTCATCAGCGATGTGTTTATTCAGTAAAGGGGCTGATAAGTACACGTAATAGTAGGGTAACAAGTGTTTCTGATGCCATGATGGCCAAAGGTAGATTCCCTCCAAAGCATATGTGAGATCTATACATACTTGATACAAACGCCTGCGTAAGAATGATCTTGTTGGCGATACGTGTACTTGTAGAAAATATGGCAAAACAAAAGAGAGCTTAATACTATCCCTTTGGGGGGTATCTAGCCCAAGAAGTACCTACTCAGTACTCGTAAGAGTTGCTAGTTGGTTGAGCACGAATAGGTACCTATACACATTTCCCACCAATTTTTTTTTGACTACCTAATATCTTGCTTGGAATAGATCATGTAGGTACTTCAATTACTCTTACCTTTTTAGAAGATAAGAAACATGTACTTCAAGGTACAGGCCAAAATACCCCACATTCTATCACCGACCGCATCCATGACCTGTATGTATCTTATGGATTAAGTACGTCTTTGTACTAGATCTGGTAGCCTAACCTTGGGTACCTTCTCCACCTACTTAGTACCTACATACATACTTGCGTACAGTATATCATACACCTGCACCACAGCTCCCGAACCAATCAACAATCTCAGCTGCCCTTCACGTCGCGCCTCGACCTTGTGCAGTGGTTACGTTTCAATCCTGCATACCAGCTTCAATTACTTGCGCGGCGACTAGTGACCCTAGATCCCTGATCAGGCGTTTGCAGCATAAAGATTGCAAAGCAGCTCAGTCGTCCTGATATTGTATCCCATCTATTTTGTTGTATGCTTCGGTCGCGTCAGCAAAGATGGACGTCTTAGGACTGGGCACGTCGCAGTCGAACATAGCGTGCAATTCGGTCCAAGAGCTCCAAGGCCAGCTTCACCAACTCATCGCTGCCAAAACAACCGATACGCGTGCCGAACACACGTCCACTAGTTTCGAGTTATTTTCGCACGTTGTCTTCCATCTTGTTGGCGACCCTGAACCTGGCACACTTCCGGCCGATGCAGCAGAGCTAGGCCAACTTGTCACAAGAACCGTCGTTGCTTCCGATGCCGTCTTGAACCAGCCATCCGATGATCCCGCACTACAGCAATCCGTCGCGAGACACGTATCGGAAGCCATAGGAGCCGTCGACCGTAGTACGTGGACTGTCCGAGAAGTCACTAGGGGCGCACAAGGGTGGCAGTTCATCTACATTTGCCAGGACTCCTCTGAAGCCTGGAATCGTGCCTATGGAAAGTCGCCCGAGAGACCAATTATCGGAACCTATAGTAATGGTGCCGGTTTTGATCCCATCAATCTTTGTAAGCGGATATGATTATATCTCCCTCCAATTCTGTTTTGACCATGGGCGACTGATGATCTCATCCGCAGCCCGTCCTGCTTTCGATTGTCGGGGCACCCTTACCATTGCCTTTTCGAAACTCAGTCGGGGGGTCATAGTGAAATACGAGCATACACCTCTACACAGAACTGTCGGGCAGTTGGCTGAGCTACTTGCGCCTGTTCCAGCCCCCCTTGCCCCTGCCAGTGGTAACAATAGCAGCCAACGGACCCCGAAGGCCAAGCGCCCGCGTGCGTCAGAAGGAGGGGAGAGCACCCAAAAGAAGCGGACACCCAAGCCAAAGCCCCCACAGCCGGCCGGAGAAGAGAGTGCGACAAAGAAGCGGAGCTCGAAAGCAAAGCGCCCAGCCCCTGTGGAAGGAGAGGAAGGTCAAAGCAGCCGCAGCAAGCGGAAGAAGACGGCCAAGGCAGCGGCGACTAACGTAGAAGGGGCAGCACAACCAGAAGATGGTCAGAGCAGTGCCCAGGATCACAGTCAGGGTCAGGATCAGGTACAGGGTCAAACTCCGACTGCGGCAGAAAAACCAGGCCCAGCCGGATTCTTGAATGTGCCCCCGGCGGAAGCCGAGCGACGACGACAGACAGCCATCGAACTCCTGACCAGTCGGGGGATCGACCCGGCAACGTTGTCTCCGGAACAGTTCAACATATTTGCGAACCAGGCGCCCAATTTACAGTCAGCTTCCCTCGATATGCTCGCCAAGTACGGCGCAGAGCGGCTCCGCATTGTTCACCCAGATGAGAAAGAGCAGACAGGATCTTCCAATGGGACAACTGCCAAAGCTCCAGCTACAGACCCTTCTCCTGGTGCTGTGCCGGCACCGACGGCCACTGAGACTGCTACGCCGACCAAGAAGTCGCCCCAGAAGAAGAAAAGCAACACCAACGTATCACCCACCGAGGTATACATAGGGAATGGTGCCGTTGTTCAACTGGAGCAGGATGGGGAATTAGGTACCACCGAGTCGGCCCTGAAACCGAAGGCGGCCAAAAAGCGGAAGACCCGTGGGCAGTGTGATACTTGCAAAAAGCGCGGAGTCAAGGTACGTTCTTCCATGCAGTGAAGGGAAGATCTAGGTTGATGCTAAAACTTGCTATCCAGTGTACAAAAGAGCATCCAAGCTGCACAACCTGTGTGGAGGCCGGGGTGGAGTGTATTTACTTGCCACCAAAGCCGCGAAGGAAATCAGAGAAGTCGGCGGAAACAGTCGTGCACGAGGAGTCTGAGCTCCCTGGCAATGATCAAGCAGGAGAAGACGACGACGAAGACGATGACGAGGTTCCCGCATTAGAAGAAGTGCCAGTTGAAGAAGCTGTTGCCCCCTCACAGTCCCATGTCCAGCACCATGTCCAGCACCATGCTCAGCACCATGTCCAGCACCAGCAGCAGACCCAGCCAGAGCCGGAACCAGAACCGGAACCGGAACCGGAACCGGCGCCAGTGTCCCATCCACTACCAGTCCAGGATTTTGACAACGAGGATTTTATTCCGGACCCAAACATCCTGTCTGGTCCAGTAGACACTCAGACTTCTTCCATGAAGAATGCCAGTCATAGCCAATACTACCAGCAGCCACAGTCACATGGTGGACTTAGCTTCCCACATATGGCGAGCACGACCTCAACTGCGCATCACGCGATGCCGAATCTGACGTATCCTCAGGCACAGGCGCAGGGACAAGGCCAGTCGGTATCACAACCGCAACCAGAACCACAACCACAACACCATGTCCACGAGAATATACACCAACCAACTCCAAGCTTGGGATACTCGTCCACGCCAGAACAGCTGCAACAGACCCATCACCTACAAAGTAGCATGTCTATTGCGACGTCTGGACAGGATCAACGGCGACAGTCTGGTTCCGTACCCAGCCGGAAAAGCCTCCCAGCCCATCAGCCTAGAGAGGCGTCCGTCCCCGCACAGGTGCCAACCCACACGGCCAACTGGAACTCTTCGCCATCGATGGGATATGCTGGAACCGTCGCGACCGCTTCCCCCAATCTTGCGCCTCAGCAGGCGGCTAAGCGGCCCCGTTCACGGAAATCCAAGTCTGATGTCGACCATGCCGCACAGACTGGCCCGCAGCCGACAAATCCGATTCTGAGCCCGGCCCAGAACCAAGCGGTCCCCCAGACAACGCAGTATCAATCGCCGATGACGAGGTCGCCATATCAGAGCTCTGCCCATGTCAGTGCAAAGCCAGGCCATCGGTCGCGAACCAATACGCCGGTATCAGCAACCTCACGTGCTCCGCCGAAGGCTCAGCCTACCACTGCGCATCAGTTGACTAGCAGCGCAACAGGTGGATCGTACAATGCGCCATCATCGTCGACCTCTGTATCCAGCTATGATCCATATCCTCGGTACAGCACTGGTGGAAACGAGCAGTATACGGAAGCGAATAACGACCACGGCTCGTCCCGCGTCACGTACGAGGCTAATACGTATCAGACGAATCCGACCACGACGGCGCCCACGTCGTATTCAACCGTGACGTCGCATGACTATGGAAGAGGCTCTAGTGCGTCGAACCCGCTGTCCCAGGCGCTGAACGGTACTGCATACAGTGGGAACAGTAGCGCGGCCGCACCACAGTGGCCAACTTCGCAGACTCGAAGCGGACAAAGCAATAACAGCACTACTGCATATGGCTTGCCGGCTGCAAGCACACCAGTCTCCCAGAGTTACAACGCGCAGGCGTCGGACGGACGAGCACCGGCTCAAAACACCCAGTATAATAATCAATCGCAGTCACAGTCCTACAGCGCTTACTCGACCCAGCAGCAGCAGCAGCAACAGCAACAGCAGCAGCAGCAAACCAACCTCACCCACCAAACCCAGCAGCCGAATTGGTACCGGTTCTCGACTAATAATCCTCAACCCAATTATGCCAACAACCGCCAGAACAACTATAATAGCCACAGGCCTAATGCGCCCGTTTACTCTAGCCAGTACAGTGGAGAGGACCAGGCGATTTATGACCTCTTGAGGGGTAATGGGTCCAATCATTAACCTAGACAACTCACTGCGATTGCCCATGCTCGGGTCCTCTTTCGATGGTTGGCGATTGTGATTTTCCAGGCGGCTAGTGGGACAGGCGTCTAGTTGAATAGATGGTTAGGAATTACTTTGCTTTCACGGCCGGAGGGTACTGCAACCTTCTCTCGGCGAATTGTTATTTGTGTACGCTTGTTTAGATGGCTACTACCATACAACCAAAAGTGCGTTGATGGGGAGTGGGTGTTAACCGGGAAGATACCAGAGCCCCAACCCTCATGGGGTTGTGGACAGGAAGGTCGTCTTTCATATCCCTGTTATTTACAAAGAAGGATGGTCTCTTTTCTTTTTTTCCTTGGCTCATGGTTTGTTGTACAGGTAACCTTTTTTCGGTTGACCTTGAACGCGACATGACGGGACATACTCTATTGCAGTCGTGCACGTAGCCCAGATATCCGGCTTTCAGTAGCTTAGACAGGAAGCATAAATCAAACCAGTTTTTCATCAGGCAAAGAATGTCAGGGCTCAAAATTGAATATGCCACTAATTATTATGTATAGTTGACTTTCTCCCACATTGTCTCCCCAGAGAAGCTACATGTAGGTAAGTGGCAAATTATATCGATATAGTCAGTTCATTCCCGCCTCCTCCTACCTCACTCACCATGAAGGTCACCATAGCCATACCCCCTCAACACCTCGCATCATCCGTCATCAAAACCAACCACAACGTACCCGCCCCAACATCAAGCGCCCTAGCGGCAGCCCTCGGATCCGTAATCTCCAACTTCTCTATACCAAACTCGGCATGTAGCGCCTCAATCTGAACCCTCGGCCCCTTATCCCTCGTCCTATGAACCAAATCAACCAGATTCCTCATCCCTCCCTCATGACTATAAAACCGGTGTTCCTGTTGTTCGATAATAACGGCAATTAATTCCCTCGTATCGCACAATCTGGCCTTTATCCCCCTCCCACCAAACCAATCCCTCTGCGCAACAGCCACGTATCCCTCTGCGCGTTCTCTAGGAGAAGACGATGAAGATGATAGGGGGGCGGTCAAAGCGGCGGCGGCGAGACGAATAGAAGCTGCCACGGGAACGGTCACGGCTCCTATTGCCAGGCCTACACCGGCGCTTATTATTCGTCCTGAACGTGCTGAGCTGGCTATTGATTGTCCGACGTCGCGGGCGTGGGATGCTATTTCGCGGGAAAGGTTTCGGCCGATTTCGCGGGGGGATATGGATGCTAAGGAGGAGGAGGAGGAGGATGACGACGATAAGAAGCCGGAGAGGGTGTGGAGGAAGGATGTGAATGTCTCCTGGGGAATTCCGAGGGGGAGGAGATGAGGGGTTGAGTAAGAGGGGAGGAAGGGGGATTTTGGGTTCGATGTTGTTTGGGGGATTGCGAGGAGGAAAGGAGGGGGGTGGGAGGATGTGGATGCGGATGCGGATGCGGATGGGGATGCGGATGGGGTGGAGTATGTGGGTGGGAAAGTGAATGGGGATTCTATTGTTGGTTGGGATGGTTCCGAGTTGTTGTTATTGGGTTGTTGTTGTTGTTGTTTTGATTCTGTGGTTGTTGTTACTGCTGGTGGTGGTTGTGAAGAGCTTGATTGCCATGATTCTTCGTAGGATGGCGGTGCTGGGTTGCTGTCGTTGTATTCGTTGTATTCGTTGGAGTTGGAACCGGAGCCGGAGTCGTATCCGGGTCTGTTGTCGCTCTGATTTTTTTCTTGTTGGCGGTTCCAGTCGGGTGCCATTTTTCTTCTTATTATTTTGTTTCTTTGTTTCCGTGGATACGTTTTGTTTTTCCGGTGCGTGTATGTATGTTTGTCTCTCAAGGTAAAACTATCACGGTCCTAGGCTGTCGATCTTTCTTTCTATGTGTAATGGGCAGTTGGCGAGATTGCTCAAAACTTCTTCAACAAGCGGTTTAAAAAGAAAGAGGTTGCTTTGATATTTCGTACTCTGACTAAGATACACAAAGATTTTCTGATTCAACAACAGGGTGCAGATAGTTTTCTATAAGCATGGTGATATAAAAGTATATCCCTGCGTCTGACTGATACGTATGGTAGGTTTAGGTAATCATCGACGGTCCTCGGATTCGCATTTCAAAAAAGCTAGGCCCGTCTAAATTTGGAGTGTGTAACACTGTAACATAATTAGCTGAAGCCCAAGCCTGATAACCGCATGGTGGGGAGTTTGCGGATTTTAATCTAACCACGTTTGTTAGACGTGTTGAGGCGGTGCTGCTGTCCCAGGATTTGTTCAAGTTCCAAGCAATAGGTAAAGACCGGTCCAGCAGAGGTCATTGTGCGTCAGGGATGCACATCCATGCTGAGGACGTTGACAGGAGCGGCCATGTTTGTTTGTAGTTGAAACATATTATGAGGATTTTACCGTACTGTAAATATTTACCCTTTTATGCAAAAATGACCATCACTCTACCTAACTTATGCTCTGATGAATGTGCATCAGAGCCAGACCACCGATACACGAAAAAGGGGGTTTCCAGCTTGTAATTAGCTGGCTGGAACAGTTGGCGCCGTTTTGTAAGCGAGTCCGATATCGAACCTCCCATTTTATTCTTTGTATTGTTCTGTATTGTATTGTATCGTATAAAATGAGTAATTATTGGGACTTTGCCCAATGATGCCAAATAGCTATCATGTTCTCCGGAGTTCCTTTGACCTGCATGCCCCGGCAGCATGATAAAAGCCCCCAAATATACTCGTATACCCAACCGAATTAATTGATCATATCTCGCACGCCGGCGCGTTGTCATCACGGTATATATATGTACACAAACGCCCAAGTAAAATTAAACAGAAAATGTCATGAAAGTTGTTGAAGAAACGCCCCAGGATGTTCTAATCCTTAGATTCTATATTAGGATCCAAAGACTTTCTCGTCATTGGCGGATCATGGAATAACGGGGTTTCATGTCTATGTTGGAACCCATCTACGACCTGTTCCTCTGAGGAGCGAGCTGACGGGCGGAACTCTTCATAAGGAGGCAATGTCTCGTCCACGGTCCTATATGTTGGTGCAGAAGACATGATGCTGGAAGGTGTCGAATCAGATGAACAACGGCGTGGTCGGCTGACAAAATGATGATGAGATAACCGGCCGCGGCCTTCCCCGGTCGAGATGAGATTGCTGATAGCCCCGGTAGCGGCACGGAACTGGGCAATGTCCTCCTCCATCGTGGTAGAGAGGTTATCCTCGCTGTCGCTGTCTGGTGGTGCCTGGCGTACGCGCGTTGTTTTTTCTTGCTTCTCTTCGTCTTCGACACCCTGACGGCCCATGCTATCCCTGAGCCATTGGAGCACATTCATGTATTTTGTGGCTACGAGCACATTGCACGCTTCCCTGGATGCTCGCTGTCGACGATGACGTTTCTCCTGGGCTTCGCGACGGCGGCGTAGACAATTCGCACACTGTATACCGACGAGTGTCAAGAAGACGGCCGAGATGAGGATAAGAACCACAGAGGATATGACGATCAAGCGGAAACGCCGACGCTGTTGGATGTCAGTGAAAGGTTCCCCGAGACCCCCCCCCCCCTAAATAGACTAGCACTTACAGCATCATCCTTACTCTCCCTTTGTAGTTGAGCCACCGAGTGTTTTGGTCTGCTCACGCCACTCGTATCTTCGCCATCCTGTTCTGAAGAGGGGCTATTCGATCCTTTTGGAGGGTTATCGGCTTTTGAGAGCGGGCTTTGACTCCCACTAGTCGTTGAGGCCAAGTTGGAAATTGACGGGACGAAAGACTCTTGCGTTTCATGGCTACCGTGGTATAATTTACTGGCGGCGTTCTTCAACTTCGAATACATTGCCTCAAACAGACATTTTAAGCGGTGGCAGTCGGCATTTTGAAGCAACGTCTCTGGCTTCTCGATGCCGAACGTGTCGGAAATGTGCGAGATCTTCGAGGCGATTGAATGTTCGAGGGCAAGCAATTGCTCCTCGAGCACCCTTAGTTCAGCCAGCTCATCCTCCAGGCTCGGATGGTGGCCGGCAGAGTCTGGTTTCAAGAGCCGTACCGCCTCTAGCGAGGTCCCGTCCACGGTCGAGATGGACACCGGTGCTACCTGCCGGAACTGAACAGAGAATTCGACATCCTGGACGTCTTGCCCATCAACTTTGTTGACATGGAAGGATAACAACTGGGCTTGAGGCTTGTTGTCGAGTTGCTGGCAAGTAAACTTCCATTCAGCGTCAAGCTCACTGCCGCCATCTGTGACGATGGTGCCTGAGCCGATTCCAATATCATCTTGGGTCAATGATTGCCCACTGAGTGTGATGTTTCCACGACCGCAAGGGTTGGTAGATTTGAAAACACGTAGATCAAGACCCTAAAGGGGTTTGTTCACGTTAATAACGAACGTCTAGCTAGCAAGCAGGCTCGAACAATGACTCACTATCTTCGAAAGTAATCCGGACCCGTTATCACGGGGATTGAGTGTTATCAAGGCAGCTGAGATGGCACCTGTCGATAGTATGGTTAATACTATCTACTTTTAGGTAACCAGATGAAAATAACCGCTATCAAGGTCATGATAAGTCGCCACATCGAGTCTTACCATCGTCTGTGGGTACAGTATCGAGCACTAGAGGGGTTGCCCAGGCTAACACCGGCGCAAGAAATGCCGAGACCTTGAGGAAGCCGCGCATCATGAATGCCTAGTAGTCTAATAGCTGTGGCGACTGCCCTCGACTACCTATGTTGGTGTTAACAAATAAGAAAGAAACCACGAAAAGCCAACGAAAATAAGTCAAGGCTGCCGTGACGCGACAAGAATTACGTACACTGCATCCCAATCGTCGGATGAGAGGCGAGGAGCCGTTGTGAAGTAAAGTATACAAGATGAGAGGGGAGGTCTAAGTGGTGTATGGGGACTTAAACGGTTGCCTGATCCCCAAGTGGGCTGTGCTGGCCAGCGCTGAAGTCCTGAACCAGTTTCCGGCACTTGTAGTTTTCACCTCACCAGTCGTGGTCAGCAATGGTGAAAACTGTCCATAACTGTTTCCATATATTTCCCCAGCTTCTCCCTGACATCTGAGCGAGCTGGTAGTCCATCAGCTATATATCTTATTGCTGTATCTAAGTAAGTACTCGGCCATATCTGATTTATCTTACAAAACAAATAATCTTGGTAGGCTTGGTGCCAAAGTGTCAAGTGGTCTCGAACATCAGGCCAGATCTGAGCTGCGCTACGAGTACAGTACCTAGGGGGCTAGGCTACTTTAAGATACCTTCACCATACTTTGAGCTGACATGCTCCCTAAATAACCTAACAGATTTTAAAGTACACACTGTACACCTTTCACCTTGCATATAAAGCAGGTACACATATTAGTTAAAATGTACTCGTAAGCAATGATGGCAAAATTTAACAAATAGATATTTAGGCAAAATCTTCTAATACCCTGGCAGTTCTGGTGTCTTTTCTAGATGGAATATAGAGGTAGGGGTGGATAGACCGTGATCTAAGTTTATCACTGTGCACTCACTGTACCAAGTTGTGGAAGTGGAAGTGCAAACGCAAGAAAGTACCTGCACGTACCTACCATCCGAGCTTTGTGTACCCACATCCCCCACGTTCGCCGCTTGGCTCCCCGGTCTTCAGAGTCTCCCAAGTTCTATTCTAATCTACCTACATCAGCCTCGTCATTGAAGAGTAGCACTTTTGGACGCTCACAACAACATAGCTCCGCAGCCGTCCCAAATCTTTGTCGCATACCTCCTACAACTATCAAAAAAAGGCGCCATGGTTCGTATATCCGGATAGCCTATATTTATACCACGACTGACGTTGTGTTGCCTCCAGTTGCCCCTCGGGCTGCTGAATGCCGCCCAGGGCCACCCCATGCTCGTTGAGCTCAAGAATGGCGAAACACTTAACGGACATCTGGTTCAATGCGATACCTGGATGAATCTGACCCTAAAAGAAGTCGTGCAAACAAGTCCTGTAAGATAGCCGCCTTCCTGGTAGACGTCTTGAGAGCGACTCGTCAGCCACTAACCCTATGCGCGCGCAGGAAGCCGACAAGTTTGTCCGTCTACCCGAAGTCTATGTCAAAGGCAACAACGTATGTCTCGGCCCCATCACCATGCTACACTTCGATATTCACTCATATATCCATTAGATAAAATACCTAAGAGTCCCCGACGAAATTATCGATCTTGTAAAGGAGCAACAACAGTCGCAAGGAGGTGGATTCCGCGGCGGCCGAGGCGGACACGGACACGGGTCACAACGCGGAGACCACGGCGGGCATGGTGGAAGGGGTGGTGATAGAGGCCGAGGGCGTGGCCAGGGTAGGGGTCGTGGAAGAGGGCGAGGCGCTTGAGCTGCTGGCCGGGATCTGTTGCTCCCACACATTTCTGCGGCCTCGGCATAACTCGAACTATTGGGGCCCAAACACAATTTACCCCGCGCAGAATCCGGAAGGGCTTCCTCGATCTGATAAACAGACAAAAACAGCTACGTCTACGGGTCAAGGAACTCGGTTATGTGAGTTGAACTTTGAGGTCGGTTCGCAGCGTGGTTTAGTTCTTGACCCCAGCGTCACAGGCAGACAAACGTCTGCAAACCCTACAACTCCCTACATTGGGGCCATGCCCGCACAGTATGGCGGGTATGTGTTCACTAGGGTTTCGGGATTTGGTGTGCGATGTCCTCCTACTCTTGTTTTGGACACGGAATCCACCCCTACCGATTCATCCAGCCTACACCCATAAAGGAGATATTGGTTGGCTATGTTAAAGTACATTGTCTCCCTAGGACGCAGTGTAATCGCATATATCTACAAACCCCAACTAAGGAGAGGAGAGGGCTGTGATTTTCGGTTGGTTAACGAGCATTCGACAAGAACAAGGAATTTGTTCTGGCCTAATAATCAACAATATATATCCTGTGCAACCAACTAAACTGTGTAATGTAGGAACGAATACTACGATATATATGCTCATGGATGCTGCACCGTCAAATGAAGTAGAAGACCAAGGTAAAGTTATTATATATACCATACATTAGCTATTGCGTTGAATATGGCATGTAAATTCAATATCGTTTTAACCTTTTCCATGTGAGGGCAGCACAAGATTGACCCTTGGCAGTTGTTGCCGGCTGCGTAGCACTAAGTCACTACACGCAATGGAAGCCGGCAATAGGTACATGTACATATGTACCTGCAGGTACCTAATGCTTCGTACTCGTAGGTACTTGCTGCATATTACCTAAGGTTAAACTGGGACTACCTCCAATTTAGTTTGGCAAGGAGAAAGGCATTGAGAAGACTTTACAAGTTGCGTGGTTTCAGCACCATCAGCAACCAAGATACCCATGCCCGGAGACCGTGTTGTTGTCGACGGGCTTTGGCGATGTCTATGTCCGTCAATTGACCTCCTATCGCTTTCCAGGCCGTTCGATCTACGTCTCCTTCGCACGCGACCCAGGCCGATCCTCCCTCACACACAATGTCAACGATACCACGAGCGCGCACAACCGTATCAGGCCAAACAAGTGAAAAGTAGACATTCTTCGTTGCATCCTCGCCTATCTTATCTAAATAGGATAGGAGGGCGTCACCCATGGCTTGCAGAAGCCCTGAGCGACGATGGGAATTCGCTGACTGCAAGATTGCGAAATGTACCGACTATTGAAATCTATTCAGCTCTGAAAGAAGTCCAAGATGCCGAGGATACCTATCGCTTCGTTGTCAGGCTCGTTGAATACCTCGTAAAAGAACGGGGAGAAAGGCCGAATGCTGCTCTCTACGCAAGCTTGATCAAGGCCAACGTTAGTACACGGTACGGGTCTGCCAGGGTCGCCGGTCAGCTTTTTAAAGAGATGCAAACCCGCCGCATACCGGCGACTCCAGATGCGTACCAGGCACTACTAGAGGTGCGGCATCATCCCCGTGGCCGACAATCATTCTCTTCATGACTGACTTGGGCGCGTAGGTGACGGCAGTACATCCCGATTACGTTCTACGGAGTCATGTTCTTCACGAAATGAAGAATCGATGGTATGAGATAACGCAAAGTGCCGAGATCAGCATAATAATTGGCCTTCTGAGAGATGCGCAATACGAGCTTGCTCTTCACAAACTAGAGGCCATGAACAAGGAGCCTGAGAACGTACCTCTATGGCTGTTGGACATGTTCCTGTACATATACGGCAGCTTGGGCTTCCACGCAGAGACACTAGCCATACTCAAATACCGCCTGAGTAGGCCCGTATCAGGGGCGGATCGGACTCGGACTAACCTTTCCCTTAATGCATGGCAGTATCTACTAGAGGTCTTCAGCCGGGACTCCTTCCAGCCTGGAATCAAGTATATATGGGACCACTACGTTACGCACGACTACAGCCACCCACCCGACGGGGTCCTGCTAAAGGTCTTGAACACGGCATCGTCGTATGGGGATGCGACACTGGCAATGAGTGCTGTTCAAATGCTGTCGGCTCGGGGCGTGAAGCTAGATCTGCATCACTACGAACCTCTGATCAATGCTCATGTGCAACAGGCCGACCTACACCGGGCGTTCCTAATTTTGTGTGTCATGGCGAAGGCAGGGCTCTCGCCTGATTTATCCAGCACAAGGCCCATATTCCAAATGCTTCGAAGTTCACCGGCGTCCAAG
Organism: Poronia punctata; assembly: GCA_022579005.1. NCBI lineage: Eukaryota > Fungi > Ascomycota > Sordariomycetes > Xylariales > Xylariaceae > Poronia > Poronia punctata. The sequence continues at coordinate 93,716 of MU401508.1, read as the reverse complement.
GAGCTTGCGCATAGTATCCTCCACGAACTCAAGCTCCATCATACCGTCCCAGCAGTGGCCTTCAACGTGCTCTTAGAAGCCACCGTAGAACTCGACGGCTTCTCGGCTGCTTGCGATTTGTACAGGACAGTCCGACAGGTGTGCAAAAGTGGCCCGGATCAGGCAACGTATGAAATCCTGTTGCGTAACTGCACCGAACAGAGATCGATGAGATTCCTCATGTATGAAATGGAGGCCCTGTCGCTGAAGCCGACCAGGATAGTTTATGACCACCTGGTTCGGATATGTGCACTGCAGGACGACTATGAATCTGCCTTTCAGTATCTGGCTGCCATGACTAACAGCACGCCTGCTAGTTCATCCGAGACCTGGTGGGTAGGTCGAAGCTCCGCACTTGCTCTTCTGCGAAGGTGTATCCAAGCCCGAGACCCAAGAACCCAAAGCTTCCTCGACGCTTGCCGCCGTCGCCGGCTCTTTGACGATGATGACATCAAATCGTTGATGTCTAATGAGACAGCGACTTCAAGTAACGCCGAAGCTTTATCCCCGCCCCGAGAGTTTTCTGCCGAAGAAAAGGGCGTGGAGTCAGCAGCGTCTCCCCTGTCTGGTGCCGTATCCGTCTAGCCCATCATCATGCACTCGGAGTGGGGTTGGAAACAAAAAGGATAACTAAGCGAATCTGACGTTTTAAGAGCCGCCTGCCGGGGGGAGGTTTTCTCATACTCGTATGGTGCAGCAGAGGCTCAAACAAATACTACGGTGTATCCCGGTCAGATCCTCTCTTGCGGGCAGGCTATACACCATCGATTGCATATACGGACGCGGTTGCGTGCTTGCGGATAAGTTATGTATGTTTCCCTCGGAATCCTCCCGGGATTCTTGTGTCGCGTTGTCCAGCTCTCATCTATTTGTTGGATTAGATGCGCCGCACTCTCTTATCGAGCTATTTCTACTCGGATTTCTACATGCTGAATACGCATACCTCCCCGTCTTGTGCAAGACGTCAACCCAGACGCTTGAATCCATAACATTCAATTTCTTGTACAATTTGTATATTTTAACACAAATGCTTCCGTTGTTTCCTGAAGTCTATCGGGTATGTGATATGGCCGATCGGGATAGATAAGTCGATTGTCGAAATACAAACGGACTTTATTGTAAATAATAAAGGATTACACGAGTTCCGTCAAGGTTAGGACTATGCAGCTTTCTAGTAAAAGGATGCAGATCTTGTCCTTTTCGAATGGCTTTTGTCATTCCTACACCAGGCCGCGACCATCAGGCATACCTCAGCAATGCACCCACATGGTTAGACGCACGGGCTATGGCCCAAGACGGCAGCCAATCTGATATCCCCCAGACCAGGGCTGCCAGGGACTGATTAGGTTTGACATGGTTAGACGCCCTGTTATCAGCCCGTACAGTAAAACACTGAAATGAGAAGATGGGTAAACAGATCTGATCTAGGAAACAGAGACCGAAAAAATTACTAATGGTAGGGAGAAGGTCTTTGCCATGAATCAAACCCCTCCCTGGTCTGGCAGTTTTTACGTCGCAATCACACTGCAGGTTCGCTGCATGAGGTGCTCTGGGATGCTACCCAAAAGACCCGGACCCGGTAATGGTTTTATTATTTTTCGCTTTTGATCGTCTTGTTATGCAAATAACCATAACGGGTTGCTTTCGTTTCGCTCGGATGGAACCAGACGAGGGGGACCACTTGTCGTGCATTTGTCCTCTCGCTTCGTTTTTTATGGGGTTTGCCGGTAGTATGTAGGAAGAGCTAAGGTTGTCATCGTATGGAGGCGGGTCACGAATGGTTGTTACGTGGGGTGTTGTTCTTTCTTACTGGAATTTGCCCAGGTACGTTACCTGCCCTACCGGTACCTAATTACACGTAACCTACTCGCAAGTCCGTAGGTAAGGTATGCACCTTCCATACGTATTCTAGGCCGTTTTTACTACCTGGGAGTATTTAATATACACGTACGAGACCGGTCTAGCTGGGGGAACAAGTCTCGATCGCACGTGGTGTAATTCATGTAGGGTTTTGTTTGGGGTGGATATGGATGGCCTTGCGTTCTTTTTGTTTTGTTTTCGTAATTTTGCATGTGTCTAGGAATAGAAGGATTGAAGAGGAAGATCATATAGCCTATAGGTTATGTCAATTACAGATGCGGATGTGGGATTACCTATTCCAACCCAGTTAAGCTTTTTCCCCCTTTCTAACGGTCGTCCTCGCCTATCTATCTCAACCTATACTTTTCAACGATGGTTCCAACCTCCTCCTTGTTCGATATGCAGAATAGACAAATACTATGAAAGTCTGTATGCATGTCGAAGCCGGCCGGCAACACAACATAACACAACACAATACAACACAACCCTCTCCCTGCCTCTTTCCCCTTTGCGTGGTGGCAATGAAATTCTTACTAGACCGACATCATAGGAGAGTATCTAGGATATGATATATCTAGGATAGGTATGCACGCTTATCTCCTTTGCAGCTTTGTTGACTAAAGGTATACTCGCAGACACGTGTTGGATGAGGAAGGTGGAAACCGTTTGAGCGGCTCTCTCCGCCCTCCCCTGCCTTTACCCCTGGTAAGCTTATGAAGTTATGTCGTAGCTGAAAATATGAGTTGACTAACAGTAACTAACCTACATGGCAGACTAGATAGGTAATTACAGGAATTCGTATATCTTGCAGCATGTATGATTCCCTGTCGGAACAGAACGGCTGAAGAGGGAGGATTTGATATAGACAAGGGGAAAGAGATCCCTCCACTCGTCGGATGGAATCCTTGGGTTACTTTACTTTCACAACCTGGCTAACATGATCGAGGACCCTTAGTTTTACTTACATGACGGAGAATAATACATACGGCCTTGCTTGCCATCTTCTAGTTCCCTGTTCTAGGATGTTTTGTTGAGTATCCCTGTCTGTGGTGTCAAATCTCGCAATTTTCTGTTGACATTAGATTTCAAATGTAGGTAGGTAGGGATGAGTATAGTTGAAGTCATGGATATTTGGAATGTGGATCATAGGAGCAGATGTGTCAAGGTAAGTAGAAAAGGAGCAAGAAAATGTGTATATATACGACCCTTCTCGAACTGTTGTTTCGAGAATAGAAGAATAAACCATCATCACATCTCATCTCATCCCTTCCCACCACAACAAACAAACAAACAAACAAACAAACAAAGAACAGTTTAGTTCACCATGAAGGTAGCCACCATCTTCACCCTCGCCAGCGCCGTGGCGAGTGCCTCGTGCTTCCACCGCACGACGCACATCGCCGGCGTCGAAGTAATCGACACGCCCATCGTGCGCGACGTGCAAAAGACCATCCGCCAATTCCCCGACTTCCTATACTCGCACCAGATGCGCTCCTGGCTCTTCGGCGCCGCCATGATCAACGCCAACGCCACCCTGCGCCGCAGCGTGGACCTCGAGGTCCACGCCGTGGCCACGATGCTGCACGATCTCGGCTGGGACCAGACGCCCGGTTCCCGCTGGGTCAGCACGGACAAGCGGTTCGAGGTGGACGGCGCCATCGGGGCCCGCACCTGGTTGGCCGAACACCCCATCGGCCGCTTCTGGTCCAAGGACCGCGTCCGCAAGGTCTACCAGGCCATTGCCCTGCACGGGTCCGGCACCATTGCCGACTTCTTCGAGCTGGACGAGGCTACCATCGTCGATAGCATCGGGCTCGATTACCGCGGTCCCGGAAAGGGCGTCACGCCCGAGGTGTACAATCGCGTGGCCAAGGAGTTTCCCCAGGACGAGCTTCTGTCGGGTACCAATCAGACATTTACTTGGTTTGCGCAGACGAAGCCTGCTACTACTTATGGTAAGTTTTAATCCTGCATTCGTTTCTTTCTTTCTTTCTTTCTTTCTTTCTTTCTTTCTTTCTTTCTTTCTTTCTTTCGGCTCTAACCATCAAAACAAATAGATACCTGGCTACAGCCCTGGGGCGACAACTACGTCCCCGGCTACTCTGCCGTCGGATACCGCTCCTTCGACATGGTCACTGGAGGCAGCAAGTAAAACTGTTCGGGGACAAGGACAGTACCGGTTTCATACACATTAATGATAGACGCTTTGTCATCGGCCAACTAGACTAAAGGAGAATGGAAGTTCAGGGGGTTTTTATCTGGGTTGGGAAATGGTTTTTTTTTTTTGGGAAATTAGGAAATCAATCGCTCTTGTTTATATTTGGAGGGAAAATCACAGAATATTAGTATCTAGTGGCTAATCCGTACATACTCATTTATCTTTGCAAAACATAACATAACCTACTTGGAAATTGTGACCCTTTCTTGTGGACTTGTATTTATTTGTAAGTGAATGTGGTCGAGACAAGTCTAGGGTATGAGAGATGAGCCGCAAGTTCAAGCCCCGTTGGTACGGCTGTCTCGACATGGACTTAACGATCAGTAAGCTCGGGCCGATGTTGTTGCGGCCTGTCCGATTTGTATCACCTGTATTATGACCATATCTGTCTGTCAGTGCATGCGCAGCACAGAGCATATGTCTTTTTGGTTCTATTAACGGCTAGCTACATGGTTTATCGTAAGACACACAGTACTGTGCGATGGGGAGGTTGGTTTTTCCTCCTGGCTGGTAACCGGTGTGCCAACCAGGGAATAAGTCTAGATGCCGCTTTCTTTCTTAACAATTCCTCGGGAAGAATGTTATAGGGTTGACGGCGACAGAATAGCTGAAATGGAAACCGAGGACAGAGTTTGGGGGGGGGGGAGTATCGGTCAGTCGGGAGTTATAACCGCCGCCACGGCAAATATGACCGGGCCAGCCTTGACACTACGCTCAGAATCCTGGTCTCGATCCAGGTGCGTGCAAGATACAACATCATCCACTTCCTAGTCAAGTGTGGGACGTGGCGGCTTGATCGACTTATCCTAATAAACGCGCGGCCAACCTCGAAGTTTCAGGACGGTGCAGAATGCCATAACAGCACAACATGTCATTTCCCTAGGAATCCACATTGTAGCTATGATAATGACATTGCTCTTGTTCAGCCATGTTATAACCGCCGCGCTGAAAAAAAGGAAGGGGTGGTCGCCAGTATTCGCAAGGGGCGTCGGGCCTTGGACTGGATGGATAGTACGTAAGTCGGTCAAGACTGTGAACTAAAGTAAGCCTGCACATGCCGAGTTGCTCCGTGTACGGCCCCCTGAAGCTGTACGTTCAGATAGGCAGTACTTAGCTTTGGACATGGAGGACGAGGTGTAATGTAATTTCGGCATATATAGATAAACACTCTTGCAGAAAACAAGGTGAAAAGAAAGAGATGAGAGGAGAGAAGGAAGGAAAAGTTGCTGAAACATGCGTAGCTAATATGCATTCGTCGCTCCGCCAGACGATGGTCGACATTAGCTTTGATCGATCCGCATGAGGTAGACGGCCTGGAAGATATGCAGATGGATGAAACGCGGAGATCGCACATCCATAATACACCGCTTCTTGTTTTGCCTTTCATCCGCAACGGGTTGTGAATACACTCAAGATTAATGTGTACATAGTACGTACCGAGCTCTTACCGAGCGCTGGCTGCATCAACTTCGTCAAGCCTTCTCCGGCACTGTATCGTCTCATTCGAGATAGCCAGGTGATCCCGGGTCGGGATTTGAGAGGCTTGGGCAGAACCAAGGTCAGTCCATGTTTATGACCTCCTTCGCGACTTGTCGACTTGTCAACTAGTCTCTGCGAAATGGAAAGACAGACTATGTAAGCCCCTCGGCCCGTCATCTTATATGTGGTTGTGGTGGGCCAAGTAGGTACGGGCGGGACCTCTGGTGATCTGTGGTCGCCTGGCGAGGCGGCCCATCGGTGGATTGTTTGTACGACGACAGACGCCTCTCACCTGTCCTCATTTCTGGCCCTTCACATAGGAGCTCGAGTACACGTGTAAGCACCCGCCACCCTGTTTTCTACCCACTGGCCACTCTATTCGGCTTCGTTTAATGTATGAGAGAGTGCCTCGTTTCAACATGCTGTCTCGAAGACGGACATTAGCTGCGTAGGTGCAGTTGTCTAAAAGAGCGCGGGCCTATGATTCTGGCGTCAGACTGCTGCGAGGCCAGGGGCAGGGGTTCTCGAAATTCGCCCGAGCCAAAAAAGATCAGACACACAGTCCACTGGCGGCTGTGGCTTTTTAGCAAATATGACCAGATTCAATTTCCCACTTAACAATGATTTCATAGAGGTACGGTATGTATTATGTGACCGACCGGAAAGGATAGAGAAGAATCCCCTATAAACAAAGCTGATTGGTTAACTGGTGAAGACTCAAGGATCGAGTTCGACCGTCTCGACGCTTGCTTCTCAAACTTTTAGGCGGCTAGTCTAGGGTTAGCTCTATGACCCTGTTCTGCCCTGGGCCCCTGGAGAAGAAGCCCAGCCTGCCCAGATGGCCGAGTCGATCAGAGACGCATATGCGCTTATGGTCGCACTGTCATGGTGAAATAGGTGGATGAACACCACACGTAAATAGTAAAGACATAGGTATAACGTACCGCAGCACGTACTGATAATCGAGGAGGCTTGGCATGAGATTGAGTCCCAGATCCGATACCCCTACCTACCAAGATTGAAGCACTGGGCGACTGGGCAACTGGGCGATGGGCCTGTTAGGTATTTAGACGCTTTCACCGGTCATCCCCACTAAAACCGGACGTCCTCGCGTAAGCATGTGCCTTCCGCTAAATACGAGATTATATAATTCCTGCAGCGGCTGGCTGGAATAGTATATTTGACCATTGGTTACAAGTTGAAACACAACCTGCGGTCTTTGAACACGAGGCTTGGACCCTGCAGAGGGGTATCTGCCGAACTTCTCTCTCTTTGCCTACCACTCCTACTATGACGACCGCGCCGTAACCGCACAAACAATTTCGATAAGTGATGTGGACGACGTGAAATCTCCAAGTCTATCAATTGGTATCTCGGGCTTTTGGTCAGTTCCTTCATGTAAGTTACATGCTGCGGATAGATAAGGCAAGCACCATGTTAGATATTAGATGGCGAGTGCGGCCTTCCGGAGCCCTGTTACCTTGGTATGTTGTACCATCTAACGGTAGGTACCTGCTTCTTGTATGGCAAGCCACGATAACTGGATCGCGCTTGCACTGGATCGCTACCTCATGAGGATACATACAGGTAGGTGCTGTAGGCACCGGTAGGCCATAGAACCATGGTTGAAACCAAAATAATAAGCACTCACCCGCGTTTCATAAGTAAGTCGCCCTCAAACCTTATTTAAGATGCGTCAAAAAGAGGGCCCTCGCACGAGGTCTGGCTTTTTGAGACAGGTGCTAATTACCAACAATCGTTAAGAGATGCAGATAGATCACCGTCTGCTACTCTCATAAACATATCGCCTGTGTAAGGTAGATATACAGCTATATATATTAGGCAGCACTTGCGAATGTGTAATTCACTGCGTGATGCCTTAGCTTATTTCTCGTCTTTATATAGGTAGCCAGGGGATAGGCCGGTAGTGGAGCGTTACAGTAGAAAACCCTAGGTTAACTTTATCCATCTGAGTACGAAGTCCGATGGGCCTACTCGTAATCTCTAAACCTGTCTTTGGTACATATTTTGGGACATGGTAAACCCGACTTTGTTCGTTCCGTCCCTGCACTAGGCGTCTTAGTTTGAGGAGTCAAGCTAACACTAAATGGCCTACAGTAGGTCCCTTAGATCTCAGCTCTTTACTAAGGTGATGCTAGGTAATTTGCACAACCTATAAAGGACATCTAGAGGTCGTCGGCCAAATGTCAGTCGAATGGTTTTGACGTACACGTAGAGATTCAGTAAATTCATGATGACACCCAATGGGTGATGATGTGGCAGGCAGTGGAGTGGAAAAAGCAGCCAAGATTACAACTGCAACAAGGGTCCGTGCTTGGGTTTCCAACCAATCAAGAGCTCCACTAGACTATCGTCCACTGCCGTCCTGGGTACACACCTTGAACATCCCCTGAGGGAGCAGGACGAGGTTTTCATGACCTTTCCCAACGATCGAGTGGGCTGCTCGGGCTTTTTTATCTTTTCCCACGTCCCATCCTCCTGTCTGTGTCTGCCAGTTGCTTCGGAACAGGCACACTTGTCGATTGGACACCAGATATCTCAAGGCAGCTGACAGCGGAAAGGGGAAAATAATTCAAGCCGTTGATTAGCTCGTAACACCAGCCTCTTCTGCTGTGCCATGTACTAAACTAGGTTAGACGATTACCGTTTATAGTCTAAGCGGGGCCCAAGCCTGCCATTGCTGGTAGTGGCCTGGAGAACCGCGAATGGGGAAAATCCTGCTGTGGAGTGCCCATCATCTCCAAAAACTCCCTTATTAACCCAACTAATAATTTTAAACCGACTAGGAGAGGGATAGGTCGCCCTTCAACACCCTGTCTTGTCACGTCCCTTTTCTACCATTTGAACACAACCAAGCCATCTCCTTTATCCACAATCTCGTCCAGGCCTAATTTTGTTCGACTCCTTCTTTTTCACTTCTACTTGACTGCAGTTCTTGACATTCACTACCACGTCTACCGGCGGCAATAATATTGTCATACGCGACTGCCCTCTATCAAGTGCGTTCTGTCCTGATTAGAAGCCTTAGAAGCCTTTAGAAACGCTCGTTTTCTGTTCCGTGTGTCCGTCGTGTGTCCCGTGTCTTTGCAGCGCCATTGACTCGACCCGACACGCGAATCCCCAAAGCTAAAGCTTCATCCTCTGGTATGTCAACTACGACCGGTATCTCGATACTACCCCCTCTGGCTACTGCGCGTTCGATATCAACCGTTTGTTGAACGTCGCTTGGACCTGCTGAGAGGCGCACCCTACCCCGTCATTTGTTGAACCTGTCGCCTTCGCGTTCCTTGCATCCATGAAAAATTGCTTGTGGTACCTCATATCTGGGGCTGCTCCAAGTCTTCTGTCGCCTGATAGCCACATCACTTCTTTTTTCTTCAAAGTTGCACACACACACAAGATCGGCACTGACCAAACTTTGCGCATTAGACATCTCGCGCCTTCTTTCCTAGCGGTATTCTTAGAGTTCGACATCTCTCAAATCATTCATAATGGGTAAGCACATTTGTTCTTGTCGGTCGCCGCTGTTTCGGGACGGCGGTCATTACGAAACTGCCTTTCAAGTCGTCGTTGCCATTCAAATCCGTGACCGGCGAGCCTGAGCCCAATTCCCTCGATCGACCAAAGTCTCTTGTTCCCGGGAGCCAGCATTTCCAACACGGTCGTTACCAGAACATACACACCTTTCTTTGGTTGATCTATTACTTTTGGGTCTTTACCTCTCTTTTTGGTTCTTTGGAATAGTCGACCATCGTTAGAAGCAGAAAGTCCCCTCCGGCCAAAAAGTATACCCAAGAAAATACTACAAAATAAAGGATGTCGAGGTTCCTGAACAGCCACGCAAGGGGAAAGAACCGCAGTGTTCAGTTGGAAACCATCAAGATACACCCGACTCATGTCCGCTTGGGATCTGCTCATAGCCCGACTGTGTCCGACCGGAGCAGTAGCTTGTCCAATCAGGAGAACCGCGCTCCCGGAATTCACCAATATCGAAGCATGCTGGTGTTTGATACTCCGCAACTAGGACCCCACAGACCAGTGTCTTACGAGGAGTTTTGCTTTGAGAATTTTGCTGGTACTTACCTTTGGATCTGATTGGCATCGACCCCCTTACAGACTTGACTTGGACATTAGAAAACATTTGTCGGTACTTGTTTGACTTGAGGCTGACTTGATTTTCATAGCTGCAAACGGTACGAGTGTTTCGCCTGTGCCAGCGGACGCCCAACTTGCATCTTCAGTTCCGTCTCCAACGCTCGACGTCTCTGACATCAAAGCGACAGCCTCTCCGGGTCTCGTTGTCAATGACAACAAGAACATTGTCCGCAGGAAGCTGACGGGCTATGTTGGGTTTGCCAACCTTCCTAACCAATGGCACCGTAAGAGTGTACGGAAGGGGTTCAACTTCAATGTTATGGTAGTCGGTAAGTACAAATTATAACCGAATCACTTCGATGACAATACGCTCATGCTAGTTTTTCTAGGTGAATCCGGGCTTGGAAAGTCGACTCTTGTCAACACTCTTTTCAACACGTCTCTATACCCCCCCAAGGACCGCAAGGGACCTAGCCTCGACATAATACCCAAGACCGTCTCCATTCAATCCATCAGCGCTGATATCGAGGAGGCTGGTGTTCGTCTACGTCTAACAGTCGTAGACACGCCCGGATTTGGTGACTTCGTCAACAACGATGAATCATGGAGGCCTATTATCGACAACATCGAGCAGCGTTATGATGCCTACTTGGATGCCGAGAACAAGGTTAACCGCATGAACATCGTTGATAACCGCATCCACGCCTGCGTGTTCTTCATCCAGCCTACTGGGCATTCCTTGAAGCCTTTGGATATTGAGGTCATGCGCCGTCTGCATACCAAGGTCAACTTGATTCCAGTTATTGCCAAGTCTGATACATTGACCGACGAAGAGATCGCTAGCTTCAAGTCCAGGGTAAGTTAGTCGCCATAGGTTGCCTGTACAATTGCTTACATATCTCAGATTCTCGCCGATATCAAACATCACGGCATCCAGATCTTTGAGGGACCTCGCTATGAATTAGACGACGAGGAGACGATCGCAGAAAACAACGAGATCATGTCCAAGGTCCCCTTTGCTGTGGTTGGTAGCAATGACGAGGTCGCTAACGCCGACGGACGCAAAGTTCGTGGCCGCCGCTATCCTTGGGGCGTAATCGAAGTGGACAACGAGGAGCACTGTGACTTTGTCAAACTCCGGCAGATGCTGATTCGAACACACATGGAGGAGCTCAAGGAGCACACGAATAACAACCTGTACGAGAATTACCGAACAGACAAGCTTACTGCTATGGGTGTTACCCAGGACCACAGCGTGTTCAAGGAGGTAAACCCGGCTGTCAAGCAGGAAGAGGAGCGCAATCTGCACGAGCAGAAGCTCGCAAAGATGGAAGCCGAAATGAAGATGGTGTTCCAACAAAAGGTGTCAGAGAAGGAGAGCAAGCTAAAGCAGAGCGAAGAGGAGCTTTACGCCCGCCACAGGGAGATGAAGGAGCAGCTCGAGCGGCAACGGTTAGAACTCGAGGACAAGAAGGCCAGGATCGAGAGTGGCAAGCCGATAGAGAAGGAGGGAAAGCGAAAGGGATTCTCCCTGCGCTAGACTCCTCTCGACGTCTGTTTCCAGTCTACGTGCCACGCCCGAGCCTTGATGATGCCTGTTCTATACCAGCCAGCCGCGTTTTCTTCACTTCTTTCTGTCTATTCACCTCTCTGCTTTTAATATCCACCTAATACACCTCATGGGGCAATCCTTGTCCTGTAATGGCCGTGGTCATGGGGAAATACCACGTCGGGTGTGGTGCGAGGTGCCTTGTGGTATTTGGCCTCCCATTGTCCACGGTCATCGGTCCGTCCCTACATCCCGCCTCGACATGGTATAGAAACTCCTGAAGAATACGGGGAGTCACATGGGGCGGCAGGACACCAGGCGACAGCACCTACCTATCAACAATCTGTCGTCGACTGGTCCTACAAAGCCAAAACATCTTCCTCGGTGGGGGGGTAATAGCAAACACAATCTGACGGTCGTCTCGTTTCCTTGCTTCTTTTTTTATCTATTTAGTGTGTTTTAGCCGACAATCCTCTGTGAGGTTACCGGTTTGCTTGCTCATTGGGTTCGATGACAGTATACCCGGGACAGGGAAAAAGGGCGAGCAGTTTGTGGAGAGAAAAAAATGATAATGTCTAGCATCAGCATATTTGTTTCAGCTAGATGCGTGTATTTTAGGAGGAAATGATCTCGTACTCGGTAGATGAGTTTGGTCCATAGGTCTCGCTGACTTGTGTGGTCATCTCGGAGAGAGAAATGTCCTCAGTGTTCGAACCTCACTGGCCGGAAAAAGACGGCCTCGCCAATAGTTTTCCTTAGTTATCAACCAAGCTATGTTTTTTCCTTTTGACTATTGTTTGTGCCTGTCGTCTCTAATCATGAGTGCCACGTACAATTCTGACGTCAGTTTTCCCCTTGCTGGTCTCAAAACCAGGCGCGTCGGGAAAGGACTGATGGAAACACCCTTTTCAAAGTTTACATATTCTATTTCCCATGGGTTAGTAGGTAGCCTGATGTCTCTGAAGAGTTTAAAACCTGGGGGTTTTGTATTTGAAGACTTGTAACTGGATGACGTCTTTGCAATGACACTTGTTGTGGTCTCCCAAGCCTTCGACTTGAAGAAATACATACAACCAAGTGTTGCTGGGTAAGTACGTGTTGGCGTGTATATGTGTAAAGTAGGGCACGAGTAGCAACGTACGTACATATTATACGTATTATATGAGAGCGTAAAATACCTCATCTACCTACCTAGGTAGGTATGTAAGGTATGTATGTTAGATTATAGTAGTCTTTGCGTGTTCATGTTGTACTTCTTCGACATATCTGATCGGTATTCCGCTCGCGTCTCTATTTCTTCTGTTTTTTAACTTTATATAGTGATAGATGGATTGGAGAGTTGTTTTATTTGGATGGTCTGTATCTATCTACATAGGTGGTAGGTGGTGTGCCATATGGATATGTGTATGTGTATTTAACTTAGGTCCGTAAGGTATGTAGTCGAGCCATTGTTAGAGAGCGCAGTATATAATCCAAGCTCACATTTGCAAGTGTCCCCGGTACCTCAACTAACGGTAGACATTGGGACATGGTTGGTTTGGTTCATGATGGATATGTTCGTTGGACATGGGGAAGAAGGCTTTGGCGGTTTGGATATTGTTGGTACAAATTATACATACATGACATATACATATAGATATATATATGTGCCTGTCCGTCTCTTGTCTTCTTTTTCTACATTTCATTTGATAAGAGACCTGTGGGGTACAACTCTAGGTAGGTAAATAATACACGTCTTTCAAGTGCCTTGTACCCACCACCCCTTGTCTCTAATACCGGCCTTGATATGGCACATATAAGAGCGGCCAGTATGAACTCACTCGTTCAGGTAAGCCGCATCTATAGCATACAGATGTCCACAAGAACAAAGCAGGAACGAGAGCGCATGTGGTGTCTCGAATCCTTCGGTTATTGTTCCCTTTACCCCACTCATCATCATTCCCAAGCGGAAAAATACATTACATAGCTGATCAATAGAGTGCTCTCTACCTCCTTCTGAGGTACCAATTGAAAGCGAGCTGGCCGTGAGAGGGGGGGAAGGGCGTGGGAACTTCGGCGGAACCAACTCGGGCGACGGGATGTCGGAGGTAGACGGCCGAGCAGATGTTCTGGTTTACCTCGAGATAGCGGGGGATGAAGGCGAAGGGGGCCATGAACCTGCGGGGGTACCAGGGAGTGGCGTAAGGTTTCGACGGGTCGTACGGGTTCTCCTCCAACTCCCGCAGGCGGTCGTGCATGATGTCGAGGAGAGCTTCTCGCTCGGCCACGCTCAGATGCTCGATCTTCTCTGGTTCTTCCGCCGTGGCCGGGGTCGCATCATCGGTAGGAGCAGATTCTTTGTTGACCTCGGCTACGAGAGCATTGATACCCTTGGTGATATCCTCGGGCGTGGTGGGTTCGGGGTGACCCGCACGCTTAAGTAGGTACTTGGTGTTGTTGATGAACCGACGTGCCTTCATCTTATGCCACATAAGTCCAGGCTGTAAGGTGAGAAGATATCTGGCGTCTCGTAAGGTCGTCTGGACCTGCTCCCGCAGCGGCAAGGACGACCGTGACGACTCGGGTGCCTCCGCGGTTTCGGCACCTTCTTCCGGCTTCTCGGCGTTTTCTTCTTCCGCTTCCTCTGTTGCTTCGGCGGCTTCTTCAGTCTCGGTAGAGGCAGCCCCCTTGGAACTGTGTGGTGGAGGTGCGGGTAGTTTGGGTCGGCCGGTGGCGTACAGAACGCGTTCTGGGTCGACTTGGAACATATCGCCAGGGTTCAGACGATAGGCCGGATAAGGAACCTGTCAAAAGTTGGATTAGAGGGGCGGTATATAAGAAGCACGGTATCTCGGGATACATACCACTTTACCATTCACCTTGACGGCACCATGGACACAAAACTGTCTAGCCTGTCTCGCGCTGCTGGCGAACATGGCTCTGAAGACGGCAACGTCCAGTCTCCTCTCCATAGGAGCGAATGTCATTTGCATGTAAGGCGTCCTCTCTTTCTGTTCAAGTTCATCTTCTTCCCATTCTCTGGGCTCTACATCTTTGCCCGACCCCCGTCCGTCGGCCAGCTCGGAACCGTCGTTCCTGGCCATGTACCCGGGATCTAGCTGGGCAGCACCCAACAGCCGTCTGCTAAACATGCGCGTCCATTTCCGTTCGACGATGTGTTCTCCGTGGTACGTTCGCATCATGCCCTTGGCGCGCCATTTTTGCTGGAAGAAGGTTATCTCGTCGCCTTGGCCAATTGGTCTCATTTTCATCCGATAGAAATTGTACAAGTTGTATTTATTCCATGTTTGGCGTAATTTCTAGATAGATGATAGAGCGCAAATCAGCAACAGATCAGGGACAAACGAGATACGGATAGAGAAGCTATTTGTATGGGCCGACCTGGGCGAAGACGTCGTCGGGAGGTGGGTTTATGGCAGGGAGTTGCGCAATTGCAATGGAAGCAGCTCCAAAATATGCCCGCGCATATCTTGGGAAGGGAGCAGGCAAGCGGCGGGTGTCAAGGATGTTATTGTACTCATGTGTAGACTTACTGGTCGTTTCAGACCGTGATATCTTCTGGGCTTCATGGTTGGCTTGATATCTGGTCGCACGTGCCGACCAACAACTTTGGAAATGTCGTAAGTTGGTCTTGCTTGTGCACAGTTCAAGACCTCACTGGTTGTCTCGTTCAACGCGACCCTTGGCCTAGCTTGATGAACCAGCTAAAAATTTCCAGGAGGTCTTGCTCATTCGTTGGCAGCTGGCAGTCGATTATGGGAGCATCCATCCATGTACCCAAGTAGGTAGGCTAAGGTAGGTTAGGTACCTACCTCTCAGCTTGCTCACTCGGCGCTCGCACTACCTAACCCTTTAATTCAGGGTCAAGTGTAGACATGTAGGTACTTACGTATTTAAGTTCACTGTGTGGTCCAAGCTCTCTAAGCGTATCTTATGCCAATTCGAAAAACCTGAAGTCAAATTCCAGTCGACACTACGAGTACTCGTACGTGTACATCCTCTAATAACATACATTTGTCATCAAAGGCTTCCAAACCCTCAAGCATCTCTAAAACTTGTACAAGTAGGATGTATTACACACAGCCAAATTCGAACCAAAGGAATACAGACAGTATCCGTATATCAAATAGCCACAACTCTGCAGGCGCTAGATAAACAAGAAGGTTAAATAGGACAGGAACCGATGTTAACTAAATAATAAACCCTCCCATGAAAACCTAACCAAGACCAACAATCTACCCACTCGTAGACTGTAGACAGATATTACCTATTACTCGTAAGTGCAAGGTGCCGGTGATTGGGGAAGCGGCGGGCGGGCACTATGTTCTTAAGTCCGGTTAGTTGCCGAGTCCCACTCCCACCTCAACTGCCCGTGTGTAACACATACAAGCCTCAAAAGTCGGTCAAATGACCTATGCCGGCGCACCTGTGTATACTTTAGTAAGTTAGGTTACTGATATGAAATCGCGTCTATTTCTCCTAGATTCTTAGGTCATACCTACTTTGACGTAATCATTCAATGTTTTTTAGTTCCTGTACCCGATGAGAAAGCGGAGGATACCACCACCGATGCGGTTACAGTAAGCCGTTTTCGCTTCCGAGAAGACGGTAAGCAACACCCTTCCTTTCCCTGCCCTTAAAAACCCATTCACGGGGCCGATGTTCGATGATGCAAAGTCCACTTTTTCTTCTCTCCCAGACTAGCCAAGTCGGTAAGGTAGATATCAGGTCTTTTACTATTCGAGTATTTTTTTACTCATTATTGGTCGTTCCCCTTGTTATCCCAATTGTTTATTCCCCAACCCACACACTTGAGAAGGATTTCGCTTCTTCGCGCAATTGGATTTAAGATGGGGGGGGGGGGGGGTTTCCCTTCCCTATCCCCTGTGAAATTGTGGCCTAGATAGTCGGTATAATCTGTACCTACCAGCCAACTTGAATAATGCGGCCGATGCCGACGCCGACGTCCCGCATAGTTTAGCATAAGTCTTGTGTGAACTACCTAACCTTACCAACTTACCGGTTCCGATGAGTAAATTATTTCCCTACGTTGCATTACCTACAACAAAGGTAGCCGTTATTTCGGGGTCATGAGAGGTAGGTATACAAAGAAGGTTATATATAAGATTATCTGGGGGGGGCCGGCCCCCCCCGGCGCGGGGGGGGGGGCGCGGGGGGAGGGGGGTGCGGGGGGGGGGGAGGAAGGGGGAGGGGT
>MU401508.1:0-77230 GCA_022579005.1 Poronia punctata | reverse complement strand
ATAAAACTCACAACCAAAAACCAAAAAA
This sequence comes from Poronia punctata, assembly GCA_022579005.1. NCBI lineage: Eukaryota > Fungi > Ascomycota > Sordariomycetes > Xylariales > Xylariaceae > Poronia > Poronia punctata. The sequence goes on along the minus strand of MU401508.1, from coordinate 77,202 downwards.
CAAATAATATTTATTCCCTTCTTCCTAACTAAAAATCAAAAATATAAACAAAAATCAAAAAACCCCCCCCCCCCCCCCCCCCCCTCTTGGTATACCTTAATTACCGTAAATATTCGTGCTCGGCAGTCAAAAATTACGGTAAAACATCATCTTGGCGCAGGCACGTCTGATTATTTATAAGATTAATTATATATTTCACACCCCAATCATACCGACTACATATAATACCAGCTGGCTGTCGACCATTGTTTTTCAGAGGAACAAAAGCAGCAGACGGATCGTTCCGCTGGTGGTAACTACATACATCAACTGGGAACGTGGGACAGGGGTTCGTTTTCATCCAAATCCAAAGGATGACTGAGAATGAGAAAGAGAAGAAGCATCCCGCTTCCGAAAAGGATGTCTCCTCATCATCTCAACCAGTTTCTACCGGTACCACAAAAAGGGCTTCAACCGAGATAGAAAAGAGACAAAGCCATGACTCTTCCACATCCACTTCCACATCATCCTCTACAACCCCACGACCTGCTACACTATCTCGCCACATCTCCGAAACCGAAGTCCGCGACGGGATCCAGAACCAACGGGATCCCGAACTAGGCGGCGAGACCAACGACGACGCCGTCCAAAAAGTCGATACCACGGCTCCCGATCCGAGTGATCCGAACCTGGTGACTTGGACCGGACCGGACGATCCGCAGAACCCGAAGAATTGGACGTTTGGAAAGAAATGGGCGGCTGCGTTTATTGTTTCGCTGTTTACGCTTATTTCGCCCATTTCTTCCTCTCTTGTTGCCCCGGCTTTGGAGTCGATTTCGGAGGAATTGGGGATTACGCAGGATTGTAAGTTTTGAATCTGCATATGATAGTGAAAGGAAACAGCCGGCTTATGTGTTTCGGTGAAAATCGTGTGGAGAACTGGTTTAGCTGACGCGAGTGATGATGTATAGTCGAGAAGAACCTCACATTATCAATATTCATCCTCGCATATGCCGTTGGACCCTTGGTGTAAGTTAACCTAAACTGGCCACCCCCCTTTATCATCCATCTAACACTCATTTCCCAGCTGGGGCCCTCTGTCAGAGCTCTACGGCCGAGTAATAATCCTCCAACTCGTCAACCTCATCTACCTCTTCTTCAACCTAGGTTGCGGTCTGGCGCGCACAAAGGAACAACTAATCGCCTTCCGCTTCTTCGCCGGCCTAGGCGGATCCGCACCCCTAGCCATAGGCGGCGGCGTCCTAGCCGACCTCTTCACCGCCGAAGAACGCGGAAAGGCCCTCTCGATATACAGTCTAGCGCCCTTACTCGGGCCCGCGATAGGTCCCATAGCCGGCGCCTTTATAGCGCAGAACACGACGTGGCGATGGGCGTTTTACGCCACCACGATCGCCGACGCGCTCATCCAATTCGCCGGACTGTTCTTCTTACAGGAGACTTATGCACCTGTCCTGCTTGTTTGGAAAAGGAAGCGCTTGGTGAAAGAAACGGGTAATGCGGACTTACATACCCCTTACGACCGACCCGATCGCACGGTAGCCAAGACGTTGCGCGTAGCGCTCGAACGTCCCTTCCGCATGATCACCACGCAAATCGTCGTGCAGGCTCTCGCGCTGTATAACCTATACCTATACGGTCTGATATACATAGTCCTGACATCTTTCCCCTCGCTATGGTCCGGCCCCAAACCCGACGGATACGGCGAACCGCTCGGGATAGGCGGGTTGAACTACATCTCTCTCGGACTAGGGTTCTTCGTAGGCGTGCAGGTGTGCGCGCCTTTACAGGATCGCATATACGCCTCGTTGAAGAAGAAGTACGGCGGACCGGGAAGACCGGAATACAGGGTTCCGATGATGATTCCGGGCGCGTTTCTAGTTCCTGTCGGATTGGTGATATATGGCTGGTCGGCCGAGTTCAAGACTCATTGGATTTTCCCGAATATAGGCACTTTTCTCTTCACGGCCGGCACTATTGTCGCGTTTCAGTGTCTGCAGGGGTATTTGGTGGATACGTATACCAGGTATGCGGCTTCGGCTGTTAGTGCTGGGACTGGTGAGTTCTTTTCTTTCTTCGTTTTGTGCTCTTTTTGTTTTTGCTTGTGAGCTTGACAACATCACGAGTCATGGTGAGATGGCCGAGTGGTTATGGCGCTGCGTTCAGGTCACCAGAAAAACTTGAATTCCAAGAAGAATGAAAAACTTCGCAGTGGAGCAATCCGCGTGGGTTCGAGTCCCACTCTCATCATCATTATTTAATTCTTTTTTTTTTCTTTTGCTTTTCTTATATTTTCGTTTTTCGTTTTTTGTTTCACACTCATATGGGGCGACGAGAGACACAACTAACCGCCACACCTTTTCCCAGTCTTCCGCTCCCTAGCAGGATTCGGATTCCCGTTATTCGCCCCGGCTCTGTACAAGAATCTCGGGTATGGATGGGGAAACACGTTGCTAGCATTTATAGGAGTCATTATCGGGTGGCCTGGACCCTTTATATTGTGGCGGTATGGTGAGGCGTTGAGGAAGAGAAGTCCATTTGCCGCTGGTGGGTAATAGGAGTAGTAGGTTTTTATTATTTCGATATATTAAAAGGTTGGGGATAGAGATAGAAATAGAAATGATAACCGAAAATAGGAGAACGCGTAGGCTGATATGGTACGTGCTATGTGTGTATGTTTGGTGATCAAATATCTACCCAGGTACCTAAAGGAAGCGTTTTGATGCATGTCATATATAAGTCGCCATAAGATAAGTAAAGGGTTAAACTTGGGATAGAAGTGGGCGATTCTCATTCTGGGGATTTGATACAGATCTGTTGACTACCTGTTAGGTTTAAATGTGAAAAGACACATCAGTCTTCCTCTGCCCTACATATCTACATTATGTAGTAGGTTACATAACATTAGAGTCACTGTCTATACTCGGGATGTCAGATAAATCAATAAGAAAAAGAATAAACAGAGGGCTAGTCATATTGTATGTCATTCCATTGCTGTCCTAAAACGTGGGTTTTATCTAATAGTCTTATATGAGTTTGCCATCGTTGCATAAATAAACTTTTTTTTCTTCTTCTTCATCGTCATTTCTCATTTCGGTTATAACTTCGTGCTTTTGGGCTGCGGGAAGATGTTTGATGGGTTTGGTGGGGTTTCATGATAGTTAGATGGGTAGATTGTTGCTTGGATAAGAAGCCGGGCAACAGATGACATGAATGGGGAAATAGCCCGACAGAATTTTCTCTGCAGACTTGAAGGAAAGGAGCTCGCTGCTCGCTAACTGGGGGAGGAAAAATAAAAGAAATAAAAGAAAATGAGTAATTCTGGCCAGAAGACCAATAAGAAAAGAACAACGCCGTATTTCTCCATCCATGGAGACCTGCTCCTGGACGGAGAGGCCGGGAGGCGCTTTCCCGCCTTTGACGATGGGACCGGATTTTCCCCTTCATCCCCCATGATTCCATCCGATGCCTCCTTAACCAGAAGAAAGCATTCGACGTATGCGCGTATCGCAGGACCGGGGCCGGGACGGTCTTTGCCGTCTATCTGACACGCTTGGCGTATCTGTCATTGTCCTGGGATACACGTTTCCGGGAACCCTCCGTGCTTTCGCTGCTTGACCTCGATCCATGCCCCCGTAAACTGAAGATGATGTTGCTTAGTTTCTTGACATACGGCCACGGAATGTTGGTGTGTCTGATCATGCGTTCGATTCCGTCGAGCTCCGGTAATAAGTGGACGAGGAACTCTAAAGGAAGCTCGTCCAATATGTCGAGGATGAAGTCGTGGTTGGAGTCGATGACAAGTTGTCGGCAGAGGTTGAATGTTGCACCGAAACTGGTCCGACCCCTGTTGGCCCCGTTACGTGTCGTGTCGTATTCTTTGTTGCGGCCTACCACCTGGCGCAGTATGTAGACTAAGGTGTTTGCCGCAGCCCTGCGGTCGTAGTCGTCTAGATCTCGCTCGGAATAGATGATGACGGATTTTATCTGCTCCGAGATATCCTTGACGGTCCTGCAGCACCACTGTGGGTCTTGACGCAACTCTGCCCGTTCCGGTTCCGGCGTGTCGATGTACCTGTCGAAAGCCTTGAAGGCCGTGGCGGCTCGGTCGCGAAAATGCCGGAAACGCGGGTTGAGTGGCTCGTGATCCCGCATCGAGGTCAAGAAGTAAGAAAGGATCGAATCGTTCCGTAATAGCATGCGGAATAGCGTCCCTTCGAGGTCCCCCTCCTTCACCACTCTCTTGCTGTCGTTTTCGCCCGTGAGATCCAGACGGTACTCCTCCACCGGAGTCTCGGAAAGGGTGGCTAAGATTTCTCGGGCCGTTTGGATACGCCGAGGCCTGGGCTTCCGCGTCTCGCCTGCCATGACATCGCACCGTAGACTATCAGCCAACACGTCAAAGTCGTAGTCGGAGATGTAGTTGCACACGTCGCCCTTGTCTTGCGGGAAGCCGTCTACATTCCATGTATATGGATCGCTCGGCAATGGAACAAGCTGGCTAAGGATCTGGTCACAGAGCCAGAGCGTGTGGCGACAGGGGTGCTGGAGACCGACGCTTCGCTCGTCTTGCCGACATGAACAGCTGGGTCCTTGGTAGGGACCACCGCCATAAGGAGTCCTGACGTGATACTCTGTTGTTTCGGATATCAGCCAGACGTAGTCTTGCGGCCTTGCAGCGCATCCACGGAGTGCCAGCTTCGAAGATGTGTTGAGGGCTTGGATGACGGCCGCCCGAGTTCCCGAGTCAAGTTCGTTCACCGAGTATCTCGTGCCAGACGGGAAGGTCGCGATGCCACTTGCCTCGTCGAACTCGATGTTGGTATCTATATGAGAATCGACGTCGGACTGGTACGTCGAGTCGGTTGAATCCTCCTCGTGCTCTCGACTATAGGAACTCATTGGGGCCGGCATGGCTTCGAGAGAAAGCTGGCCCATTATAACTTCAATGGGCATCTGGAACTGGAAGACGACAGACGATAGACGGTGCGGATTGGTAAAAGCCTAAAGCCTAAAGCCTAAAGCCTAAAGCCTCGTAGGACTTGTTTGTTTCTAAAACTGGCGGTGGGGATTATATAGAAATAGAAAACAGACGGGCCAGGCAACCAGTTAGTCAGTCGATCCCCCCTGAGAGGACAGATGCCAAGCGTCCACGTCAAGCACCCGACGAAGGGGGACAGGAGGAGCAGGAATGAAGACCCAGCCTGGTTTGGGGCACAACGTCTTGGTCATGGCCGATGCGTACCACTCCACAGGATCTTAGGATGGATCATAGGTAGCATGGGACACCGGCATGGGCGCCGAACCGTTGGCTGTATGACCCATGTGGTCCATATGCGAGCAACAAATCATCAGCATGGGGCACTGGACAATGGACAATGGACGATAGGAGTCATCTACGCAGTGACGCTAGAACACCCCGTATCCGACCGGGGTAAAGCTGTTCTGGAAGGGGACGCCGCAGATGGGAATCCTCGATGTCAACGAGGCAGAGGACCCTCGAGGCTGAAGCATTTCTTTCCAAGCCTAGGAAAGGCGGAGCACAGAGACGCGACTTCACTACAAATGGTAGTCTAGTGCAGAGCGGCACGGCCTCCAACCCATTAGGAATGGCACGTTAGCAAGCATTGCAAGTCACCAAGAGCCCATTGGGTCGTCCGGGTGCCGGAAGAGTTCACCGTGGCTCGTTAGATAAACGTCCAGAAGGCCTTGTCCCGCGCGAGAGAGGAGTGAGAGGGTGGTCGATGTCGATCGTGTCTAGTGTGATAGATGATAGAGCCGTGTTTGCGAGCAGAAAGTTCCGAGCCACAAGCACCGACAGGGGGTTGTGATTGGCTGCTTGGCGGATGAGTGGTGGCTTTGCTAGGATAGATCGGTTAAAGGCATATGCACCCAAAGCTCGAGCAGTAGAGAGAGTGGTATAAAGAGCTTCCATGGCCCCATCCCCCCATTGTGACGGACTGCAGTTCTTGCACTTATGGGCCGCGCTTTTGGCCGCAAAGCCTCAGACTTGGCCGCCCAAACGGCGGCCACCCCAGGGATAAACCTGTTCAATTGCGGTATTCCCACCAGTGTAATTGCCCGCTAAGGGCGACCGCGGCCCATTGAGCGACCCATCGAGCGACCCATTGAGCGGCCCAAGGCTGTTTTTTTTTTCTTTCTTTCATCTCTGTTCAGTGTTCACCCATTCTTTGACCACTCACTTGGGCTTTGCACATTTTGCTTCGTCCCAATCCAATTTTACACGTCCGCGTCACTTTCTCACTTTCTCTACCTCACTACGAGTACCCACCCAGTCGTTTCATACGTTAGTTTTCTTTTCTAGAAACCACTTTGGACCCCTAAGACGACCCCGGCCCCCACCACCCTCCACCCTCCACGGACCCATACCTCATGCTCGTCACGATAGATATCGGGCGTCCGCGTTGGGCTATGGTCGAGTAATTTGGACCGTTTTTTGGACCAGAGCGTCCCGACACCGCGGATCCCCGACTGCACGCCGTAAAACTAATTCCAAAGCCATTTGAAAATCATCACAGCCTCGCGTGAACCGGAGCTGCCCAAGGCATACTTTACTGCTCATTCCTAACTAGGTCGACTTAGCCAACTAATCTCAGTCCTCCTACGTGTCAGTGTAAGCCTGTATGTAGTTGGCTCGTCATGTCAACGCTCTGGGCTCCCAGGAGTATGAACGTATGTCAATCGATATTGCATCCTGTTACTCACGGCACTGCCACCTAGCCCCATTATGATGTCTTCGTTCATGGTGCAATGATGGAATCGTCAGAAATGGGTCTGAAAAGGGGGCACGTGAGGACTGTTCCGTCGTATTGGTATCGAACATGACAGGTTCTTTTCCTATATTAATCTGGGGCTCGTATCATGTCCTGCTTTGCACCTACACCTGATATAAGTAAGGTAGGCATGTGGCAGTAACCTTTAGCAGACGTAGGCACCCCACAGAGACATGCGCTGCGGTTGCCTCAACTTTCGTACTCTTTGCAACCTGTCGTGGAGGTGCATCGTGATTTACAGTCAGAAAGGGGGCGGACAGGGGCCTTCCAGTAATGTCGATGGAAGTGCTTTGCGGGCGCAGTCAAGGTAACTCTAGGTAGGCAGGTATAACTGGATTCCAAGTCTCCGGCCTGGATCATTGCTCACCTTGGTGACGTGTCTGCAATTGGTGAGATAGAACACTATTTCTAACTGCATGACGATCTAAAAAGTAGAGTGCCCATACGCTTGCAGTGTAAATTTTTCATTTGGCTCAGAAAACAAACCTTAACTTCTGGCTTACTTATTACCTACACATAGAGGTACATCAAGTAGGTAGGAGCATCTACTAGAATGAATGGTGCCTTCCTCGGAGTCGAGCTAATAAAGGTTCGACGTTAGAGAGGTGTTAACCCGCGGTTGGATACACAGAGGACGCACCTACCGGCTGCGTGGACAGGAGTCAACTTCCAATTGCAAAGTAGACACACATCCTACATGAGGTACGTAACGGACCCAAGAATTCATCATGATATGTAACCTAGGTACGTCCTATTCCGTACAAAAAGCAGTTAGGGGCTGGTAAATTAAGTCAAGGTGGAACGATATAATTACAAACCAACCTTGAAGGTGTAAATACTTGGTAAGTGTAATTGACAGATACCTACACGTAGGTCGAGTCAATGCCCGAGTACATAATGTATTATTCCATTAGTACGTGACTAAAGAAGATGACGTTGGTCACGAGCAGCATTTGACCTACTTTAACTGTAGATTGCCAGCTACATACATACCTCTCCTAACCTTGCTTTAACAGGTTCAAGCATTGCTCTAGAATAATTAGCAAGTAATGCTGATTCAATATCCCCCATCCCTAGCTCTTTAGTTTATCCGTCCCGTACCCCTTTTCTTGGACTGTTTTCCCTCCCCCAATTCTCTCCTCCCAACCGTCTTTGCGCGATGAGTGAATTGGGGAGCGAAAACGACCCTTCGCTATACTTTTGAAGCTAGATTCCTTGCTCTTTTTTTTGGTTCCGTACAAGTAAAACGATTACTGCCTCGTTCGTACCTACTCTCTTTCGATTACCCCGGCGCCGTTGAAGTCGACCGGATGCTGTCGATGACCTTCAAACAGCTGGCCATTGTTAAAATGCCCGTGCCAGTTCCCGAATGGACTGTCCCTGGATAGTTGTTAGAACATCTAGAACTTCTCCAAGCCGCGGCCTGTCGTAGTAATTATCCTTCCAGAGCCCCTCCTTTTTAAGGCGACTTCGTTGGCTCAGGAACCCCTCTGCCCACCGAAGCTCTTGTAGCCAATAAGCCGCGGCGGCAGCCTGGACGTGGTGCGGCTCCTGGTCCTTTCTAGGGCGGTGGCGCAGAAATAAGTGGCTTTGCTGCCTGACAATCATGCTGCCTAGGTTCGGTCGCCTTCCCCGTGTGCAGCGGTCGATGAGGTCTCTCAACGGAGGCGGCGTCCTGTTGTAGTCGGGAAACTCAAGATCCGACTCCCAGCGATATGATTGCCACACTGCCGCTTTCTGGGGCCCGCTGACGCCTTCAAAGATGCACCACAGCAACCGTCCGAGCATGTAGACCTCGGCCGCTTCTTGCTCGTCGGGGGTCAACGCGATCCACGGTACGTTGTAACCCTCTTTCGGGTTCGTATATCGGTCACGCTGGAGATCTTCGTACTCGGGTACCAAGTCGGTCAGAATGTCGTGGTATTTCATAACCACCTCATCCGGGACGCGGCCGTCCGTGGCGATAAGACGCATATATTCGATCGCGTTGACCTCGGGCGCCGCGAATTCGCACCAGACCCCTCGCTGTTCGAAGTCGACCATGACGAGGTCGCGGTCGTCAGAGAGGACGAGGTTGTCGAGTCGCAGATCCGGGTAGTAAATAGACGAGCGGCCCCTCAGATGGTCGAGGGCCCGAGTCACCTGTATGGACCATTTGTATTGATCCTCTCTTTGTAACCGGCCGTGGATGCGCAGCTGAGGGAGAACATCTCGAAGGCTACCGTGCCCGTGGTAGAATGTGGTGAAGCCTACTACGGCATACTTTCCACCGAAACTACACGTCTTTCTGACGAGGTGGACGGGCCGCGCAATCACGTTGGGGTGTGGTTCCAGAGTGCACAGCGTCTTTAGTTCGTGGTACAGGTATTTCACCTCGCTGACCAAGGCCTTGAATATGAAGAGTTGGCCTGCGACACGAACAAGGCAGACGCTGTCGTGCAAGACGGACACCACATGCAGGTCAAATATATCGACCGTGGGAGGCAAGGGGAAGTCGGCCCCCCATAGCCCCGTCAAGGTCGATAGCGACAGCAGCTGCAGCTCGAGATTGTGGTTCGGGCCAACTATCACGTTGGTCTGATGGATGCTGAGCGACAGGTTTTCGAAGACGAGGCGGGAGCCGAAGGGCCTTGTTCGGTAGAAACGCTCGAATGAGACGAGATCGTGGAATGCCGACTTGGTCCAGGCTTGTAAAATGCGCACAATGTGTCTGGTGATGGCGAGCTTGGACAATCGCGCCGCGTCCTTGGTATGAAAGGCCTGATGCAGGTCTAATTGCTCCCGGATGCGGGCCGGCTGGTTCTCGGGGATGAAGACATCCATTCGCATAGGCGGCACATGTCTGAGACAGACGGGCACGGCGTAATACTGGGTCCCCAAGCCGGTGCAGCCGTCGATTCGCCAGAGAGGATCGTCAGGAAGGTCGAGGCTATCTATTCGATTTTTGGGGTTCAAGAGAGACTGGTCCCATGTCGGCTGGCAAGCCTCGATGGCATGTGGTAGCGGCTCGCCATTCCCCGGCGGCTGGTGGAGGAAAGCTGCTGTTGGGTGGACCACCTCCTCTACAGTCCTCTGACAGAGGTCCATGTTGCCGTTTGCAACCGAACGTATGGATACAGCCAAGGAAGAGGTAGTGGGGGAGACGGTCGGAGGGGGCAAGGAAATATTGGAGACATACTAATAATAACACTTTTGTAAAGAGATGCAAGGTCGCCAACCGCGAGACATTTTTTCCAGGCCTCTGCCAGATATGCATGGTCATGTATCTTGCAATGTTCTCTTGTTACGCGCGCTTGGGGATACCGAATTGTGATGGCTTTTACTTTCGGCGGAGACTCGAATCAACTTGGCGGCAAGGGGAGGGAAGGGGAGGGAAGGAGGGTCTTTCGGTAGTAGCCCTAATCTGCAGCATCTGCTGTATCTGGCTAACCTACCAGCAAGCAATACGGTGGGTGGCTGGTGTGAAGCGGCTAGTTTCTTACCTCGCGCTCGTCGCCCTTTGTTGGACGTGTTGTCTTGTGTCTTGTGTCTTGTCAGAAACTGTACTCATCGAGCCATGTGCAGGAGCTCGCCGTCACGTTTCGATCCTCAGGAGGTCGTTGTGACTCTATATCTCTTCAGCTTCGAACCCCGAGTTTAAGTGAGTTGCTCTACTCTACCTCTTACAAACAAACCCCCACTTGAGACCTGCCAGCCACGCTCGAAGAGTAGAACGCCAAGGACCTGACAAGTTCCATGCATCGAGTATTGACTGTACGAGTGACACAAATAGGCAGTGCGACCCGATGCGCCACTGTGCAGGGTGGCTAGCCGTCGACGAGGTAGGGAGAAGTGATTCGCAACGGAATGCGATTGGCTGAGAGGTATCTGTTTTCCGACCGGTTACGGTTTGTGTGCGCGGCAAGCTTTCTAACCTAGTCATTTACTGACCGGCAAAGCGAGACGAAAGAGGAGTACGATAAACTAGACAATTAGAGAAAGAAAAAATACTTGCATAGTTGATTGCTGGGCTCGAAAGCAGCCCCCCCCCCCCCCCTTCCCGCGGGCCGTGCGAGGCGCCGTAGTGCATCGGGATGGGTGGATATACAGCAAACCTACCCGAATTCAGATAGGAAGAAGGATCGCAATGTGCCGCGACTGGTCTACCCTATTACAAGTTATATAGCCCGTACGGTCACGATATTTGCTATAATAACTGGGGAATAGTGTGACAAGTCGATCTTACGGCGCTCGCGGGGGGAAGAGGGAGAGGGGGGGGGGGGACGATTCCCTCCTTACCGAATAGTGGCGGCCAAGAAAGCGCAGAACAGAATTGAGCATGCTGCTTCATACCTGCATCTACCTGGCCCTGTTCTTCTCTAATGGCCACCCACCGAACCGTAGTAGTACCTCGTACCTAGGTAGGTAGAGCCTAGTACGAGTAATACCTACTCGTAGTAGCTCAGTGCTTACAAACCCTGCACGAGCCGCTACTAGGTACTCGGCCTACTCGGCTTGCTCGGCGTGATTGTCGTTGGGCGTAGCAAGGGACGGCATAATGCCCTAAGCGAGGGGAATAGGTAATAGGTAGTGGTTACCTACCGGTCGGTCCAGGTTGGCGACTGGGTTAGCCAGTTTCCTGGAACTACCACCCCCTGCTCCCCCATGCCCTCGATCTCACACATAAGGCCCGGGGAGGAGTGTGGGAGGCCTCGTAACCGAAAAGAGAGAGAGCATCGTTGCTTTTCCGGGCGAAAAGTTAGACGGGCAACCAACAACACCCATGCTCGTCACCGACACGCCGGAACGCCGACTCGGCAAGGTCTGATGGATAAAGTCCCTCCATCATCGCGCTCTCCTCCACCAAGTGGCCCTGGAGTCGTTGTGCGGTGATCGGCCACGCGCCAGGCATGAATCGTGTCCCCATCTAGCACCGGCTCAAGAGTAGTCATCATTCGACGGGGAGACGGCCGGGACATCCCATGACATGCGAGTAGAGAGGGCAGTTAGCATAACCCTATCACCGAATCAGCTCCACAGCTAGCCAGTATACCCTGTAAGCGGCTTACACAATAAAGGGAATTATAGCTTCATGGGTACGGGTTCCATTGGTAAATGGGTCTGCTCCTAGCGGAGAACCCAACATGGGTTCATCCACGAGTAGAGATGAGTAAGTAGGTAGGCAGTAGGTCGACGCACCTTGTTGCCTGACTTGTTTAACTCGCCCAGTAAATTGATGCCCGATTGCCCCATCGTCTCACCGGCCTCCACGCTCTGTGGACTAGGTAGGTGAACGTGGTGTAGCTGGGGGTCGACCGGTGTGAAATTCGGGACCTGTTGCAGGATGAAGATGCTTGAGCAGACGGGCCACAAGCAAAAATGACCGACACCAACGTCGCTCCCGTATATCGTTGGTATCATATCTCTTCGTCTCCTCGGTGTCATCAAACTTCCCGCCGCCCTCTTGGCATGGTTGTCGAGCTTTGCGATGCGACGAAAGAAGTACGGAATCTTACTCGCCTTTTGAAAAAAAAAAAAAAAAAAGGGAGGTTGCTAACACCATGTGGAATGGCCTTTGGCTACATCGAATTACGCGGTCTATAGCAAACATACGGTTGATGAACAACAAGGTGGATACATATACATGGTTTTGTATACCTATTTCTCGCCATGGTTCGCCTCCCGTAGGCTTTCTAAGTCGCTGAGTTGGTTCTCTTCTCTCAGGTATTTCGCTTGGTATTCTGGTAAATTATCATGGAGGTAGGGAGGAAGTATGGGTACGAGTAGGTAAGTACGTATTGTGCGCCCAACTTCTCCCACGTGGCTCGTCTGCCAAGGGTGGTTTGGGAATAGCGTACTCGAAGACGAGATGACGGCTCCCAATAGCTTACTTTACTAGCTAGACTGGGTTAGGTATTGAGAAACAGCCTTGTTTATTATTAAACCGATACTCATCAGTCACTCAGTGACGGACGAGCGCCAATGCCACTGACGACCTTTTTCAAGCCGGAAAGGCATCCGAATCGTGTCGACAATTCCATCGGCTTACAAGCAAGCAATGCATCTCCACCTGTGCCGTGAAATGCGCCTTACGACGCCGCCAGGAATAACTTGGAGCGCTCGGCCATATCGCTATTACTTAGCTTCACTGGTTGTTTGTCTGGTTTGTCTGTTGCTGTGCTCTGGCGGCTGCGTGATGCCTTGCTTCCCGCTCTGGTCTGCTCGCTTGTCGATCATGGTTCGCGTACGTATGCAGGCCAGGACAGGTTAGATACTGGGAACCCGTGTAGCCAGTAGGCTCATCCCTCCAAGTTTTAGGGGACTTGGCAAATTCGTGCCTGAGCTCGACCCATCTTCTCTCTTATAAACTTGTCACTCAGCCCCGTTTCCTTGACAAATTCGTATGATTTGGTTGATGCCAAGGCAAAGGTACATATGCCACGTTAGTTTGGCTATAACCAAGTGAAGTGAGATAGGTAGATAGTCACTTCTTGGTTGTTGTTGATTACCCACGTATATCAACAACATGTTGTAGCCAGCGAAACGGCCAAGTCCAGTCGCACGAATCGGTTGGGTAAGTAAAGCAAGTTACCAGGACATGGCAGAAAAGATAACGGGCACAAACACGAAGCCTGAACACTCTTGATGTGGGTTGATCAAGTGGCTTCCCACCCTCACCGGTCTCCCTGGTCTTGCTTGATATGCTGTGCAACTCGCATTTGCGGCTTGTCACCTGGTATTGCGGCCGAGCCCGTTGATTATCTCCATTGTCTTCTGTGTGGGACCATAGGCCCTTCGTCGTGGGAGGATGCAGGAGTAACATTGAACCCACGGCATATAGTTTCGGTTTCGACTGACGTCTTCTTTCGTCCCGGACGCCGGACGACCAATTAACCGCGAACCACGGGATAGATCCACGTTCACCGATGCTGCAGACATCGACTTACCACGTTCGTTTCCTTCCGTACGTGGGTTCGTAAGTCTCATGGATATGTGCATCATAAACATAGTATCCCCTAGTTCAAAGGTAATGCTGCCCCTTACTGAAAAGCAGCCGTCCCAGTCCAAATATCCAGGTACATCGTGGTGTGCCGGCTCCTATTAACTCTAGGGGTGAAAGGATGTGTGTCCGAACATCATTTGGCTCGTTGTACCTCAGTTGTGGCCATCACGTGAGATGCTTCCGAGGTGTCACGAGGAGCTTAGGACTGGTCTAGGGAACACCTACTACGTAGTAGGTAAGTACCTACTCTCTCTTAGGGATCTCTCCCATGTTAGAGGTTACGTTGGAGTGGTGGACACAACGAGTTGGCCCTTGTAAAGGGTATCCCTTGGACAAGTCAGGCCAGCCCTACGATTGACGGACGCGGTAGCATTGTGGGAGTCCAGAACGATAAGATGGTGTACCTATAACTCTGCAAACCCTTCAAGAACGTCCGGGATCGGCCGTATCTGTGTACCGAAAGTTCGATTTGGGCCCCGATGTCCGGCTGTTAGGAAACTACGACACAGCTCACGTCAGAAACTCGGCGGTGAAGCGCACCCAGTGGACCATGTGTGCTTGCATTGTAAGCATATGTATGGCGAGCAGGAAGAAGGTTGCCTGTTTTTAGCCTTCCGCATCGGAGGTTTTAACTTTATTGTAAACATGAAGGGCGAACGCGCTTTTATGTCGCGGTAAAGTAGCGGATAAATAGGGGGATAGGTACCTACTATGTAGGTCAGAGTTCCCGGCCCTGGGCGTACGTGTAAGTGGAAGAGGGGCCATGCGCTGTTCCGTTTGATCTGGCGATCCATCGAACCCAGAAATCTTCTACAGCATGCAATCCGCTTCTAGCCTATTATTTGCGGTCCATATCGCAGGCTCGGTTGCGTTGGCGGATCTCTGTTGACCTCATTAGTAGTGATGCCCTTGTTGCCCTTACGCCCCGGTTGCAATGCTGCCCACCCTCTTCCCTTTACGTACTGTCAAACATCCAAAATGGGGTGGGGGGTATGCCAAAATGAGGTACGAGTAATAACCAAACCTATCCCATCAAGGCCGATTCGTGATATTTTTGTATATTGTCAATGCTGAGTTCGTCACTTGACCAGCCACGGAGAAGCGTGATTTGCTCGATGCAGCTGACGCATGTAACCTATCCCCACTGGCTGTCCTATGGGATATCTGTACGACCATCTGAACTGACCCCTTGCTCTCGTAATGATACTTGCCAACCTGCTAACTCGCCCACAATCCTGAATCCCCGCGAGAATTTGGCATTAATGGTATGACCAATGACAGACGTGCCGTAAAGTAAAAGTAAAGTAAAGTATCATGCTGAGAACCTGAGACGGCCTGAAATACGGCGAGCATTAGAGAGCCGCCCGGTGTCACCCGTGCCGGACAGGGAGCTCTTGGTCTGCTTTCTTTTCTATGTTAGCTACCTATTCCCTGATTACAAGTTTGGTGTCATGGCAGGATTTTATCTCTTGGGCGGAAACGGGTTCAGCCTCGACTTTGCTTTTGGTATCGCTCATTACCATTCTCGACTTCGCGACTACGACGAGAAGAGCACGGTAACATTATTGGCTCGGACCACAGGAGAAGTGGATGAGTGGGCATGCAGATGGAAACAGAGAGTTATTGGGATAGAGACCGAACCTGCGATTGTCTTTCAAACCTTTAGGTATGTAGGCGGGAACTACTCGTAGGGTACGTGTTTTTACAGTCGACCGACCTTTTGCCCTAGCGTGTACACCCGTGTACATAATTCGCTCCTGCCCTGCGCCAGCAGCAACAGCGAACCATGAACAGCAACGGCCGTGCAAATGGAAGTCGTAGCACAAGATGGCATAATCCAGTATGGTAGGTACCTAACCTACCTGCATTATCTCTATCGCAAGTACTACAAGTACCCATGTATACGGTATATTACGTAACCTTTCCAACTTCCTTAGAAGCGAGAATAGAAAACCGGCTTGACACACTTTATCCCTCCCATAATCTATTCTCCATTGGCAGGAAGTCTTGCTTGGAATTTCCAACCAACGATAGAACAGGATGAACCTGCCATCTGACAGGATAAGGATGGGGTACCTAGTCGTAGTGCGAGTTCGATGATCAACCGAAATTATCCCCTTCAGAGCTCCCAATCATGGATGCATCGTGCGGCATTGAAATTTGACGCGCAAAAGTCTAGCCTCAATATGTCGCTTCTAACCTAGGATATTTTTCCTTTGCCGCTTTTTTGACGGTTCTCCTCGCGTAGGTTGTTTCGGCTACATCATACCCTTACTTTCCTACAGGTAGGTACTGTAATTATTCTGTGCAATAAACAACATATTTATTTTCCTGTTTACCTACAATAGGAGTATTCTAACTTCGTGAAGTCTACCAGCTACATCCCCTTGATACCCAGGTGTATACTTACTCGTAGTAGCAGGTACCTCGACTGTATTCGGGGATGCTCTTACCTATTACTGGCCCTGCGGGCACGGGCACTTATCTCCCTTTGCGACACCTACTACGAGTCAATAATGAGTATATACGGCTTGGAGTTTAGCTCATCTCCACACATCTCGCGCCCAACCATACATGTACGTGCACTCACCCATACCCCGGTCTCTCCACCCGCAAGCTGCACTCGGGCTTACGCTCTTACTAATATTATTGTTCCCGTCACTAACTCATTAAGTATTCTTATACAGGTACAGCTTTCATTACTTCGGGCTGCCAGCACGGGCGAATGCGGTTGATCATCGCAATCGCAACGGATTGCCGCTATCCAGTTGCACAAAAGAGGGAAAGAGGGAATTATCCTAACTACTTCCTACCTTGGGTATATTCCACCCCTCTTTAAACCGGTCAAGCTCCCGCCGGCTCGACCATCGTTGTAGTTCTCTTCACCGAGTCTCTTATTGAGTAGAGTGCCGTACCTTCCCTTCCAATCAACGTCCATCCCAGCTCTGTCACCGGCAGCACGGCGTGCGCATTTCTTTCTCATGATTTGGTATTCCTCGGCCCTTGCCGCACTAGTACCCGCAGCTTCTAGCTGGAACCCACGCGCAACGGGCGCGCATCCTCGTTAACCAAACCCCTGGGCTTTGCTATTGTAGTTGCGGTTCCAGTTCCTGGCCCTGGTCCAGATCGAATTCCGATTCCAGTACCGATACGCGTGGTTTGGATCAAGGGTGTTTCCCACAAGGGCCTTGGGCGATAGGGCGTACTTGTACAGCACAGCGCATCGCAGCGCAGCGCATCGCATCGCATCGCAGCATAGCATAGTACCTACAGCTCATTACTCTTGATACAGCGCAGCACAACACAGCACGTAAAGTACCTACTTAGCTACAGACCTG
This sequence comes from Poronia punctata, assembly GCA_022579005.1. Lineage (NCBI taxonomy): Eukaryota > Fungi > Ascomycota > Sordariomycetes > Xylariales > Xylariaceae > Poronia > Poronia punctata. The sequence goes on along the minus strand of MU401508.1, from coordinate 60,091 downwards.
TTATACAGCCCCGTCACATCAAAGCACAGCGCGCCACAGCGCAGCGCAGCAACACGGTTCGATTATACAGCAGAGAGCACGGCGCTTTACGGCGGCGGCCAGCATAGGCTGCGCGCCGCTGCATCTGCCTCTAGTGACCCTTGCCCTCCTACATGAGGCAATGGCACTTGCGAGACACTGATACGAGGCGTCTTTTTGTAGCCACGCCCCTCCCGCCGCCGTGTGAGGCGCAACGCTCACCCACGACGGTCCGCTGTTAGTACTGGTGCTGGTACTGCCGCTGCTTGTCGTTGTCATTGTCGTTGCCGTTGTCTACCTATTGTCCGTCCTTACCCTTGCTCTTGCCGTCGCTGTTACTACTACTGTTTTCGTCACTAGCCTTGTTCGCTACTTCCTCTCACTTGCCAGGAATATTATCAAAGCAAGTAGGTACCTGGGCCTAGTACCTACTCGCCTACTAACTTGATCGTCAGCCGTTGGTGCTGGCACTGCGACGGGCGCTGTTACCTACTACTTTACTTACTGCTGCTAAGTTACTGCTTCTGTCGATGCCTGCTTCTGATGGCCACGGTGCTGCTATAGCGCGCCCTCTCTCCTTACAGGTACACATCGGTTGGCACCAAATTGCAGTGCATGCCCTATCTTTGGCACTGTTGGGATACCTGACTTGTCCAACACACCCTCTAAATCTCTAAACACGTACCTCTTTCCAAGTAGTGCACAATGGTAAGATCTTCCTGCCATAAAGTCCTCTGTCTACGTCCCACCCTCTTCCAGCGTCTTATTGCATAAGCCCTCGCCGGTGTGCAAACTATTGACTCGTGGCTAGAATAATCCCAACTTGAGAAAACGCCGGCCCTATGGCCACGAGAGCTCCCCGGAGTTGCCTGAGTTGCCTGAGGTGCCCGGGTTGCCTGAGCTGCCTGGCTCGCCCGTAGTCCCTGATCGTCCATCTTCGTATCCTACTACTGGTACATCGGCCACTGTGGCCCCCTTCGAGCACTTCTCGGCGACAGAGATAAATATACTAGCCCACGCTGCCGCGATCCTCAATTGTTCAGTCACTCAGCTGTATAACCTTGACAACCGAAGGGCTGCTCTGCAACACCTCTCTAACGAGTCGCATACTCATGCTCATGCCCAAAATCCCACTCATGCTAATGGCCATACCCGCCTTCGCGCTTCCCCTACATCGTATAACATCTCTACCAAAAGACCTCGCCTAAGTACGGATCTAGCGGCGATGCCGTCTCATGAGAAACCCCCTCCTATATCAGTTCCCGCACCAGTGCCTGTCCCTGTCCCCGTCGACGAGGACGATTCTTCTCAGCAAGGGGCATCGCTTCATGGCTTCCCCTTGGGCATCGGCTCGTCTCGTTTTACGCAATGTCTTCCGACACTTTCCATGTGTTCGCCTTGCATGACATGCGAGCCCCAAGGTCTGTTCTACTGTGAGATTTCACCAACACGAGGCTGCCACGATGCTAAAAATCACTTAGGTTACGGCTCCGTCCCAGCGACTAGTTCATATGACTATGAGCCACAGCCCTATCTGGGGTCCAAGCCCCATCTTTCTTCCGTCCATTCAATGCCAAGTACATTGTCTCAGTCCCAACCCAGTCTGTTTGAGGCCAATGGTGCCATGGTGACGCACCAAATGTTCCCAGGTTATCCCGTTTTACAGCCAGATCGGCCGTTAACTGTTCAACCTACCACTAGCGGCCAGGGAATGGTTTATCCGGGGCCTGTATCTGTACCTAGCGAAGGATATATTGGATTTTCCGGGGGGCTGCAATCAAGCTCGCCTGTTTCACCTAGTAATCACATCATGAGAGCTCAGTCCTCCGCGACCCTGGCTTCTGACGGATATGAAGGCTTTAGAAAACAGTATAGTGGGCCACAGCCGCATATGCATACCGAAATGGACCACGTTCATGTGCCCGGTCAGTCTCGAGCAGTAGACATTATTCAAGCCCAGCAAAGACCAATCCCTGCCAAGCGAGGCCCTTTCAGAAATCAGAATGACAGGGAAAGAACGGCTGAAACTAGACGTATTGGGAGCTGCATTCGCTGCAGAATGCAACGGATCCGGGTACGTGCGTTTTCTTCTTCCTGCTGTTCAGAAGCTTCTCTGCCATATTTTGGACTCTCTTCCATATTAGAAAGGCCGATCCCAAGGTGGCCGCAGTTGTTCGTTGTAGACATATACTGACGACCTACCGGATAGTGCGACGCTAATCCAGACGACAAATCTGGAGCCTGTTTAACATGCCAGAGAGTGTCTAATGTGAAGGTCTGGCGGATGCCCTGTCTTCGGTACAAAATCACCGATGTGAGGCTGTTCAAGCCAGGGCCAGTGAAAGGGCACGAATGGACTCGACGGTGGATGGAAGGTGTCGCAGATGATATCTCGCATTGGGCGTCGACAGAAACGAAAAGGGTCAGGGTGACCGAGGGTTACACAGAGTACCCGGTCGAACTTCGGGTTAGGGAATTCGTACCACAGGAGGGGGACTCACTCCACAGATCCTGGGTGCATGAGGGAGAGAAAAAGAAAGTCCTGATCCCAGCCTACGCCATTGTCAATCTCGAAGAGGCTAAAGGCGCCTATTCGACCTACATCAGCCGTAGCCTCCCAGAGTGCTGCAAGAGTGTCTTGTCGGGTAAGGATAAGCTGCTGGTAGGGACGTACTGGGCGGCATTAAAAGCTGTGCGGGATCCAGCTTGCGACGAGAAGGAGAGGGATTTGTTGAAGAAGGCTCTGCAGTTGTGGATGGCGGTTCGTTTAACCACCAAGTCGACCGTCATCGTCGGCGACGAGACGCTTGGGATGAGCCCCGACATTATGGACGAAACAAGCCCATTGCAGGGCAAGATTCCGCTTCCACCGGTGATGGGAGCACAGATCGAGTTGGTTTTGATCCACCAGATCCAGTCTAACCTTCGAAGAGAAATGCTCGAGAGTCTGCAAAGCATGACACAGGCTAATAAGCAACAGACCTGGTTTACAACGTATCTGATTACTTTTATACTACTACATAACGTAGCACTCCTTTGCCAACACGACGCTGGGTACGCCCGCAAGCACGGGATGCAAGTACGTCTGCTTCTTGTCTCTTTTGTGTCTCGGGCCAGAGACGACGGCCAGTTGGGTGAGCCGCAAGCTGATGACGGTTACCCTCGCAGACTCGGTTCGCAAGAGAAGAAATGGTCAGGGAGTACCAGATGGGTGAGTACATGTCTCGCAACCAGGTCCCAGTCGGCGGGAAGCAGCGCATCTGACGGTAAAACAGGCGCCAACATCCTATTGGCATATTTTCACTACTGCAATAAAGGTACGAGACATGACTCAGATCTTGATCTTGTGTGACACGGCCATAGGGCGAGCCTGACAAACACCACCGACAGGAATATACCCGTTCTCGGCAGAGTGCAAAGAGCAGGATCTGATCACCCTGGCTGCGCTTGACGAGCAGAAGACCCAATTTATCAGACAAACAAAATGGCATGTACAAAGGCATAGTAAGTTATCCCACAAAAGCCTAGCAATAAAGAGAGCGGGGTGCGAGTGGAGAGCCAGGGGAAACTGTACCTACAAGGCTACAACACGGGTTATACCTACATACATGATGCACAGGGGGAGGCGTGTGTCTATAATAGCGCACACGGTGCAGAAACAAGGATGCCAAAGGTAACAACAGTACTTGATATGTGACCGACCACTAACCACGAACTCTTTTCTTTTTCCGTAGGGAAATCGTGGGCAAAACTACGGCAGAGCAACGACTACGAAAACGATTTTTATTATATCAGCCAACTCTTCGAGGAAAACTGGATGCCACAGTCAACCATTTGAATGTCCAAGTCAGCACGCCGGGTATTTCGAACAAACCCGCTCCGCTCCCTCCCCACCTTGGCAGCTGGCGCTCCGCACTGAGCATGGAGAGGGCATGGGATTTGCGGTGGGATCTGTAGGGGACCTGACTGGGAAATGAGCGGGCGCCGTGGTGGTATCCTATCACAATTATTATGGGCATCGCCATCGACATCACCACCCCGTCAATTTGTCTAAGAGTGTTGGGCCTAACTGTATAAAGAAAAGGAACAACATTAGCGTCTGAGTTGGGCTCGGACGGAGCTTGAGTTATTGTTGGGTCAGGCCAAAACTCGCATTACACGCTTGCACGATGCCATGGTGCAGTTAAAAAGTGCCCGGTTAGATATCCAGTCCTGATACCAGGTATCTCGAGGTGTAGATTGATCTACCGGATACTCTAGCGTACGAATGGGACTGACTCTCAGAATGTGGTTTTGATGGAGTGCCGGCGCTGGAACCAACGAGCTCCGCTGCTGCTGCTGTTGCCGTCGCCAGCACTATCTTCTGTCCACTGGCTGTGGGCTGCTAGCTACCGGCTCCTGGTCAGGGAGGATGGCATATAAAAGAGAAAGGGTATAGTTATGGTTATGTGTATACGTATGGGTGTGCGGGTTGCAATCAAGTGCGTATTGGTAGTTGATAGATAAGTCGAAGATGGACCATGCGAGATATGTTCGTATCCGGCTTGTGTTAGACACGATGAACCAGTCATGTTCTCAGGTCATTCCACTTGTACCAGGTATGCTGCGACATGCCGAATTCTTGTGGTGCTGAAAAGCCAATGTGTTTCCCCGAGATGCAGTTGTGACGGCAGCTCGACGTCGACAACCGCCAGCCATCGTTCACCATCCCTGTTTGAGGAGAAGAGGAAGGGAAATGGGTCAGAACATATGTGGGCGGGCATGGGTACGGATATATGAGTGATCATGGTGAATGGTATGATGTCCTTGGCCGACTGTTTATTGGCCTCGTCCCGGCATCTTGCACATCGGCGCATCGGCGCATCAACACATAACACGCATCGACCAAGGCCGGCCCACGGAAGGAAAGCTGCAGACTTATCTTGTCCGTATGTATGTGCCGCATCTGCACCTGCGCCTGCGTATGTATTATGTAATACATGAATGTGCTAGGTTACCTACCTCCTGAGTCCTCACCCCTTGGATGTGTGGACGGAGAGATTCGCAGTCCAACCGTGCCTGGCCAGGTAATATGCAACTGCGAATAGCTGACTCCCAGTTGTCACTCAGAGTCTCCGGGGGCTATATCGTACTTTTTCTTCTCCCCTACCTGTAGCAGGCATGTAGATATATATCCGTAGATATGTAGGTACCTCTGCGTGTAGGGTAGACATTCTATGTAGTTCTGTTCTCTGTGCTGTCTTATTCACCCCACATACGCAAAATGGCCTACGCCTACCTACCTTAGTACATGCGTCTACCGGCATAACGCATCCGGACCGTAGGCCACTAGTCTATATTGCAATACGTGGGGTATGTGGGTACCTGTATAGGCCATATATACGTACCTGCAGTACTTATATACCTACTTGGCTATGGGTACGTAGACTACGTACGCATGTATATACGTACATGTAGGTATACTTTAACATGCTTGCTCAGGAGATACACTTTAGATAGGCTCGTTCCGGGGTGCCTCAGCCGGATTAGTATTTTGGGTTGTTCGATCATCACGAAGTACTTTGACGGTTATTCACCGAGAAACTATGAGTAAAGTAGGTATCTACTGATCTGGCGCACTGAACTGATCTGACCTGACCTAGCCAAAACCTACGTTAGGTACTCAAAATCAGAACCGACATAGTCGCGACCTGGACCAGTTACCTGAGGTTTACAAGAGACGGAACCGGAAAAGCCAGGCCAAGTCAAAGTGTATCGATGCCGTGATGCATCGATGGAATTGGTCCGATGTCTTTTCAGACTGTCCATATCTACCACCTACCCATGTTAGCTACCTAGTCTAGCTGTCGAGCTAAGTTGCGATTAGGTAAGTATACTCTCAAGCTTGCAATGACCTCAAATAATTATGTGACTTCCCCAGAAATCTGCTAACCACCTTTAACTAACCTGGGATAGAGTAGAATGGGCGGTTATGTATGAGGGAATGGCCCAGCTGGATATAGGTAATATACGTGTAAGTATGCCGTGCCTTGTTAATTTGAATGAGAGCTCCCTCATATGGCCTAGTCTATCCCAAGGGTAATGGTAGGAAAGACCCAAGGCAATAGCGATCTAAAAACAAGAAATAGGAAGAGCTACCGACAAAGTAGGTAGTTGCATTGCGACAGAGCAGGACCACCCCCTCCCCTACTTCCAAGAGGACCCCTTCCCCCTTCCTCTTCTGTACCTTCCCATTCCCAAGTTCCCAATGCTTATTACGAGCCTCACAAAGCACACTACTGCAAAAGAGAACTAGTACGTACATGTAGCTACTGTAGTCATGTATCGTCTAAATGCCCGTACCCCTTGCCCTATGCCCTATTTGGCCTACCGGTATATTGAGCAGTCAGGGCTGCGGCTCAGGTACCTGCGTTCTCGCGGTTGGTACAACGCCAAAAACTCCTGACCTGACCACTTCCATAGCACGCCACACAGAGAATAGTTTGGACAACACAACACGGCCACCTTGCGCGTGGGAGAGGTAGAGCTAGAGAAGGGGCAGGAGGGAGAGCGACGGATCTTGTCTAACAATTTCCGCCGGGGGTGTTAGTGGGCCGGCGAGTTGGGCTTCAACGACGCAGCGGAGTGGCAATTACAGCATCATCCTAGACTACGTCCGATGTGAGTCGGGTACACCCCCCTTTCCCGTTGACGTCCTCCCCTCTTCGTCTCCCATGCCCATCAACGTTTGCTTTGTTGTTCTCGAGACGGGAAGCTTCTGGGCGGTGGCATCGTAACACCTCGTCAGACTCCCGTCCCAAAACCAGCAAACGGCCTTACACTTTGGTCCATGTGGCAGTAGTAGGTAGAGTATCCTCGTCCTCGTGCTCATCATCATCATCATCATCATCATCAGATCAATGACAGGCTTGTCTGATCTACAATCTATCTATTAAAAACCCGTGCTCGCTCTTTTGCTCGGACGACTCGAATCTCTTCTTCTTTTCTCAACCATCGTCGTTACTAGCCCCAGCCCAGTCCTACCTAACCCGGCAGGTCGCCGTCTGTCCTTATCCCAGTTCTATCGTGTGGCTCCCTACTACTTGTCTATACTCTGTCAAGTTGCCCTGTTCGGTGCTCGGTCTAGCCCACGCTCGCCAGATTATATGCGCCTGCCGCACGTTGGCACATCGCCACGCCGCTCCGCTTAATAACCGTCGCCACGCCTATACTCTGGTGTCCACGTTTAATCCCTGTAAACCCCTGAGCCAACGGGCTCGCTTGCAGCATCTGTCAAGGCTGGTCTTGGCCAAGCTGTTCTTTACAGTTTCTCGCGGGAGGCCCTATTGGTTCGGCAGCACGTCATTGGCAAAGAAGGAACACCCGGATCGTCAAATGGGGAACTACCAAGTTGCAGGTCCAGTTCTCGCGCCAGGCCCAAGCAATGTCAGCCTCCAAGTGCCGGCGTATGCATTACACCCAGCCCCTGCTCAAGATCGCTTGGTTGATCTGCCAGGGGGTTACCCGTCCCGCATATGCCACCCGTTTGCCTGGACCGGGTCGGACTACGTCGACGAAGCTAGCTATGTTTATCACCTCTCTTCGGAAGACAAGCAGGAGCTACAACAGGCCAAGGATCATTTCAAAGGTAACCATATCCAACCGCAGAAGTTACGCCACTTCCGGAGTCCAACTATGCTAAAATCCATTGGTTCTCAGCTCAAGAATTAGACGGGAACTTGGTCAACCAAGAGAACTTCCCCCTCCCGACCCTTGGTACAAAACTACGGGCACTGAGCCAGGACATACACGGCGGCAAAGGATTCCACGTCGTCCGCGGGCTTGATCCAGACGACTATTCTGTCGAAGATCTTACCATTATTTGGCTCGGACTCCAGTCGTATATCGCAGATAAACTTGGTCGCCAAGACGATCGAGGCAACATGTTGGGTACAATCCCCAATGTTTTTGATTGAACATATGTTTTGTCTACTCACCTGTTTTCGCCTGATTATCATGCCAACTCACACGGAATAACATTAGTACACATTGTGGCCGACAACTCGTCTGAAATCAAGCTCGGTCATCACCGTCATTCTACTTCCGCCATTGTAAGTGTTCCTCGCCAGTCTCATACCCAAGCATGTAGGGATCGCTCAACTGAAATGGCCACAAAAATCTTAGTCATTCCACAACGAGGAAGCCGGTGACGTAATAAGTTGGCTTACGCGGGGTACGTCGAAGGCGGGAGGCAGATGCATCCTTGCTCCCGTCTATACGATTTACAACGTACTTGCAGCTCATCGGCCGGATGTCATTCGAACACTTACGAGGTCAGATTGGCCTATTGCACTGTAAGTATTTCCCATCGGGCTGTTCGGTATCCGAATAGCAATTTCCCTTTCCTCCTCTTTCCCCCTTTTCTCGGCCCCCCCTTTTCTCGGCCCCACTCGTCTCCCCACCCGTCTTGCTGGCCATCTCACGGCGAGGAAGACGAGAGAGAAAGAGTTGCAGGCACGGAGGAAGGAAGGTAGGAGGAGATATAGAGATGGGGGAGGAATAGGGGCCTAGAGGGGATGAACTCGTAAAAGATACCGAGCCAAAACTAAACATGTTAAACACCGAAAATCAGTCCGCGCTTCCACTGTCGTCCACTGATGTTCTATCACGATTCTAAGTTGATGATGAACTTTGGTCGGACCCCTTTATTGGGAAGCGCCGCCCACCCAAGACCGAAACAGCTGCCGCAGCTCAACGAGCGCCAACGCGAAGCGCTAGATCTGGTGGAGGCCATCGCGCAGGCGGCACAAGTGGAGATACAGACCCGCAGTGGCGACATGCACTTCATCAACAACTTCACAGTGCTGCACCGTCGGGAGGGGTTCGTCGATGGTGCGTGTCCGGACGAGAAGCGACACTTGGTCCGCATGAGACTGCGTAGCTCCGCCAACGGATGGGCCATCCCAGAAAGTCTCCACCGCGAATGGTCAGGTGCATTCGGCGAAAAAGGGGCGAGGACGTGGCATTTAGAGCCGATGCCGGGAGATGCGTTTCCTTTACGCAAATACACGAATTGAAGACTTGTCGCGGTCGGTTAGAAAAGGAAAGAAAAGGCAACGGGTTAAGAACAAAGAGAGGCGACGAGAACCAAGAGGAGAGAGAAAAGAAACAAGACAGGAGGGGAAAGATACCATACAGGAATTATGGGGATAAATAAGAGCAGGACTGGTTAATAGGTCTTGTCGTTTGGTCGGCCTTTTTGCTTTACGTTAGAAGACTGAGTCCGTCTGGCCGCACCCCGTATCGGAGTTTGACGGCCCGGGCCAGTTGCGAAGAGGAAAGGTTCTGGGGGTGTTACAGTTGGAAAGTCATATGTACCAGTGTGAGGACGCGTTACGTACGTGTACATACCCAATTGCGCACTGGTACTGTATTTGTACGGTATTTGTATGACCACATTTCTTCTGAGTACGTGTACGAGTAGGTTATCAAACTGGCTCGGAGGCATCGCAAAGATCAACTCAACCGCCTTTGTGGTCTCTGGTTAGCACACGGTGCTACCGAATCGAAGGCGGCGAGGGTCACACCCGCAACCACGGATATATGTAACCGGCATATGCAAATTCACTCTTCTAGGAGGGGAGTGAGGCAAAGCGGCACTTCACATTCTGCGTGTGCTTTTGCAAGGGCAACAGCAGATAGTTACCTACACGTACTGTGTACAGATACGGTATCGAGCATTAGGGGTCTACTCTGATACGTATCGGACAGTTACGGCAACATCCGTTAGCTAAATTTAAGGCAAGAGGCTAGTCTTAGCACTGCGGGTTAAATTCCATCGACCCGGTTAGTGTTGTCGTCGGGGCTCCATTGATCTACCTAGTACTAGTAGCACAGTAATACAGTATTTATAGATACTGTCATGTCGATATGCGCAATTGCCGTTGTAACAAAGGGTTTGGACACGTTGGGTTAAACTTGAATTTTATGCCCGTCTAATTAATGCGACCGCGATCGCGCAAAGCCGAATTTGGTAGTTTCGATAGGATTGATAGGTTATGTATTGTTTGATTAAGCAGCTCAGGGGAGGGTATGTTGGGGAGCGGAAGTCTTACTGTGCTGCAGCTGCTCCCACTTGTCTGTCACTGCATCATAGCAAACGTACGTTGTAGTTGGTAGCGAGATACCGAACAGACCCGATAGCAACTCTCTACCCCAGGGAAATACCTTGCATGTTTTATCCAATTGAAGGAATGCATGGAATCGTCTCTTCGCAACAAGAACCCCTCTTCGGGGTTACCTCCACCTGTAATATAGGTAGTCTACCTACGAGTAGGTATCTTAGGTTATGTTATTTATGAAGGGTAATTGAGCCGTTGCTAGCCGAGTTCCCTTGGGCCGCCTCGCAAGTGGTATTATTGCTCGACGCAGGGTGGGGGGTGTTGACGGCGTGACGCGTTGTAGGGTGCCCAGTTCGCATCGGTCAAGAGAATATATCCCAGTGAAGATCAAATGCACCCTATCTACTGCAGAATTACGTCGTACCTTAGTCTAGCTATGAGGTACCAAAAGTGTCTCAGATGCCTTCAACCAGAAATGGCAGGGTTTGCTTGAGTGTTTTGATCGACTTAAATATTTCCCCGGTAACGTCAATATCCCCCAAGTCAGGTAGCTATCACGAAGAAGGTCAAATAAATAACGCCATGCAATGAGTGATTTTCAGAAAACATTACCTGTTACTGTGCATAGTTGCGAAGATCAAGAACTACTCTTACTATGCTCCAGGGACGGAATTGCTTCTTATAATTACATTAACATGGCTGTCTACTGCAACTTACGTGTAGCTAACCTACCTAGTTGGTTGTATTTTTTACTTGTACGAGTGAGTGGGATTGGGCCGTAACGACCAAAAGTAAAAAAAGGGGTACCACATTGTTGTGACCCGTGATGTCGTGCAACGTATCTTATGGGGTTCTACTCACATGTCAAGTTACGTAACAGGGGCTCCCCATCAAGTTCCCAATGGTAGTTTTGACGTCGAATAAGATGAGAAACGGTATGTGTAACAATCTACTCGTAACTACGAGAGGACGGACAAGAACGTGGTACCCGTACGTGCGGGTAATATAATAGTCTGTGTGACAATATGCGCACGGAACATGGCTTGCTAACGGGCTGTCGTGATACCTGCTTATCTACCTGTCACACTCACTCAATTCCTCACCCAAGTAACCTTTTTACTACTAATAATATTATTACTACGGTTACAGGCTTACGGTTACGAGTAGGTACGAGTAGATAGAACATTACGAGTACCCCAACCCGGGATCTCTATACGGTTAGGTTAGAAAGCATGGGACTGACTCGATATATCATCACACCCGGAACCCTTACTTCTGCCGGGACCTTCCGGCCGGATCCGCGGTGCCAAGCGGGCTAATAGCAAAATGTGAATGGTTGTTTTTGTTGGTGTCCTTGCACATACACGTACATGGATGCCTGCTCACGTGTTTCCCGAGTCCCCTTGGGTTACTTCTCATACGTAACACCTACCTATCTATCTATCTACATATTAAACAAGGGCCCATATCCCCAAATGCTGGGTGGTTTTGATATAGGATGTGACAGGGAACTGGGAAATACAACTCGAGTTTACAAGGTAATCAGTTCATAGAGCCCGGAAATTGGAGCCCTGCAGAAACGTAATAATACTCGACAACGGCAACCCGCAGTAAAGTAAGTAGGTTGGGTTCGTGCCAGTCCCGGCCCCCCACGACGGTAACGCTGAAAATGGCTGAATATACTGAGTCAGTACATCTTATCACCAAGCTTCTAGTGGTACGTACACAGTAGGTTAGGTAGGTAGGGAGATTACGCAAAGAGTACAAATCGTCCTACCTACCTGTGATGGCCACCCGTGCCTTTGCTTTGAAAGGAAAGACTCGGCACTGTCCTTATTCTAATTTTGGCTCTGGCTCCACAGTCAGGCACCGAGAAGACCCAGGGGTCCCTTCCCCCCCCACCCCCCCCCCCCCCCCCAGAGTGTATCTACCCTACTCGTAGGTTAGTCTAAGGGCAAAGATGCAAAACAAAAGAATACGCCGAGATAAAGCGGGATTTCGGGGGTTCTCTTGACCTCACTATTTCTGTTTTCGAAACTGTCTAACCTAGGTAGGTGGTTAGGTGGTGGCTTAGCAGTTGTTCCCCATCTAAAAAGAAATTTGACGTTCAACGTTAGGCATCATTTCTCAAATCACGCCGGCGAGGTTAGGCATCAAGACTTATTCTATTTTGTTTTGTTTCATTTTGACCTTGCTTGCTTTCTTTCTCTCTCGGGATTAGTCTAGTTGTGCTCATGGTTGTTGGGGGACAACAGAGGGGACAGATAATGTACGTGTACAAGAGAGGAGTTATCCTGGTCTGGAGATGGTAGTACGTTTGGAGCAGCAAAAGGAAAAATAATGGTAAAGAGATCATCTCATCCAAAGGAACGCGTCACAATGGTTAGTGAGTCTGACGATCTCGGGACTATCTGTTTCTCTGAGCTACTCGTGGTCAAAGAAAAGTTAGATGCCTGTCAGGTTTATTTACTTGGTCTACATGTAAAGGACGCTACAATACAAGATTCTGATATTGTAGAGCCGTGCGAGATACGAAAGGAGTCAGAGTTTCCATCTAGCCGGTCAATTGTAACCAGGTAACCAGCCACACTGTCCCCCAAGTGGAAAAATGTACTAGTAGTAGTAGTAGTAGTAGTAGAATTTTAACGTCTATCTTAAAGGGAGAGGGTGGCTTGACCTCTTGACTATGGCTATATAGGTTAACTTAGGGTAGTACCTAGGGCTATAGCCAGCCGACGCCTCTTGCTACCTAATAGTATAGCCCTCTACATAACCTCTTTTCAGGTTTATGTTAAGATAGACGATAAGAGTATTTAAGCTTTTAAAATATACTTAAGCCTAGGTTACCTTGCAAGGAAAAAAAAAACACTATAAGTAAGTCTTTTACTAATTTTGCGTTGCTAAGAGTACTTGCAAACCGCGTACCTCGTCTATAACCCTATTAGATAACATAACTTTACTTGTAAGCTTAGGGGCACAAGGGGGAAAAAAGAAAAAAAATCTAAAAAACCCCTTTGCCTGCCCGTACCTTTCTATTAAGGGCTGCGTCCGAAATACCAATTTTCTTTATTTTTCTAGGTTTTTAACCTTAACCAAAAAAAAAAAAAAAAAAAAAAAAAAATACATCAAGGCAGGCCGCTTTTTTAGACCTACGCAAGGTAGGTTGTAGTCGCTTTTTTAGACCTTGGCTACCTAGGAAGTAGGTAGCTAAGTCATAGTTTCGCTGCTATGTTAACAACCTAGCAGTCAGATCCATCCCAATTATCGTCAGGTCAAAAGTAAAGCTGACGATAATACCCAATAGGGTAGGTAGTGGGCCCTTTTCAAGAAGTAAAAAATAAAAAGGAAGGAAGGATGAAAAAAAAAAAAAAAAATGTACTATCTAGAACACATACCTCTACCCCATACGTCACATCATCTTCGGCGGCTAGGTCGGTGAGGTGAGCAGTCACCTCGTACCTACCATATCCTACCCCATCCCAGGATACACGAAGCCACACCTTGGTTGCGGTAATTAGCCGCAACGGTTACCTACGATGCTCATGATGAAGCAAAAACCGCCCAGGATCGGAAGCTGAATTTTAGATTTAGGTTTAGGTTTAGGTTGTTCTTCCCCAATGAGCGGTGTCTCCGCTAACCTACCTGTTTTTTTTTGTTTACCAAGCAAGTTGCCGAACGTCCAGCCAGCCCTTGAAATACAATACGTATCTAGAGTAAATATTTATTTTTCGTCTTCCGCGTTATGCGCCTAGGGGACGACGACAACAGACAACACCCGATAACTCGTACCTGTACGAAGGAGAGAGATAGGTAGAGAGGCCCACACTGCTCCAGGAAGCCCAGAGGTTTCTTTACGTGTAGGTACTTACCTACTTCGAAGACCACCCATGTGACCGCCATACTCGTATAAGGTACCTACCAGTTTTTCTTGCCTTCGAGTATCACCACGAACCAACACGAACAAACCCCCATGCCAAGCCAACCAAAGCCCGTCCATGTCCATCCCCTCTCCTCAGAGGAACAAGAACATGGTTCCTGGCAAGCATGAAGTGCGGCGAATGTGTCCGCACCAGTTTGTATAGCCTAGGGTTAGACTGGACCGTTATTCCCTCCCCTAACCCAGTCAGCAACCCCCCGTGCCCAGAGTAAGGCATAGCCACATCCGAATACATATTCGTATTGTAGACTCAAGTAGATTTCTCTCCATGATCGTCGAGTAGAGGTAACAAGTTCCCTGGCCTAATAGGTATCCCATATCTTATCCATCACTAGAGTGACAGTGACAAATTTTCTACCCAACCACCAAACTACAAGTCAACAAAAACTTTCCGTAAAGGTTCACGCGCATGTATGTTGTTTGTGAGTTTAGGTAGGTCTCGTACTTTCTCGTACAGCGGAGCGGAGAGGAGAGGAGAAAGAGGACATACAGGTCCGGGGATGTTGTAATCTTTGCCCTGAATGTAACTCAACGTCTGGCCAGACTTGCGAGTAGGGAGATTCTGCTGGTTTTTCTTATGCAGTCGACCAGATGTAGGTATAAAAAGATGGGCAAGGGAGTACGTACAATCTACAACACACAGACGTAGCCGCAACCAACTCTTTTCCCTGCGTTTCTGGCGGGGAACGGAAATGTAATGCTAGGTAATTTACCCTAGTTTCAAAAGAAGAACTGTCTTTCTTTTTTCGGTTTTCGTCGGACCGAATTTTGCATTTTATCTGGAGGCGCGTTAGCCGCCAGGTAATAATGATGTGGTTGCTGGATTGGGCTGACAAGGGTTATGGGAAATTGAACAACGACTCGGAAGTGACAGGGGGGGCAGACAATTTGAATACGTAGGGCTGGGGATAGGAGAGTGAGTGTGGAGATGAAATAGTGAGTTGAGTGCTGCGAGAAATGGAAATGCCGCAAGAGGCAGCCGATAAACCTATGCTTGTCAAGATGTGTAAGATGAAAGTGTGTACTCGTATTATTACAATCAATGACGAGTCATCATAACCGTATAATGTATCTCCCCAACTTCCAATGTCTCCGACGGCCAGCCAAGGGGGAGAGAGAATGGAGCAGAAAGGTTCACAGATAATATCTGGGTTGATTTATCAACTCATCTGGTTTGGCCATTGTATGTAATGATGCTGTCTACTTTTTGAACTATTAGTCCAAGAAGAGCATAAAATCAATATGAGTAGGTACCACAAATTCTACAATATGGCCTCATCTTGTAAACATGAGTAGATATTGTGGCTAGCAGTAAGTATTTCTAGATAAATGTTGGCATGTGACAAGGTTATATCCATAAGAACATGTACTGGTAAGGAACGTTGAGATGAAAATAACGCCTCAGACCTTTACTCTCGCTTTTATACTAGATACATGATGTTTACCTATTATCAAAGATTGCTGTCCTCTCAGTTATCGTGAGATGTATTACTTATAAGTCGTAGTCATCGTTCCCCAGTATCCTTACCACATGCTGCTTCATCATTCAAATGGAATAGCCCCTTTTCACTATTCAACAATGAACAAGTGAGCCAGTTGATATACACATATATATAACTATTTTCTCAACAGACACTTTCACCTAAACTTACCATGAAAGACAGGAGGATATCAAGCGTCTTAAAGGCCGGCTATGCTAAGTGCTCACGTTTTTATACTCCTCAATTATCTGTATTGGCATTTATAAACAAGAGTTGGGACGTTGATATTATCACTTTCATAATATATATCACTACCACTGCCTGCTTGACCGCATTCTTTTATATCTGGGAACAGGCAGAAAGGGCGAGTGTGAGCAGGCGAAAATTAGAAGGTTAAACCAGTGAAGATATTAGGTTAGTTCCTAGGAGTCTCCTCGACGATTCAGACATCTCCTCTCGTTGTCTGATATGATCTGCCAAAGCTAGGGGAAATTTGCCTGTCAGAGGCATGATACCAGAATGGACGGCGCTAGACCTCCGTCTTAATGACGGCTGAGGATAGGTCATGAGAAAATGAGTGGGCGAAAGACTGCAGTGATGCCGCGAGGTAGTAGGAATTATCTCGGGCTGAACTTTTTCAGGGCCAGAAGACCATTCGTTTCGTTGTTCATTTTCTGCGAGATGATTAAACTTGGATGACTGACGACAAGTTCAAGCCAGTAATGCCCAAAGCCGAGCAAGGAAGGGAAACGCATATGCCGGCATGTACCTAACCTACGTTACTCGGAACATACATCATACTTACATGGCAAGGAAGTACAAGAGTGTCTGAGCTAAGGCCGAATGAATGGGCACGATTTGTGTGTGAGGGAGAGAGGACGCGTGTTATCTTAGGAGAAGAGAAGCCTGACGGACAGTTCACATTCCCCCCTGTTGTCGTGACTTTGTCACATTAAATAAGAAAACTCCCGCTACAGGCTGCATCAAATATCATGATTTGCAAGCCGTTTACATGAGCAGACGTGGCATCTAGTATACCTCATAGTAAGGGGGATAACAAAAGGTGATTCTACACTTGATATAATATGTAGATTGGTAGATACGAGTGATCTTTTGCCCAACTCGACATGACTTGAACCAGGTTGCAGCACTATCAGGGTTTTCTTCGCACTTATTATACATCATAGGTTGCCTCGGCCTACGGACCATTCGATTACACGCGGTTAACACGTGTCAGAGGTCAATACATACATATGTCAAGGAAGAAGCGCGTAGGCCTAACAAATATCGCAGCAACCAGCCATCTATCAAAATAGTCCAACAAACAAGAAAGGAATGAGCAGACGGCCAGCGTATATGTACGTATGTATGCGTCCTTACCGTCAATTTCATTATTTGGCACATTGTGTCCGCATACGCAAGTGAGAGTATGTCTCTCATTTCCTTTTCATCTCATCTCAGGCCCAACCACATCACATCATATCATGTAGGTCGCATTCATAGGTAGTCATAAAAGCAGCGTCCTGAAAAAAATAAGGGAGGCTGGAGACAGACAGACAGATTACCCAGTAAATCAATGGTACCCTTTTCTTTTTATCTGTTTCGTCTACGAGTAGACGTGGGCCAGATAACCTTGGGAATAGTCTGTCTGGTTCCAGTCAGTCAGTCAGTCAGTCACAAATCACCCAGCGCTAGAAAACACCACACATTACATAGGTAGGTTAGGTACATGATATCTGCCAACTCATCCTTTCGTCCCGGTTTCTTCTATCCTAGCAAAGAAGTCTTTTTTCCTTCTTTGAAATAAATATCAACGCAAAACTACCAATCAATATATCCCATAGTAGGTACCTTACAAACATTCTCTCTTTCTAGCTACCTACATAGTACGTCCTAATGACATGACATGACGTATGTAAGTATTCATCAGTCTAGTAAGATCGACAAAAAGCCCGGAGTCTTTAATCCGAATGTTTTTCTTAAAAAACTAACTGACAAGTTTTTTTTTAAAAAGTTTCCATCAAGTGCCGGGACCCGAATCCGTGTACGTCCCGTGTAACAAACAAACTCGAATGTTTGCTCCGATGGCGGTATCTGTAGACGACAAAATGTACGAGTACGGACTACCTATCTAGATACCAAGTAACCTTAAATACATAACATAGGGTGAGCATGTATGACACCTGACGCATATGAAAGAAGGTTAAGAACTAGGCAAGTTATACGAATATCTACTCGTTTTAATGTGCAAGGTAGGCAAGTCAATGTGTTAAGCAAGGTAAGTAAAACCGGCCACCTTTACTTCACCTTCACCATATCACCAACCAACCAACCCACTGCTCGTAGAATAGATATAGAGATCCGATCCGATCACAACGTACAAGTACTACCCACCAAGACCCGAAGAAATGGATACCCCTCCCTCCCTCTCTCTCTATCTCTCGTCTAGCTTGTCACCTCATCCTGTCAAAAGACATTCATTACATACTTGGGTTAGATCCGCAATGCTTAATGGACGGGAGATCGGAGAAGGACGCCAGCCAGAATATGATATCTCACTTTCTTCATCGTGTAGTCGACCATCAATCATACCCATATCCGGCCTTTGCTTTGACGGACCTACGCCCTGCAGGTAATGTAGGTCGTGTGCTACCGTCCCACAAAGACCGCGGAAAAGATAAGACAAAACACAAGAGTGGAGGGATGGAGGGGTAGAAATGGTATCATCATGTTGGAGCAAGGTTCTCAAGTTTTTCATTAGTCGTGAAGATTTCTTTACAACACATATATAAAAATATAAGACAGGCGTCCCCCCTTTTCAATGTATGTTATGGCCAGGCCATGCTTGTGTATATATATACCCCTTATCCCATATGAGAAAAAAAAAAGACCGTTTTCCATCTATCCAATCCAACGACCCTAACCTTGTCCGGTCGTGATAGATACTGATCCTAACAATTGCAAGCAAAGCGCCAAGAAAGCAAATGAGAAAGGACGAGGTTGCAAAAACCGACAAATAAAAGGGGTAGGGGGAGAAAATCAAGACCTCAAATCAGCACCTTCACCCCCTTACTGTTTTCCATTGTCGAAATATCCGTGGTATCATGCCCCCCCGGGGAGATACTCCGAATTCTAACCGAGATACGCCGTGGTCCGAGAATCGAGAAGCGTAGTACTTGACCATAGTCAATATGTGCTGCCGTTCTTATATACCATTCAGAAAAGTTCCGAAAACTCGTCATCCTATCCTATTTCAACTCCTCTCGTGGCGGAAATAACGAGTTATTCGAGATTGGAAAGGTCCCAACCCTCCATCGAGGAAAGAGCATGAAGGCTATCAAGGTTGGGCTCCGGAACAGTCGGAATATGGCCTGGGTTGGATGTGGAAGGGTAGGTTGGTGCATGCTGTTGCACTTGTCTCTGCGGGTGTGAAACGCCAGTCCCGAAAACAAATAGTGGTTGTTGCTCCGGTATCGGACCCCCTATCGGCGGCTGTTGTGGCATGCCATTGCTACTAACCATGTTCCACGCGTTGAAACCAGCTTGCCAATTCACGCCGTCTTTGAGGTACCAGTCTTGTCCGTCGACTGCAAACATCGAGCTCGGCATAGCAGCCTGCATCGACCCCTGGCCGCCCGGCACCCCCTGTGAAGGCTCTTGACCGCCAGTCGTGAAGGGAATGTACTGACGGGGATAGTTGGGCATGACATCATTGGGCGGTGGCGGTGACGGCCAATCGGCGGGGCTGAGCGCACTGTAGTTGATGGGCATCGCATCCGATTCCGGGTTAGGACTTGCGTTGGACGTCCCGATGGAATTCGTGCCATCGACCATCGGGGTCCCCAGCTGTGGTTGCATTTGTGGTTGCAGGTGTGGCTGGTAGGTCGGCCGGGGTGCCATGCTGCTTCTGCTGCTTCTACTGCTGCTGCCGCCTCCTAATGCTTCAGACGACACGTTGTCGTAGAGCACCGAGGGTGACGGGATTCGAGGTGAAGTGGGCACGTGACTAGGACGCCTTGTTGGGCTCTGGGGTTCGTGTCCCTGCTGGGGCGAAGGCGTGGTCTTGGCTGATGACGGCGTCGTAATCACCACGTTGGACCGGGGCGATGGGACATCTGAAGCGTTAAAGGTGCCCCATCGCTCATCCGTCCTTTGCAACACTTGGGCAGCTTCTTCGGGCAAATCGACCTTCCACTTGCGGGCGAGAACGCTGACGATGCTCAACGCTCTCCTCCCACAAAGCCAGTCCTCGGCAATCTCCTCGAGATGTTTTACGCCGTGGATGATATCCCTCCTCGCCGTCTTCTCCGGTAAGTTTAACAGGTGGATGGTACAGGCAGAATGTAGCATGTACACGGCGATGTTACAGATTTGGTGCAAGTTGTAAGTTTTTTTATATAGACGCATTAGTTTCGAGATGGCTCCTGCATTGGCGGTACATATGCGCCGGGGCGATACGTGTGGCGGGAGAGGAGAAGCCTTGGGGGCATAACGGAGGAATGGGCGGAATAAATGTATGTACTGCAAGTGAAAGAACATGCTAATACGCGCCTTTAGAAACAGTAACAACGCAAGGCTTGCGAAAGGGGGGAGAGGGATTTTTGCTGCTTACTGCATGAGAATGACATTTGGTAATTGTCCGTCTTTGGGTTGGAGTTCGGCGGGCAACTGTTTGTGCCACTCTTCTAAACGGCGATGGAGCTCGCTCAGCTTCTTCAGTTCTACCGACTTCCCGCTCGATCGGGCTATGTGGGCCGGGTGATAGAAGAAGAGCAAGAGGTCGCTACTGATCTCGCATAATGTCGACATCTGAAGCCCGATCGTGCGCGTTCGCGATGCTTGCCGGCAGCTCTCGTCAAATCCCGAGTCGGTATAAGGGCACCAGGCCTCTGCGTCTTCGTCCGGGAAAACGTCATACTTTGGAACATTGTACGAATTCTTCGGCAGCTGGGGCAGCCGGCCCATGTAGTTGGACCAACACTTGTCGAACAGGAAACAGCCCCAAAACGTCACTCTCCGCGCATCGATTTCTTTCTCTTCGAGGTTCTCCAGTTGGCCGTTGATGCCACCGAGATTCATGTTGAGTCCCAAGTCTTGCGCCATTCTAAAGCTCATACCACTATAGACCCAGCCTTTCGCTTCCCGGCCACAACCTGCCTCCCTCACAGACATCAACGCTAGTGCCTGGACGGTTGTCAGCCGGGGTTTTTCGTATTCGTCGTTATCGATGATGAGCCGCTTGGCCTCGCCGAAGAAGTGATCTCCCTTGGACCAACTATCCCCTACTACCGCATAGGCGCTGGTAACATTCGTAAAGTGACATCCGAGCGCGAGCATGGCATTGACGAGCAGGGCGGAGCAGTAAGCCGTCTTGTGTGACGTGACATGCCGCTTGCCCCGGAAGAAGTCTCTATAGAACAAGGACCGCGAGAGGGTGGTGAAGTAGGGATAATGCCAACAAAAGTACATGTTCAGCAGATGTGTGACCACCTTGGCGTCCTTGGTGACATTGGACCAGCTCGTAATAGGATCGTCATCGACCCCGCCCGCGTCGGCGAGTTGACGCTCGATGCTTGGCGAGCCGAGCACATCCCAATGGATGAGGTGAGAAGTACCGCCGATGAAGCGCGTAGTTCCATTCTCGACTCTCAGCTCGCCCATCTTGCGAGCCAGGTCCCTCTCGCCCTCGAGAACTATGCCTGTGCCAGCGTCGTCTTGCAATTGATCCTCGTCCGCGGCCGCTCCGCTGGTGAATTCCTGATTGAGGATCGACTCGGCGACAGTGTCCAGATTGTCGCAGGTCCGGATTCGCTTGACAATATCGTACACATCCTCCTCCTCGGAGTTGAGAATAGCTTCTATGAGGATTTGTAACGTCGAATTAGAGGCCTTCATGCTATCGATCTTTTCTCGGTATACGCCTTTCCGCCTATGGTCAGAGTTTGGATCGTAGACACACTCGGTGTTGTAGACGCTCGCGCATGCGGCGCAACTGGGAAGCGCCGCATCGCATTTCGATTTCCGTCGACGACAGGCTATGCAGGCACTACAGAGGGGTAAACAGTCAGCCCCATTCTTCTTCTTTTTCATCTTGGGCGAAGACCGAGAAGACAGGTCGAGAGGGGAAAACGGACAAAAATCCGACCAAGCTTTTACGTACGTGCTAACACATCGGCGCTTTTGTAACGAAGGATCGCCTCCCCTCCTGGACTTCTTTTTATTGTTGGGAGGGGGAGGGGGAGCGGAACTGGAACTCAAGGATTCAGTTCTCGCCAAGGTTGGATTGTGAGGTTGCAAGCCTGGTATGGGCAGATGGTCCATTGTTTACACGTAGAACCTCAGCAGCAGAAGACAAGGCGACGTTGCGCAAACCGTAACGTAACAAGAAGAGGTTGCTGGGACAGTCCACGGAGATGTTCTATACGTAAGACGGCATTGCGTCAACTACATGTACACTAATGAGGAGCTGCGCAGGCAGAGGGGAAACTTGAATGTACGTGTATGTTCAAGTCGATGAAGGTGCTTGTCAGAAACAGCGGTAGCCCATTCGGGGCCTGCCGGAGATGCACCGGCAAATGCAAAGGGTTCGACGTGAACAGGGGTTACCGATGCAGTGACCCCAACCCACCTAACTATAAAGTCTAGACACTCCACGCTCTAGTCTAGACAAGATGGACTAGACTAACCTGACCTAGGGAAATGACCAATGATATGCGTAAGTACTCGTAGCATTTATTTATTATCCACCTGTGCTGGAGGTTAGAACAACTCGTACTCGAATGATGCGTTCTACCTGTTCAAGCCAACTATAATACATGTAAAACTTTTTTTTTTTTTTTTTGAGATTTATGTAAACTTACAATCCGTAACGTGTTTTTGATTCCAACTTAATTACTCAGCCTTTCTTCTTCTGCCGCCTGTTTAAATTGCAGTTTAACCGTACCATGGGCCGATGGTCGAGGTGCCAGTGGCCCCTCTGGGTTGGCCATCCTGTCATGATGCTTTTAAGGTCAAATATGGAGGTCGAAGTTTTTTAATTGGCCATTTTCGATGTTGATCGTGTTGATGACATAGATAATTGTTTATCTATGGTGTAGGTATGTCGTGTGTCTTGGAGCAAATCGGCCAAGTGCATCATACTTACCATTAGACGCGGAACCATAAAGAGGCGCCTATCAGGAGAACACCCCCAGATTTTTCCAATTCTACAGTACAACATGTGTCATATGTACTTGGGAAAGAAAGAGTCACTTTCTAGATTGTGTACGTGTAGGGCCGCCCCCGCCCCGTTTACCAAACCGTATTATTTTTCAAAGGAGCCTAACCTAGGTAACCTAGAACTTACGGCATGCGTCTCCCATGAGAGTAATTGGCATTGGCTTTCATCCCAAGTCTCCAATAGTTCCATCGACGAATCCATGTTCCTAGAGAACAACATTGTCTTCTACCTTTCCGGAAGCTCCCACATGGCAATTTCGATGCATCTGTGAAGTTTAGATAAGTGCAATTTCCACAAATGCCCATCTGGTAATTTAAACCCCATCCTATATGAGGTAATTGGAGGCTTACCCATGGTATCTTATTACAGCTGTACCGAATTCTCGGCCTACAGACCATAATCATACTCGTATCTCTTTGCCAATTCTTTTTTCTTTTGTTGAGGATCTCATCCAAGCAGATTGAAGAATGGGAACATACACACTACAAGGTAACCTAGGTATAAACCTCTAGCTAAAAACAATTGCATTATGGAAAGATGGACATTGTCAACTCGAGCATATTACTACGCATTTTCCTATGTAGGTAAAGTACCTACTTGGCCTTTGTGCTCCATTTGGTCCATTTGTAGACGATTACCTACTCGTAACTGCCAATTCCACTATTAAAGAGTACTTTTTTGCAGAAAGAGGGGTGGCGGGGCAACGAGGGGCACGGTTTAAAGGTGCAGGCATGTCCATTGATCAATGATTGGCTACAAGAGGTTTGTAACAAGACCCTGGAGCGCTGGGGATTCACAGCAATGGAGGATTGAACAGGCAAGAGCACAAGAGAGTTCGCGGGGCTCCCCACTTGCTGACCGATTAGTGGTCGGTGCACTTTGCTGTACGCGAAATGGCAGGTGAAAAACTCACAATTGGGGACTAAATACGGGTACCGGTTTGCAGTAAATTTGGAGACCAAGCAAATGCCAAGTGCCACCAACGGCCCACTTGACCTACTGCCAGTGCAAAGCTTCTGTCTTTCCTTGTAGGTAGCGCGCCGTCTGATAGTTCGTTCGCAAATATCTTTTTTTTTTCGCCCTGTCAAGCACGACGCAAGCAGAATATTTTCTGCATCTCAATAACCTGGAAAGCTTCACCTGAGCTATAATTGAATCTAGTAGGCGAGTGTAAGTTTATCATATTCTTTATAAGGTTAATCCGGCGTTCGCATATGCTTGTCTGGTGTAATGTTCATTTACGTAGCATATTGCGTCGCATTTTCTTCTGCCCCTCAGCATTTGCCAGAGGGAATTGTTTTCTTCCTCTTAGCCCTCCACTTATAAGGCCTGTTCTAACAATCCCTTCTTTTCTTAGATTCACTCTAGTGAATACATAGAATAAAGCGTCGAAAACATGGCGGACGCCGCGACCGAACCCCAACCCACCGAGGTCCAAAATCCTCCTGTCGCTGAAGTCGCTGGCGACAAGGCTGAAGGCTCTGACGCCAATGCCGAGACGTCAGTGACCGCCGAGACCGCAACAGAAGAGAAGCCTTCTGCGGAGCCTACCAACACAGAAGCTATCAGCAAGCCTGCGACGGAAGAGACTGGCACCGAGAAGCAGGAAGCTGAAGATAGTGCAGCTACCAATGATGGCAAGCCTTCCATCTTTAATCCTCCCGAAGGGATGCTCCGAGTCTCTGGCCGAAATCAACAGAAGAAATTTGTTAAGTCCGATCCGTCTTCGCTGCCGGAGACCGATGATCCACGCGAGATCCGCAAACAGGTAAGCTTCCCTTTGCATTACAGCACAAAGCTCTGGCTAGTCTTAACCAACTATTTTTCCTTGTAGGCAGAGTTTTACTTTGGAGATAGCAATCTCCCCGATGACAAGTTCCTCTGGGAACAGATCGGCGGCGAGGAGAACAAAGCTATTCCGCTCAAGCTGATACATGGCTTTTCCCGCATGAGGCGCTTCAAGCCATACGAGGCTGTTGTCAAGGCTCTCAAGGCATGCAACTTCTTCGTCATCGAAGGAGCCGAGGGTGAAGAGACTATCCGCCGAAAGAACGCCGTGGATATGAACAAGCGAAATAAGCGAGAGGAGCGTAGTATCTACGTCAAGGGTTTCGGCGACGAAACTTCATCTACACAATTCGATATCGAGGCGTTCTTCGCACAATACGGGCAGTTCGATTCTGTTCGCCTCCGACGAGCAGATGGCCCGGAAAAGGTGTTCAAGGGCTCAGTCTTTGTGGAATGGTCTGATAAGGAGACTGCCGATAAGTTTATGGCGTTGGACCCCGCGCCACAGTGGAAAGGACACCCTCTGTTGATCATGTGGAAGGTGGATTATATGCAACAAAAGACGGAGGCCATCCGTGATGGCAAGATCCCCCTTAGTGGTCCCCGTAAGTTCGGTCGCGGACGCGGTGGCCGTGGCAACTTCCGAGGGAACGACCGGGGAGGGGACAAGAGCGACTGGAAGAACCGTCGTGAGCAGGACCAGAAGAACGGCTTCAGCGACCGCCGAAACAATAACCAGCGTGGTCGGGGCCGTGGCCGAGGCCGCGGTAATAACCGCGGCGGACGTGATGGACGTGACAACCGTACCGACGGCGACAAAGAGAACGGCGCCAAGCCGGCGGCCGATGGACGGCCCAGAATCAACGTCAGTAAGGAGGGGGCCAAGATTCTAGAAGAAAGCAAAACCAAATCGGGCGAAACTAATGGTAAACGCGCGAGAGAGGCCGATGGTTCTACTGGGGAGCCCCCTGTCAAGAAGGTCGATGCCAAGCCGGAGACATCGGCAAGCACGTGAGGTATTTGCTTGGGCCCAGTATAACACTCCTCCGTTATTGCTATGATGGTTGTTTCGTGGCGTTACAGCCGCACAAACACACACACATTTGCACACATGTAATCCGATTGTGTATAGTCTACTGGCCTTTGAAAGGAAGAAAGGCTCACAGACAATGGCATGGCTCTAGCCTTCGGGCGAAAAAAAGGTGGACAAAGGAAATGGTTCCAGGCGTTAAAAGGGGTTTCTTCGCGTTTTTCATAGATGTTGTGATACGGCTACTGCCTGCTCTGGGAAATATTGACAGATCCACGCTTTTTTGCTTGCACATAGCAAGAGAGAGTGGAAAGAAAGAGATAGATAGATATTACTAGCGTGTTTCCCAGTGCAAACAAACATCTTTTACCTAGTTCAGCTACTTGGCTACTTACCTAAGGTACCTGTTTGTAGTTTCTCAAAGGAGTGTGTGAAAATGTATCTGTCCATGTCTTGTCCCACGGGATGTCTTAGACTAGAGTATCTGTGAAGATACGTTGCACAGCACAGGGTACGTACTAAGGTACTTACTAAATAAAACTTTATGCAGCGCGGGGTGCAATCAGTTATATTTATCTCCTCTCTTCCTGCTTCTCAGGAATGCGATACTCCAGTTTAAGACATCCAGTACTACCTATACGTAGTGATATGAATATGTAGGTAGGTTGCATTCAAAACGGACTTTATAATCCTATGATGGGTATATATGAGAAAAATAATGCCAAAAGGACAAAGAACGGCCCCCCTGAACAACCGGACCCTGACCCAAACCAAATAACGTCACCCTTCTATCCAACTTTGCTCGTGACAAATGCCCCCCCGGCCGGGAAAATGGGCAAGTACATGTATATACATCGATCATACCTATCCCGCGTATCGATACGGAACACCTCTTTACTTTATCTTTCGGCGCTGAGAGGGAAAAAATGATAATAATAATATAAAATGTCTATGAGCTGCTTGCAATGCTGCGCTGGCCTTCTAGTTCCCTCCTAGCCTCGACATTGGCGATGGCGCTCGTCAACGCGCTCGTGAGATCGACGTGGAACAATGGTCTGTTCACGCCGTGCACGACGGCCTTGCGCACGGTGCGCAGACGATTGAGTTCGCGGGCCTTGGTCTTGCCGACGGAATCCGAGGCCGAACTTGTGGAAGCGCGATGGATCGGGTCGTTCCTCTTGGCCGCCTCGATATCCTGTGCCGCGGTCTGTGACAAGACGACTTCCTTCTCGTTGGCGGCGCGCTCGGCGACGGCGGCGGCGGATTCGGAACCGCCGATCTCGGCGATGCTGAAGATGGATTTCCACCGTGTGTGTGTACCGTCTTCGCGGA
The DNA here is from genome assembly GCA_022579005.1 of Poronia punctata. Classification (NCBI taxonomy): domain Eukaryota; kingdom Fungi; phylum Ascomycota; class Sordariomycetes; order Xylariales; family Xylariaceae; genus Poronia; species Poronia punctata. The sequence goes on along the minus strand of MU401508.1, from coordinate 33,186 downwards.
TGGTGGGATAGCCGAAGCCGGCCGATACGAGGGCGCGCTTCGTCCATCGGTTGTTGATGCAGGCTATGTGCCAGTCCACGACGTCTGGTGCCGTGTATCTGTCGAGTTGGTTGCGGATGTCGATTAGCATCTGTGTCGAGGTGACGTCGACGTTATTGACGGCGCTGAAGTCGAGGATGACGGCCTTGAGAGTGGGGAGGTGGGATAAGTCTTTCTCCCGCCCCTTTTTCGGGCCCGGATCATTCCAGGGTCTGTCACCGGGCCGTTTGTACATATTGGATGTTGTGGGCCTCGTGTGCTCGAATACGTATTCGACCAGATATTCGAGTGTGTGGCTCGCGCTAGGATAGTTGAGAAGTTCGGAGAAGCGGTATATGAAGATGCCCGGGTACGGGCTGGATAATTCGACGCCAGGGTTCGAGCCGTCGCGGTGGTCGATGGGAAGGAATACGTTGCGTGTGGCAACGGCGGAAAAGGCCGGATCGGAATTGTTGTCACTGAAAGTGCCGTATTCGCCGGGGATATGCTCGTCGACGTGGCCACTACCACCGCCACCGCCCCTGAGGACACGATCACCGACGACAGAGTGCACCTGTACTTTACCCAGGAACGAGCCCTTTGATTTTAGATTGCGTACGATGAAAACAGCGAACGAGATGACGATGGTCGTGTAGATGCCAATCTCGATCGTCGTGAAGACGGTCACAATAACACCGATGAAGAAAATGATGGGCTCGAGAGGCGAAACACGCCAGAATTGATAGACGGTATTTGGAGGAGTGATAAGGTCGCCGACGGCATGGATGATGACGCCAGCAAGCGCGGCTTTGGGAATGTAGAAGAATACAGCCGTGAGCGCGTAAATAGCCAGGAGGACGACCACGCCGGTAATCACACCAGCGAAAGGGGTCCTGACGCCAGCCTTCGATTTGATGGCTGTTCGGCTGAAAGAGCCCGTGGCCGGATAGCCTCCGAGGAAAGGTCCGATGACGTTGGTTACACCGATGGCAACCATCTCCTGAGATGGGTTGATTCGGTAGTTGTTAACTCGGCCAAAAGACTTGGAAATAGCAATGTGTTCGATGAGAAGCACGATGACGGTCGCCGGGATTTCGCTGGCAAACGTGCTGATGATCTCCGTCGTGACGGTAGGCACGGCGGCATGTGTAAAGCCTGGTCTCTTCGTTAGCTCAATGTTGCTGCTGTCCTCGCGGAGCAGGGGTTTGTTGGCTTACCACGCGGCACTTCACCAAGGATCTTGAAAGCCGGGTCACTCCGTCGGTGCATGTTCACTAGCCAACTGATCAAAGTATACAGCAAAATCACAAAGACGGATCTAAGCGTGTTCAGGAAGAAGTACAGCTTCTCACGGCTCGGGTACTTCTTGGCCAACAAGCTGCAGACGGAACGGATCAGGTAGAGCATGAAGAGGGAGGTAAGACCCATTGCCGCATCCAGTTTCGTGTTAGGCAGGCCTTTAAGGGTATTGATGATGACGAGGTACGTCGCGTCTCTGCTGTTGACTTTAGGAATACCCATAAGCGTGGCCACCTGACCAGAAGCGATGGAGATGGCCGAACCCGTCATGAAAGCTGCGAGCGAGACCATGGGGATCAACTCGACGATCCAGCCAAGTCGCGCCAGGCCGAGGAATAGCACGATGGCGCCACAGATGACGGCGAGTGCCGAGGCTGTCACCCATGGCACATCCTCGTATTCCGGGTACTTGTTGGCTACATTGTCCACGACCGTGCCAGTAACAGTTGAGAGGACGGCTACAGGCTAGTATCATCGTGTTAGGTTAGCATGTGAGATGGAAAAGCGCGCGGGAGACAACCGAATAGGTTAGGAGAATAATAGCACATACACCGATGGTGATATCTTTCGAGGTTGCAAAGAACCAATAGATGATAACGCCGACAAAGGACGAGTATAGACCGAACTCTACAGGGAGCCCGGCAAGATCGGCATATGCCATGCCCTGAGGCACCACTACAGCTCCTATCGTTATACCTGAGGTTTGTTAGCAAAGCACAGCGCGGCTGGAAATCAGATAGTAGGGGAATGAGAGACCTACCAGCAACGAGATCACCGATAAGCCATTGGACGTTGTAAAATGTGATCCAGGAGAGAAAGGGGAACAGCGAAAGCAAGTAGTCGTATACATTCTTCCTCGTCGGCACTATTCCGACCAGGACTTCTTTGACCGTAGGCGGTTCCTCGAAAAAGGAGTCGGCCGTCTGGACGGACAGGACGGATTCGCCCCCGGTGATCCTATGAGTCTCGGGTTCATCTAATTTGATGCCGAGAACCTTGGCCAGCCCATGGCTGACTTGCCTTCTGGAAGGCATGTTGATATGGGCAAATCTCTACCAGATAGTAGACGATTGCGGTCGCAGTCCAAGATTGACGAGAGACGGGGAAAACAAGGCGGACAAGCCGAGACGAGGCGAGTCGAGGGCTTTGTACCGCTTTTCCAGTCCTATGAAATGGTTATGGAATTAAATCAAATCAGGTGTCTCCGAGTGCCAAGATTGCGTCTGGTTGGTCGACGAAAGCTTCCAGGGAAGTGACGTGCTCAAGGGCAGGTCTCCAACGTAGTAGTCCGGAATCCTTCAAGCGAGAGACAGCCGCAACATTGTAACAAAAGTCGAAATTGTTGGCGGATTGACGAAGTCTTCGATATATATACTGGAAGACGACTCTCTCAGATTCTACTCGGCCGAGTCGAGGAAACAACCGCAAGGCCTACGCTGAAAAAGCGTCACGAGTGATCCGCGTGAGATGGAGAGGAGTCAAATTATCGAACCCTTGTCCCCCTCGAGAAACACACTAACCTAGAGGTGTTGCGTGCCAGGGTATATGCAGGGCTCGTAGCGAACTATTACCTCTAGAGTATAGAGCTGAGTCCGGGCTGAAAGATGAATATGGCTGAAGAGAATATGGAGATGGGTGCGTAGGGGATCCGGAGATGTCTTATGCAGGGTTACCAGATGTGATAGGGCGGGATGTAATATACATATAAGGAGACAGAGCGTATAGAACTAGGTTGTAGATGGGAATAAGACGACTAATATTTACCACGGATCGATATGCAAAGATGGCCACGGACAGGGTGGAAGGGTGCGGGATGACCACAGAAGGAGAACGTGGGTAGGTCCTCCTGTGGATACCGGGAAGGATAGGAGGTACCTATAATGGGTCTTTAACCTAGTACTTGGTCTATGAAGATGATGAAAGGATCAGCTAGGGTTCAAGTATAGGCATACTTGCAGCATACGGATCGTACATCTCCAGGCAGGGCACACAGATGCCCAGGCGTGTCAGGCAGCCCAGGGACCTCCATATCAAGCAATATCGAACATGTCACCAGATTGGCTCCTCTCTCAAGGTGGATTGGGGCGTGAAACCCCCCCTATGGCGCCATCGACTCCTTGCCATTCATGGTCTAGCGGGGCGGTCTGCTTACTCACATTGATCTCGAAGGTCTCTGTTAAACGGCATTACCAAATACCTTCCCTAGATAGTATCTACGAGATTGTAGGCATCTAGGTCCGTCGAGTGGGAGAAAAAGGGCTAAAGATGAGTTTTCGGCGAAGGATAGGCGTCACGTCGTCCGAAGACACTCGTTGAGCAGTCTGCCCCTGCTACCTGTGCGCTAGCGCTAGCTAGAGGGTGGGCGTGGGTGCGCGCTATGCTATCCAGGATGTTTTCGCGAGTCGAACGTCACCGGTATCGTCGACGACTTACTGTGCCAAGCAAGGCACTAAGAAGTACCTAGGTTCTCAGTACGAGTATAAACAAATATCTCTGTGGGTTAGACTACGAGTAGCTTCGGTAGTCTCCCGGTAACTTAGCGTAAAGTTAGGGTGTAATCGTACTTGTAAGGGTCGCTTGAGTTTTCGATGCAAAAGTTCCATCAGGCACCTCTGTTCCTGATAAAATCGGAATATCCCAGGGGCATAGTAGATGGTTGGGCCCTCAAGCTCTGTCCTGTACCCTATCCAAGTTTACCGAAACACCACATTACATAGTACAAGGTCCACCGGTGATATGTATATGTGTAGGTAGGTAGGTTATACACAACCCCGACCTGAGCAGCCATAAGCCAAGGGTAAAGGCTCAGAGATGGCGCTTTCTACTCGTAGTGAGAGACTGAGAGTCCCGCTCGAACTGTCCGTGAAGATCGCCCCTGCCCTAGTCTCCAAAGGAATCCTTTCCGTATTGGGCAATGTGCAGCAAACAGTAGCCAATTAGCTTCACCCGGTAGCGGAGACTTGATCCAAGCGTCGATGGTGTGATTGAGGCTTAAGTTGATGCCATTACTCCGCTGCTAATTAGTCATCACGCCAAGGGGAACTTGACATCGAAAGTGTGAAGTCTAGATTTTCGTGTTGCCCAGGCCGAATGTACCCCGTTGTGGCATCAAGTGGACATATTACAGAAATCCCCCCAAGAGAAGGGGAAAACCCCTTTATCATGGCGTTTTTCACCACCAAAGTTTGGCGAACTTACGGCCCGTAATCAAAAGCGTAAAATACGAGGAAATGAAGCCAATACCGGAGAAATTCCTGTGACGGTAAAGGATCTGCCGATGATGTACGTGTTTTTAAACAACCAAAAATCGAGCTCCGAGCAATACCTACCATCAATGTGGGGTGCCGATGCGCTCGTCTTGGCTGCCAAGGCGCCCTTATAGCAGAACTTATACAAAATCGTACGAAGTACTGCCGGTATCTGCGTGCTACTTCGACAGTGAGTGATGCACACACTGTAGTCTAGATCTGTGTATGCTTGAGACATTCTAGAATGAAAAGCTGTGTTACTCCGAGGTATCGTCCACTTATTAGGTACTACAAGAAGGACTAAGGCTGGTTGCAAAGGAGTAGGTACCGACTGCCCCGTAGATACCTGCTAGGTTTGAAAATATATACTGGCGTGTCTGGGCACCGGAGGAGATCTGGGTTCCACGCGAGCAGTGTTACATCTGCATTGACCCAGACATCCAGACCAATCCCAGACTTTACCAAGCGCTTGTGGAATTCATCATTGTGCATATCCCGAGCAGACTAGGTACATATTACCTATCACACGTAGTCTCACTTTGAGAAGAACTGCACAAGGCCACTGAGGGACTTGGAATACCACGTCTGCCACGTTTTCCCAATGAACGCTCCGGCTACGGCGCGTACATGGCAAACTTTCTGAAGAAATAGCCGCGATAATCTCCGAAAATGCGAATCTAGGCCAGACCGGCTGGGCAAAATCTTTTCTTTTTCTTTTTGTCCTTGAGCAAATTTTCGCTCATATCAACATGATCACTACGATCTAGGTGTGATCAACACAGCCAAGCCACCAATCCGAACTTGTGTGTGACGAGATCTCTCTCCCCACGAGCCGCCGCTGGCGAGTCTCCCTGACCTGAGCGCCTGAGTCCCAGTCCCTTGGGACCTGGGCCGCCGCCGTACTCTTGGCATAGGCCACAAACCGTTAAACTAATAAGGTGTTATTACCAGTTGGTTGGGACGCGCGCCCAGACTTTCTGCCAGTATACCATCGATGATGCTCGGTTTTCGGATCTTGTATTATCGGAATATATCTCAACATCCGACGGATGACTGCTATAATTTGTGCTTAATGTCTGATACCACCATCTTCAGCATCCCTCAGCACTTACGGCTACTCGGTAGCAAGACGTGCGTATACTATGCGTATGCTACGTAATAGAAGCATCTAGTTTTAGCTAGGTATGCTTTCTCATTACAAAATTGGAGATCGGCGAGCTGAAAGGCGTACCAAGTCTACTCGTACTGCCCCCCCCTCTCTCAAATCTTTGGACTCAGGAGAGGTTAGGCTCATCACAAAAGTGGTTAAAAAAAGCGACCTAACGTCGTCAAAAGCCGTGGCGTCCTGTCTGCCTTTCTCCGCGGCGCAGATGCGTGAAGCTGACTCGACCTAACAGAGATACAACTCGGGAAGGCGAAAGGTCAAAAGGGGCACTTGAGACACCACGTGCGGCTGGTCTAGCTTGCCGATGGTCAACTCATCTTAGCAGTTGCGGTGCTATTATTCCTTTGCTTATAGGAAGCTATTGAGAACATTGGCACTTTTGGGATAAGCAGCCTGAGAATGCTGGAGATATTTCTCGTTAACCGCGTATTCCTACTGACATTTAGAAGCCTAGCTCGGGGTTGGTACATCCTCTTTCGTTGGTAACCATCGGCTGTTCTATTAGTCCCGCAAAGACAATGGTTGTCCTGTATGGAATACCCAACCAAGTTCTGCCTTGCTCTCCCTGAACCAAGTGGCTCTTAATATGCTGTCCGCATCCGAATTTGGGGCGCCAGAAGACGTAAGTAGACGTTTATAGCATATGCTCGCATGCTGCTAACTAAATGAGCATATTTTTGTAAGGGAGTATGTTGATATGGCCTCAGGCTGTTTGGATGCACTCACTGTGCAAACAGAAGTCGTCAATAACCCTGTATAACATTTGTTTAGAATGGTCTGTGAGGCTGTTATTCTGGTTCCATTTTTCTCTACTTTCCCTCTAGTTAAAGTCCGACAGTTATGATGGGTTGGGCTGATAGCATCGGCCCAAAATGCAATTGATTGACAGATCTCAGTGTGTTATCCAGACCTCTTGGCACTAGACCAACATGTGAAACAACGCGCTCTGACGCGCTACGACGCGAGTTCTATTTTCGGCTACGGTACCTGCTTCATAGTGGTACAGTACGTACTCATACGACAGCAGGTGCAGCTGAGGGGTCCACACCTACAACCCAACCTCGTCTTTTCTACGAGTACACGTACAGCACCAACCACATGGTGAATCCATCACGAAGCCTTTGTCCGTCGTTTACTAGTTACAAGCATGATGCTTGTCGCTACGAATTAACCTCCTCCGCTTTGCTCTCGCCTTCTGCCCCCCACGAGACATAATTTCCTAACCATCACAACATGCCCAGTCCAGCGAGGGAAGGGATTCCTTCCTTCGTCCGGCCATCCTCCATCGCCGTCGATTTCCAGGCTCCCCTCACGCCGCGAACACAGAGAACTCTCCGAAAGCTTCAATCTGCGCATAACCTAGGTGCTGCCGCCAAATTGTCGAGCACCGCCTCGCCTTTACTCACACAGCAAAAGCTTCGAGACCTGCATTCGAGAGACGTCTCCCCCACCCGCCGACAGGTCCTCAGCCGTTCACCACAGAGACACAGGGCAAACTCGGACGCTAGTATCAATGGGCCCCCTCAAAATATCCGCGCTGCGAGTTCGTCCACCTCTCTACGCGCGAAACGCGCTGCATTAAGCAGGGTCCCCTCTGCCGCCGACTCACTGAGCTTAGATCGCCTGATAAGGGAGGGCCCGCCTGATGACGACGTGGATGGCGCTCTCGCGACTATGCGCCTTAGGGTTTTGGATCAGGGAATAAAAACAGACGGCGATGGCATGGCAAGTTCATAGGCCGTTTATTTAATCAAACAGCTGTTGACTAACTTGGTGTGTCGACTAGTCTTCGAGTCGGATATATATATGGTTGATTCTGCTTGATGCGCCCATGTTGACGACAGACGATTACCTCAAACTTGTTCATCGAGGCGCCTCTCCAGCTTATTCCAAAATACGCAACGACACTTTCCGCACCTTGACTACCGATCCGCTCTTTCGTCGTCGCGTTAGCGAGGCGAGCTTGATCCGGCTACTTAACGCTGTAGCTTGGAAGCTTCACGACGCCAAAGAAGAACGTCGTCCGCCCAGTAGCCGACAATCACTGCCTGCTATAGGCAGCCCCTCCCGCGACGATGTCTCCCAAGGGCTAACAACATCACCAGCCACGAGAAGTCGTAATCGTGCCTTGACCCTGACAACAGAAGGGTCCGAGTCGAACCCTTCCGAGCCCGGAACCTACGTGCAGGGCATGAACGTCCTCGCTGCCCCTTTTCTATATGCCGCCCGCAGTGAAGCAGAGGCGTTCGTAGCATTCCATCAACTCCTGGTTAAAGAATGCCCGGGCTATATTCGAGGCGCTATGGACGGTGTGCACCGGGGACTCGTGCTCGTAGACAAGGTGCTCGGCATTGTGGACACTAAGCTAAGCTTCTATCTTACGTCTAAGAAGCTGTCCGCCGAAATCTACGCCTTTCCGTCGGTCCTGACGTTGTGCGCCTGTACACCTCCCTTACCCGAGGTGTTGCGACTGTGGGACTTCCTCTTTGCCTATGGACCCCATTTGAATATCTTATGTATTGTGGCCCAGCTGATCATGATGCGCAACGAGCTACTCAGTTCTCCAAAGTAAGTAAAAGCTTTTGACATCTTCCCATGAAAGCAACCGGTGCAGCTCTTGACTAACATGTGACATTGTGCCAAAGTCCGAATAAGCTACTACGGTCTTTTCCGAATTTACAGGCCGACCAGATAAAAGCCCACGCATTGGCTATTATCAAAATGATACCTGATGATGTATATGAAGAGATTGTGAAACACGCCTTATGATGAGATTTGACGACAAACTCGGGCACAGGTATATGTCTATACCCGCCCTATAGAGGTGATGCCTTTTTGAGGGGAAGAGGCAGAAGGGGAATTATGAAGTATAGAGACAGGCAATAAGCGGTTTTCCCAACAACTGCTACGACTTTATTTGAACAGGTAACCGTGGATTTTCGGTCGCCAGTGTATTATTTTCTTATAGATGATGAAAATGAGAATGGACAGCACATGACGTCATGTTGGAAGGGGGCTGGAAGAGGGATGGCATTTCACGATTGGTTTGATACGGCGTTTTATTTACTTTTTTTTTTTTTTTTTTTTTTTTTTAATAATCAGTCATGATAGGTTTTCGGTCGGTTTCAAAAAAGCTATTTAATGAGAATGAAATGAAAAATGCGGAGTTGATAGATCTGTCAAAGGGATAATTTGTTTCTCCTGATTAATACTAGAGGACGATTTCATACGTACTTTGCATATACTTACACATACAGATGGAACTTGAAATGTCTCATCTTGCCCTCGCAAACTCCCTCCCTATCCACCCTATTCGTTCATCCCTTTAGGAAAAGGGTATAATTGTGCCCTATCTTGACTGAGAAGGTTAGGGAAGTACAGCATAGAGATAGTCAATCCAATCCCGTCTTTCCCTACCTAGCTACCTGTTTTGTTTCGTTACAAATGTGCAACCTTGGATTTCATGGTTTCCGCAACCACTTAGCTCCTCCCTCTCTTCTCCCTGTCTCTCCCTCATATTAATAAAATATCAAAACAGAAGTTCTTTTTATTTTATTTTCTGCCCCCCCACGGGGTTTTCACTACCTAATGTAAGTAAGTAACTTATAGCCATCTAGGTTATCCCTTCTTCTTATCATTCATGGTTCCATCTGATACCTGCATTCTTTTGATAAGAACCGAAATGGAATGAGAAACTAGATAGTAAACAGCAAGGGAGAAATCATACACTTAAAAGAAAAGGGGTAAAAAAAAGGGTTTGAGAAACATATTATTGATTACATAAATAACAGAGAACGTGGGGTATGTGACTGGCAATAATCAGATGAATATATCGAACGCCTCGGAAACATAATGCTGCAAGCGAGAAATGTAGCGTCGATATATATCTGTCTGTCTGTTACAGAATACGCCCTTGTACATTTATGAACTAGGATGGTTTTATAACACCAACATAGGAGACTGAGTAAGTACTAAGAGGTATTGATATGCATATAGTAGTTTGTTCAGTAGGTAGTATTTAAATATCTGCATAAAAACAGCCTTGTCCTTGAACTCCATTGTCCAACTGTAGCAAAAGACCAAAAAAACGAGCGACCAAGAACTTTCACCCTCATCTATCTTTCTCTAACCTCTAACCTTCTTATAGGCGCTATCCCATTTCTATGCTTCTAGAAATCGTCCCTCGTTGAATCGTCGGCCAATTCGTCATCTTCATTTTCCAAAGAATAACCAGCCACCCGTCACTCCTTGGTAAATCTTGATACAGGCCGTATAAGCCTGCAATATCCGTATCATGCTGTGTTCCGCGGCTCTCTTTTTGCCCATCCTTGGGTTGCTGGCGCAAGCAACGGAAAGCCATCTGCCGCTCGCTGCGCCATCTCTCAGCAAGAGGCAGTCGATGACATGTGACCAGACTTATGGGAATGGATCAATTCCCTGCGGTGGTGCCGATAGCGATTACTGTTACAACCCGGACCTCGGACAGGTTGGTTTTCGTCCAATACAGAGAGATATGTGCCAACGAAAACTGACACCGAGGCAGACATGTTGTGAGCTGGACAATGGATTCTGTGGCAGTGGAAGTTACTGTGCACCCGTCGCAGGCTATTGCTGCTTCGATGTACGTCGTCGTCTACTCATTCATCAAGCGCGGCCAATTTGCTAACCGCTTCGATAGGATGAGGACTTAGAACAGTGTGCGAAGAATGCTGGCTTTGACCTGCCAGACTCCGCAACGGGCCAAACCACACCTCCGCCTGTCACAACCGTGGCCACCTTGGTCCGGCCCGGTGGCACCTTTACTGTTACCCCGTCTCTCATGCGCGGCGCTATACCAACACAACTGATTCCACAAGGTGCTGGCACCGACACAAGGAACTCGACGGCATCTTCCACGACAGTGTGTGGCGCGCCAGCTAGAATCACGTCCCTAGCGATTCAGGTAGCGACTCCGATAGCGACTCCGATAGCGACTCCGATAGCGACTCCGATAGCGACTCCTAAAACCAACAACACCGCCGCTTCGACTCCCATCCAGGTCTCGGCCGCAAATGGGAGGCAACGTGCCCTGCCAAGGTTGGCTGCCACAATGGCCATGACAGGTATCTTGGCCATATGTATATATTAAACATATCAGGTTGGAGATATCATCTTCTGTGACGGGAGTAATCAGATAAAGGTGCAGGCGTCCGGTGCTTTAATGCGCCGGACACTCTAGCTGGGCACGCTCGAAAGCAACGGAGAAAAATTGCAGCATAGCAGTATAATGATAAATGATTCCTCCAAGGACGGCCAACTGAAAAAAATAAACTGTTAGTGACATCGTTCTAACCTGCCCCCCTTACTACGAAGGGTTGGTCAGAGGTATTGTTACTCACATGCCAGAGATTGTGGGCGTTACCGAAAAAGTCGAAGGCGCCCGGGAACCATCTCTCGGGGATCTTAGCAGCGTAAACGACGGCGCCCAAGACGTAGACCAAGAGCGATTTGAGCAAGTTGGAGTCAATGTAGAACTCGTACGCCCAGGCCGCCCCTCGCGTCCAAAGAATTTGGAAGATGGGCATGGAACCTGTGGCCGACAGCCCGATGAAAAACGCGACCCGGAGCCAAGCCATATCCTGCCCGTTGAATGTAGGGTGCCAAGGCATGATGGTGCCTGCGATGCCCAGAATGGCGGTAGCACTCATGTAAGCCCAGCGAGAGAAGGGCTCGCAGTAGAAGGCAGTGTATTCGGTCGTCATGATGGACGCTGCGATCAGCAGTGATATGCCGGTATAATCGATGCAAGCAAAACGTTCCATCAATGTCTGATCTGCCACACAGTTCATCGTATGCCAGATGGTGCTGCAGACCAGGCACTTGCAGGCGGCGAAAAAGAAGACGGCTGCGATAAAGACGTCGGTCTTGGTATAAAGAGAGAAATCGGCCGTCGCCGGGTAGAAGTAAAAGGCAACGGCCAGAACGGCGATGAGACCCAATGCATGCGACCATATGTTCACCGTCTCGTTAGAAACCCCGAACACGGACCGGACGCACTCGATTTTCGAATCAGAAAAGCGGTAGCCACGAAGGATATGAGGATTGACCCGCCACGGAACAGGCAATTCCTCGTATTTCAAGAGGCCTTGCTCTCGCGCTCGTGCAATGGCACTTTGGACATGTTCTTCCAGTGATTCGGCGGCCCGCATTGCTCGGCCGATCCCTCCGTCAACAACACCACGGGCACGCTCGAAACCCTCGTCCATAACCCGGCGTCCTTCGCCCATGATGCTCTCAGCGGCACCGGCAGCGTTTGCGAACCCTTGATCCCGCAGTTTAACGGCGTGCACCTCGAAATCGTTTAGCATGTTGTCTAATAGCTCGATACCCATGCGGGCCTTTTCGTTCATCGACTCGGCTGTCGCTAGGGCTAGGGCTCCTTGGTAACTCGCGTCGAGTGTCTCGACCATGATCTGGAGGCGACGGCGGCCAGCTCCGATGAATTCCTCCGACACGTGGGAACATCTTTCCCGTACCGCCTGGAGGATCGCCAATGTTTTTTCTATGCTGGAATCGAGCTGAATCGAATCTCCGTAGCTTTCGAGGTATTCTAAGCGGCGCTCAAGCTCTGAGAGGAACAGGTCGACCTAATTCCCCGGCGTTAGTGGCTTTGTCTAAAGAGTGTTTGAAGGGAGTGGTATACCCGAAGTAAAAGTGCCTCTTCTCCCTCTGTAATCTGGTTGGCTACGGATTTCCGCCTGTGCGGGACGAAAGAAGAATGCCTTCGGCGTTGTCTGGGACCCCGTTCGTTCGTAGCCACCCCTGAGCTCGTTGCAGCGGCCGGGTCTTGGTTAGACCCAAGAGCATAGGAGGAAGCACAGGACATGGTCGATTGTGTAACAAGGATGTGTTAGGTTCGATATTGATGCATGTAGCCGGATAACCTCACGTAGAACGGCGTAAGGAGAGTAAGTAATCGGTTAGGGGTAAGAATGCGTAGGATATAAGTTGAAGGAACATCCGAGGTATTCACTTGGAGCGTTCGAGTTCTTGTTGGGCACGATGGATTATTTTAGACACCATAAATCAAGAGAAAAAGTTGACGCAATTCGATCGTAAGGGCGGTTCCAGTCTACCAGTTGATCAATGATCGGGTACTCGGAACTTGTAAGTTTTTAGCCTCACCAAGTAGTACCTAGATGTAGTTGACCTACGAGTAGACAAGGGAAATGGCGTTGAGTGGTTGCCACAAATTGAGTGCAAACTCAACAACTACAGGCCTAGAGGGGCATAGCGGCAGTAACGGGGTCCCATATGTGGATTTTGTGACCTCACACTTCCTGGCTTCGTAATCAAGGATTGGTCAGCTACAAGATTCGATGGTGGGGCTGTTGAAAGCCAGACTAGCAGAGCGCCTCGGTATCTGTTGACGAAATGTCTTCAGATGCTTCAATTGTAGATACGGCTACTCGTACATGTCTATGAATAGTAGTTGACAACTTTCGGCAGATCAGAGAAGAAGAGCATGAGTTGTTTAGGACATCAAAAGCCCAGAATCTGCGCATAGAAACATATCCAAAGCCCGGCCAAGTTAAATACTGGTGCAGGTGAATAGTTGGCGATAGGTACCTCCTTCTTCAGGCGGTGTTGTAATTTCAACAACAAGCAAGAATTAGGGGGCGCGGAAATGTTCAGTACTGTGATGGGGAAAGTAGGGCGGGGGGGTACATAACCAAGAATTACTAGTAGGGGTCCATCTTTTTCAAACATTTCCTCCTACCTCGTACGGTTTAGGATAGCGTCCTTAGCACGTACTGGTATATGCCCGGGCAACCAACGGTTTGGTCTAGCCAGTTGCACCTGCGGATCGGCATCCAGTCCCGAAACCCCCCGCAAACCTAGCGAGACAAGTTGATAATTATTGAGCTGAGAAGGATTTCTAGTAAGCGAAAAGTCTATAATAATCTTTCAATAGGGGGAAGAAGTCTATACAATCTCCTTAAAAAAAAGGCTTTCTATACTGGGAAATGCATGGATTATCTACTAACCTAGTACTAAAGACATGCGTTGCACTTAATAATGAATGGGACGGGAAACATTAGACTTGGTCTTAAATAAAGAGAATTGCTAGGAGAGCATTTATTAGATTGCTACTAAAGCACCTTACTTTACTTGCACCTAACTAATACTTAATAGATTTAAAGAGGTAGATCTTATATATACCTTACCTAAATTATATGTACTATATATATTTTTTACTTTTAATATTACTTTTAATACTACTTTTAATATTATTTTTAATATTATAAAATTTATTGTTACTTTTAATCCTTTTTAAGCAAAGGCTTTATAACGTAAAAAAAAAGGTTATAAAGTTAAAAAAGTAATAAGGCTAAAAAAGGTAGTAAAGCTTAAAAAGGTAGTTAATAAGACTAATTAAACTAAGTTAACTATTTTTAACACTATAAATCTGTAGCTATAAGTAAGCAAAAAAGTTTATAATAGCTTTATTATAAAAGTAAAGGTAGTAATGCTAAAAATAAGTTTTATATAGCAATTAGTATATAGTAAAGGCCTTAAAAAAAATAAATTTATAGAATTGCTAGGGGAGCATCTATTAAATTGCTACTAAAGCACCTTACCTTACTTACACCTAGCAAACAAAAAGGTAGATCTTATAAACGCTTTAGCTAAACTATATATACTATGTACAGATTTATCTTTTTTAAGGCCTTTACTATATACTAACTACTATATAAAACCTATTTTTAGCATTGCTGCTTTTACTTTTATAATAAAGCTATTATAAACCTTTTTGCTTACTTATAGCTACAGATTTATAATATTAAAAATAGTTAACTTAGTTTAATTAGTTTTATTAACTACTTTTTTAAGCCTTGCTACCCTTTTTAACCTTGTTACCTTTTTAACTTTGCAACCTTTTTTTTTGCATTATAAAGCTTTTACTTAAAAAAGATTAAAAGTAACAATAAATTTTATAGTGTTAAAAGTAGTGTTAAAGGTAGTATTAAAAGTAGTGTTAAAAGTAAAAAATGTATACAATGCATACAATTTAGGTAAGGTATACACAAGATCTACCTCTTTAGATCTATTAGGTGTTAGTTAAGTGCAAGTAAGGTAGGGTGCTCTAGTAGCAATCTAATAGATGCTCCCCTAGCAATTCTCTAAATAAATGTCAAGAGAGCCAACCAAACACAAAATCCTAATAAATAATATAACAACAGCATCTGGTCATTATATTTGTACGTAGCTAGGTTAGCTAGATCATATGGACGCTTATGAAGCCAAATTTCGAAGAGCTAGCGCTATGGTAATATTTAAACACCGGGTTCGACTTTAGATAGACTCTGGTTAGCTCTTTCCTCATCTTACGCTGCCTCCTACAGCGGCAATATGTTCAAAAATATCAAGCTTCCATTACCTCGTAGGCGATGGAGATCGTGTTGGATCTTGCATAAGAGTGCCTTTCCTGCTAGCTCGAGGCATACCGATGACTGGTAAGTTGTAGGCCGTTCATCAAATGCCCATGGAGCAATATGCTGTTGTACAGTTTGGCATCAAATTATGCATTTGGCCCAGGAAGAAGACGCTCCAGACCGATTTAGGTAACTCCAAGCGCCATAGCAAACGTGCCCAACGCTAGACGGCTTGGTGATTTCGCGGTCATTTAGTGCTTCGAAGGGTGTCGTGGTTGTACATTACTCGGTAGTGGCCAGTTGATAGTACATCTTTCTAGCTGACCCGACCGGGTAAGAGATAAAGGAATAACGGGTGCGGATACTCATTATGCAGCAGGCGCAGGTGGGTAAAGGGTCCAGCCGGGAACGCCCAGGAAAAAAGCTTAGGAATCGTTGGATGGCTTTGGCTTCCAGAACTGCATCATTCTTGACAACCGTTTCGACTTGCTGGGCTTGTTCTTCTTCTCCGCCTCATTGTTGAACGGCACCTCCATACTAAGCTTGCTACGTTCGCCGTGAGCGCTGTTGATGAACCGACCCAGGCTGACCAGACTAGATCTACGACGACCGAAAGCGGTGGAAGTGAAGGAAGCCGGTCGTTGCTCATGAAACGGCATACCCCTGGGCCTAACACCGGGGATAAACGAGCTCTCCCGCGTCATCGTGGAGTTGGTGCTAGTCAAGGAGGGGACATCGACAGAGAGGCGGATAACTTCTGGACCGGGCTCTCCCATCAGGAGCGAGCGGAAGTTGTTCTCGTCAGTAACCGACGAGGGGGCTGTCGATATTCGATGCGTGTCGTAAGACATGGGCGAGCGGGGTGACGGGAAAGACGATTGGCTGATAGGGTACGGGCTGATAGGCATTGCAGGTGACCCGGAGAGGATGATCGATGTGGCATCGGGCGGAGTGGGCTCCTTCTTATCACCCTCTCTACGGTGCGGAAGGCCCCCTGAGCCAGATGTCTCCGACGGCGATACGAACATGACGTCCCTTCTAGCGGGAAACGACGACGTTTCCTCCTCTAGGATGATCTCGTTATGAAGACTACTGGAAGAGGTCTCATTCCGGATCATGCCTGGGGGTGGCAGGTCCAGGCTCGAACCACTTTGCTTTCGCTTGCTTGACGAGCCTTTCATGGCCTCGATCTGCGACGACAACAAATCCACGCTATGTTCTTGGGTTGGAGTCGAGTTTGCATCATCCATGTCATTATCATCTTCCGCCTCATCTCCAGTAGTTGTACCCTGGGATTCGTTGCCTGAATCTTCTGTTGCAGACTCGCCAGTGTTACTATCTTCTTCCTCATCTTCCTCGAAAACATCAGCCATCGTCGAAGAGCTCCCGAATCGGTGTATGTTAAACCGCCCAGCTTCGAAAGGCGGCATCTCAGGCGCGCTTTCGGCCCGGCGGTGATAATGCATACCAGGGCCGCTGAACCCTCTCATTCCAGCGGCACTATGAAGCTGTCGCTTCGGCGGGGCACCAGCCCTCTGGGCCTCGTCCCATTGGGGGTCACGAGTAGGTGTATTGAACGGGCCAAGCGCCGCATCTAAATCAATCATCGGATACGACACATCATCGTCGGTACGAGCTGAGCGACGCTTCGTAACTTGCAATTCTGGTGCGGAGTGAGATGGATCCGTCTGGAAATCGATTTTAAAGGATGGGTTCCCTGGTGCCGAGAAATCAAAATCCTCCTCTTGCTCTTCTGTCGCAAGACGAGAGGTTGGTGGAGTCTGTGATCGGCGGCGGCTCTTGGACTTGCGCGATTTCGATTTCCGCGTGAGTATTGAGCCAGCCCACGTCTTGACCCTCTTCTGTCTCTTCTTGCTAGACTTCTTCTTTTCCACAACGGGTGAAACCGGCTCAGCCGTATCCACCTCTGGCGAGTTGGTATTTTCATTATCATAAGATGGTGCGTTATCACTACCATCTCTCATTGTTGGCTCAGATGAACCTGGGCTCCCAGGCCTCGCCTTCGTTGGTGACCCGGTAGTGGCAAAGGATTGCCCGAAAAATGACCACCGCTTCGGCGTCTTCGTTGGGGTGGTCATCGCTGGAGGAGGCGAAGCGTTGGCCTGCGCCACATCGTTCAGAACCGGGATCGAGTTCCGTCTCTTGACAGATTGGTTGTCCTCAGTTGGCGCGAGACGAAGACTCGGAGTACGTTCCAGCACGGCGCCGGCAGTTCTTGGACGCGAGTCAGACTTGGACCGTGGCGTTGGAGAAACAAGGGCAGAGTGAGGGTCACGGTCCGTAGTGGTAGAGTTGGTGATGGATGCGATCGAGGAAATACTTCCAGAGACAGAATGTCCGGGGCGCACTGTACTAGCTGTGTCCGTTGAGACTAGAGATAGCGGACGGGGTATAAATTCCAAAGTATCGGAAAATCCAACCCTGGCGCGAGTAACCGGCCTTGGGCTTGGTTCGGAAGCCTGGCTTGACTTTTCTGCCAATGGCTTCGGGTCGCTTTTGCCCGTCTCATTAGAGTGTGGAGTAGCGGCTTCAACCGTCTTCTGAATCCGGTCAACCACCCCATGACTTTCACGAAAATCCGCGGGGCTGCCAGGGGCACTGTTCCCTTTCGACGATGGACTTGGGCTCGCCTGTAAAAGCAGCGAGAGATCGTGGCTGGATATCGCACCGGATCGTCGATGCGAATGGCCTCTTTGATGTTTCCGAGGTCCACTGGACGGTGCTAGAGTGGGCGACGCAAACCCACTTTCAGCCTTGGTTGGGCTTGTACTCATTACTGTAATAGATTCTCCAGTCGTAAGTTTTCCGCCGACAAATTCGCTCCCACCCCGGCGATGCCCGATGTGACTCGGCACGGTTCTAGGCGACGTAGGCGTTTGTGCCGGGCTGAGGAGAGACGTATCTGTAGAGCTCACTCCAGGGTTGAATGAGAAATCGGGTAATGGTGGCGGTCTCGGACGCCGGCTCGCGCTTTCCGGGCTAAGTGTACTGCCAGGATTAAAACTGAAGTCGGGAAGCGCAGCTGACTGTCTACGCGGTCCCATGGGATCGGATTCTAGCGCGTCGAGTTGCCGAGGGATGTCGATAGCCGACTGGTGGCGTCGGCCTCGGGTCCTGGAGGCAAGGGAGGGGGCCGACGACGAAGGGAGAGAAGGGAAAGAGAAAGGAGGATTTGGCGGCGGAAGATTGATATGCGGTGAGGGTTGAGGGCTTACGGAACCGGCCATGTTGTCTTGCATCAGGGAAGATAATGGGAAGTCGGTAGTGTTGACATTGTCCGTTTCACGGACAGCGCTCCCGTCCATTATGAAAGTCCTGGTATCTATAGCTGCCATGGGTCCTCCAAGCCGCTCCCGGCACGAAACCAATAATCCTAGCGACAGGTCGATATCATAGGGCGTGTCAGGATAGTGCAGTGACGGGCATTCGTCAAAGTTCCGGGTGTTCGATCTCCAGTAAAGGGATTCGTGTAGGCTGCGAAGCAGTCATCAACAGCAAGCTTGAATTGTTTCTGCAATTGCTTGGTCGTCAGTACCAGTGTTGATTCCCGCGTCGGACCCCGTGTGAATATGAAAAGACAGGTCTGCTGAACAAAGTTTTCGCATAGGTGTCATACTCTGTCTTGATAAATTAGGCAAATTCGTAAGCGGAGGCTGCGTCGGTGGTGATAATGTTTTATTCGATGCCAGGGGGCAGCCCTTTTTTTTGTGTTTTCTTTCCGCCCAAGCAGATTGTCGCTGCAGATTGATCAATCAAAATCAAAATGAGACAACAATGCTGGCTAACGGGATAAAAACTAAACAGATATGCAGAAGAAAAGGAGCGGACGGCCAAGACCAGAGCAAATCCGAGTAATTCGAAATCTGCTACTGGAATTGTGCCAGATCGTTGTTGACAGGCGACGAGGTTGTCAAGGTGAAGGAAAAAGGACGAGGAAATGGACGAAGAGGAGATTGGCAGGTTGGCAGGCTTGGAGGATTGGGGACTTGTACGTGTACGTGTACAGTGTGTCGGGGGGTGGGTAGAGACGGAACGACAGGGCTGTCGACAGCATAACGAGTCCGTATAGGGTTACCTGCAAGGTACATACAAAAGTGGATAGGCGGTACAAAGGTTCGCTGGTCAGATCGGTACCTGACCAGATATCTGCGCAGGCATCGCTACTTACAGGCGGTCACGATACCGTATGAGGTTAGGTACCTACATGGAGAGCAGAATGCTGGTGAATCTCAGATGAGAAGGTGGGTACTTTTATGTCCCTCAGTATGTACCCATGTACTTTGGTGCCTGGCCGACTTAATCTGGGTTGTACTCATTTAGGTGCTGTGGTCATATTCGACACAGTTATTGGCAGATAAATCGCTGGATATATGCGCGTACACCTGCATTCTGCATATCACCGGGACCAATTCGGCTTCAACAGGGGCAACTCGACTTCTTCTGTTCTTCTATGCTTATTTATGCTACGTTGCCGGGCAGAATACAGAGCAATTTTTTGAGATGGCCGGTTTGCTAGTATCCGTTAGAGTGTACGAGTACGTGTAGGCATATCCTCCTCGATCAGGACTTACTTATCTTCTACCAGAGCCGCCGACAGCAACAAACGGGCATTCGATCGATTTGCAGATGACTGGTTAAATGGGTGTAATAGCTGTGATAGGTATGACCATGGCTGGGAGTTATAAGCGCATTTGGTGGTCAAGCGAATGGTCATGTACACGTATAACCATGTCTATGCTCACCTCGAAACAACCCTCCTCGTCTCCCTACTCGTAGTTAGAGTAGGTAGTGTAATTGACATACATGCTAATACAAGGTGTGGCATATCGGAGATTCGCCAGATTTCATGCATAGGTTACCTGGTATAATGCCCACCTATGTAAAATAAACTCCACGGCATTGTTATCGGACGAGTTGTTTATCGGTTTAAGTTTCAAGTTTCGTCCTATAGCTACCCTCGGCCCATTCGGATGTGTCCATAAACCACATACATACTCCTTCAAGGCACCTGCCTGCCCACCTACTTTTCTATTCCCAATCAATAATGTACACGGGTATGTACTATAACTCGAATAGGACACAATACCTCAACCCGGCAACTGTACCTAGGCAGACTCTAACAGTAAACAAAATCCGAGTTTCGAACGACTTAAGACGTATGTGCGTATTCCACTACGACCAATACAGAGTGCATATACCACAAGATTAAGCTTATATATAGTCGACCATAGGACGATCGCACACATCGCTATATAGGTAGGTACCTAATAGATGATGTATAAACTCGCAAATTGGTTTTCGAGGCCATAGACAATTATACCGTGAGGGTAACTCCAATATCAGGGTCCGGATTGTCTAATTAGAGGCTTCATGGTGTTATGAAACCATTTGTATTCCCTACTGAGACAGCATGGCCGGGTTCAAAAACCTGTCGTTTCATTGTCACGTTTGATATGATACATGAACTTCAACCATCCAGGACATGAGAAGCCTTGTAAGTGGCGTTTAAATGAGAGTAACGCCGGAAAAGCATGGCACTGCCGAAGAGAGGGATGACGGACATCGTCGCGCCGATGCCGTACTATACCAGTTGGTATGGGATTGGCCGGAACAAGATAATCAGGAGAAAGAAAACAAGACATAACCGTGAAACTTGACTTAGGTAGCCGCATTCCTAATGCTTCTGCAGATAAATACATATCATGTCCAATCCCACGTCCGCCAACATGTAGTTATATGTATGTGTAGCTTACTTAAAGTAAATAAGATGCGGGCATCATTGCCGTCGAGGAAGGAGAGATGTATTTTCTCCGTGGCCTTCGTTCGTGGCTCTCTGGCAGACAATCCATTACAGAACAATGGCAATATCTTGTACTCGTATGGCTTCCGTACAGAGGACGCCAGCTTACTTCAAAAGAAAAAACCTAGCCTAGGCATCGCAATGGCATTTGGACGATAACAGACTGGTTTTTCCGGAGCGAACTCTCTTTCCAATCTTCAATCGTCTCTGGACCCCCATGCTAGTTGAGGAGCCGAGTCAGCG
Source organism: Poronia punctata (assembly GCA_022579005.1). Lineage (NCBI taxonomy): Eukaryota > Fungi > Ascomycota > Sordariomycetes > Xylariales > Xylariaceae > Poronia > Poronia punctata. The sequence goes on along the minus strand of MU401508.1, from coordinate 11,976 downwards.
CTGTTCCGCTTTTGGTATGACGAGCTTTGGAGTAGCACAAAGTGCGCGAAACAGTGGGATCGGTTTTAGGCGAGCCATACTCTGTGAACCCTGCCAGAAACCTGGAAAGGGATTCGTGTCAGAGAGGGGTCGGCTTCTTTTTGGACGCCAGAACCCCGGCCGTTTTGATTACACCAGTCCCAAGACGGCATGGTCGTTGGCCTCAACCCTCATAACGGAAAGTACTTGTGTTAGAAAAGATGGGAGATCTGCAAGGGGAATCAGAAATAGGAAACAAGGTAATGTATTCTCTATGTATCTATCTTAATGTAAATAAATTAATAAGTACTTTTTAAAATAAGATTTAGGTAGGTCTTGATAATAAAAGGGTTATAACTTTAAAATAATAGGTATAAAAAAAGTAATAGCCTTTTTTTTTTATTAGAGTAGGTTTAAAGGATTAGACTTTTTTTTTTGCTAAATTTATACTTTTACTAAGCTAATAAAATAAAATAAAAAAAGTATAGCGCTTTTATTATAATAATAAAGAAAAATAAAACTATTAAATTATTTTAACTAAATACTAGCTTTTATTAGTAAAGAAAGATTTTTTATAGTATATAAGTAGCTTTTTTTTAGCTTAAAAACTTTTAATAAATTTTTATAATAGTTATATAAAGCTATTAGTAAGCTATTTAAATTTATTAAACAAAATAATAGTTTTTTAAAGTGTTTTTTAATAATAAATAAACTTTTTTAGTAAAGTGTTAACTTTTAAAGTTTACTATTTTATAATAGTATAATAAAGTTATTAACTTAAATTTTAAAAATTTTTATATTATGCTAATGCTTTTAAAGCTTTTATTTAATGTTTATTTTTTTTAAAATCTTTTTATATAAAGCTTATAAACTTATTATTAAGTAATTTTAAAATTATAAAAGCTTATTTTTAAATAGTAAAATAAACTTTTTTAAAACTAGTAAGCTTTTTAAGTTTTTTTAGTTTACTAATAAAAATTATACTTTTAAAAGTTTATAAAGTAAAATATTATATAATATTTTTATAAAAGATAATTTAATAAACTTTATAACTTATTTATTATATTAAGCAATTATTGTTAGCAAATATTAGTTTTAATTATTAAATTTTTTATTTTTAAGTATAAGCTTTTTAAAAATTTGTTAAAAAATTTTTATATAAGCTTTAATTATACTAACTAACTTATAAAATTTTAATAGTATATTTATTAGCTTAGTGCTAAATTTTTTTAGTATATAATTAAAAGTTTTTAAAATAAATACTTTTTTAAAATTAGCATAAATACTTAATAGCATTATGCTTATAAAATATATTTATTTAGTTACTTTTTTTTTAGCTATAAGTTTTAAGCAATTTTTTATTTTAAATACTTAAGCAAAATAACTAAAATAGTTAATTATTAAAAAATAATATTAGTTTTTATTTTTAGTTTTAAAAAATAGTTTAATAAAGTTTATAATAGTTATATAAAATAGTGCTTTTATAGTAACTAAAAAATTAAAAACTTTTAAAACTACTAAACTAAATTTAGCATATTTTATATATTTAATATAATAGTTTTATATATTTTTTATTATAGTAAGCTAGTATATTAACTTATTTAACTTATTTATTATTATTTAAATAAAAAAATAATTAGCTTAATTATAAGCTAGTTACAAAGCTTAAGCAATCTTATTTTAATATAAATAACGCTGCTATATGCTTTTTTAGCAATATTTAAGCATATTATTATATATTTAATAGCTTTAAGACTTTTATACAAAAATCGTTTTGCTTAAATAATTTAAAAGATTATAATACTTTTTTTAAAAAAGCTTAAAAATGTTAGCATACTATAGTTTAAATTTATACTTAGCTAACTTATTATAATAATAATATAATATTTTAGTTAAAAAATTGTTAATAGTACTATTTTAAGCTTTTTTATTTAATTAACTAAGTACTTTTTAATTTAGCAAATTTTAAAATTTACTTAGTTTATTAGTTTACTTTTATAAAAAGCAAGCATATAATTTAACTTTATTTAATTAAGTAGTTATATTATATTTAGCTTAAATAAAAGCTTTAGCTTTAGCTTTTAAAAGCTTTAAAAGTATATTTTTATATTTTCTTTTTTTATTTTTTTAAATTTACTTTTTAGTATAATTTATTTTTTTAAGCTTTTTTAGCATACTAATATTATTATAATCTTTTGTTTTAAAAATCGTTTTAAATAAAGCATTAGCTGCTTTATTTTTTTTTAATATATTTAATTTAAATATTTAATTACTAAAGCTTATTAGCTTACTAAGCATATATTTTTTTATAATATATTAAATTAATAAAAAACGTTAAAAGCTTATAGTTTATATAAATAATTAACTAAATTTTTAATAGTATAATAAAATACTTAATATGCTAGCAAAGTAGCTTTATAATAACTAAAAGCTTTTATTTATAAGTATTATAATTTTATTAAGTCTTTATAAAAAAAAAGCTGTTATATATTAGTAGTACGTTAATGCCCTTTTAAATCTAAGTAAATAAATTTTTTTTTTTAAATCTTAAAGTATTTATAAATTTATTTTTAGCTTAATTAAACATATACTTATATATTTTAATTACTATAAATACTTTTATTTTTAAAAAACTTAAAAAATAAAGCTTTTACTAGTTTTTATTTTTATATAACTAACTTAGTTAGTTTAGTTAAAGGTCTAGCTATTTTAAAATAATTTTTTATTTATTTGCAAGTATATTTAATAGTTTTTAAAAACAATTTAATAATAGTTTAATTTTTAAGTATAAGCTATAATTTAATTTTTTTACTTTATTTAAAAATTACTTATAAAATTTTATAAGTTTAATAAAGCACTTTTAAAGTAACTACTTTAATAAAATTTAAATATACCTTTTTAAAAAACAATTTTAATATTGCTTAAAAGATTTTTAAAAAAGAATAGTGCTTAATAAATTTTTATTAACTATAAAAGTTAAAATATAATAAAAAAATGTTATTTATATAAAAAAATATAAGTACTAGCTTTTTAAAAGCTTAAAGCTATAATAATAAGTTTTTTAAATTTAGCTTTAAAATTGGTTTTAAAGCTATTTTTATAAGCTTTATTATTAAAAAGTAAAAGTTTAAAATCTTTATAGCATTTTAGTTAGTTATATTTGCTAAAATCTTAGTATTAAAAATATAAACATATAATAATATAATAAATAAATTAGTATAACTTAAAATGCGTACTTTAAATTAAATTTTAAAAAGCTTTTAGCGTTTAAGTTACTAAAGTAATTATATATATTTGCTATTAAAAACATTTTAATACTTAGTATATTTTCTTTTACGTTTTAATAGTTAAATATAATTTTTTACTTTTTTTATAAATTAAAATAAAAAAAAATATAGTTTTTTATTACTATAATAAGTTATAACTTTTATAATAATAGCTTTTTATTAGCAGCAACTATGCTTTTATATATTTTTAAATTTATACTTTTTTAAATTAGCTTATTTATTTAATATTTTTATAATTAAGTTTAAACTTTTTCTTTAAATTTATTTTATAGCTTTACTTTAAGTTTTAGCTTAATATAATGCTTATATAGATTTATAGCTTATATATTTATAATACTTAATATATTAAGATTTTAGTAAGTATAAAAAGTTTTTATAACGTTTTTTTTAAGGTTATTTAGTATTAAAGGCTTTAAATATATATTTAATTTATTAAACTAGGTTTTTATAATAGTTAGTAGGATTTTTTTAAAGGTTATAATAAATTATTTAGCTAGTTTTTGCTTTATTAAAAAAAGTATAACAATTTTTTAATTTGTAAATTTTTTGTTTATAGCTTTTTTTTTAAATATAACATATTAACTTAATACTAGGTTTTTTGTACTAAAAATAAATAATATAAAACCTAGTATTTTATAAGCTTGCTTGCTTATACTATAAGTATTAAGCTTTAAAGTATAATATATTATTTAATTTTAAAAATAATAAACTAATTTTAAAATATTAACTATATAATAAATTTTAAATAGCATTATAAATAAGTTTATATTAAATTTTAGTTTAATTTTTATAATAGCTTTTTTAAATTTAATAACTTAGCAGTTTAAAATAACTTAATAGTATAATTATAAATAAAAGCTTAGTTTTTTAACGTATTATTAAAATTGTTTAAGTTGCTATTTTTTAAATTATTTGCTAACTTTTTTAAATTAAAAGCTTTTTTTATTTTTTTAAAAGCTGCTTTAAAGTTTAGTTTAATAAAAGGTTTATTTAGTATAAAAATAGTTTATAACCTATTAATTAAATTATAATAGGTTTTTTAATATAAACTTTTAAATTTTTTTACTTTATATTACTAATGCTTAGCGTGCTTAATTAAATATTAATTACTGCTACTACGTTTTAAAGCTAAAAAAAACTTAAAATTATGTAAACTTTATTATTTTTTTACTTTTTAAAAGCTAAGGTTTTTATAATAGCTTATATAGTTTTTTATATATTTATAACTTTTAAAATTATAATAATATAGTAAAAAACTTTAATAAAATTTTTATTTAAAGTTTTTATAAAAAGTTTTTTAAATTTTAAATTTAATAAATTTAAAAGCTTTAGTTTAAGCTTTTTAACTTTTTTTTTTAATATAATATTAATATTAAATTTTTAATTTATTTAAGCAAAGCTTATAAAAAAAGATTTAGTTAGCGTTTAGCTATTTTTTAAATAATAAAGTATTAAAGTAATTTTTTATATAGCAGTAGCTAAATAAATAACTATAAAGCTTAATATTAAGCTTAATATTATAAGAGTTAAATTTTTTGTTTAAGCTATATATTTAGCTTTTTACTTTACTTTAGCTATAATTTAAGTAGCTATATATTTTATAGCTATAAAAGCTTTTAAGCTTATTTAAAATAAGTTTATAAAACTTATTTTTACTTTAATTTAGTTAACTAAAGTTTTATAATTAAATAGTTTTTTATTTAGCTTTTTATAAATTTTTTAAGCTTAATAACTAGTTTTTCTTTTAAAGCTTTTATTTTTTACTTTTATTTTTATTTAAAAGCGTTTTAATAAATATTAATTATTTTTTATTTTGTTGCCTTTTTAAAGGTTTATTTAATATTTTAGCTAAAAAACTTTATAAAATGCATATTTATGCTTAAATCTTTTTAAGCTTGCTGTTTTTATTAAATTTATTAGATTTATTAGATTTTTTAAATAAATCTTTAAAAATTTTTTTATTAGCTTTTAAATTTGCAGTTTTTAAAATATAGCAAAAAAAGCTTATTTTATTAGCTTAAAAGCTTTTTTTATTTTTTTAATTATATTTCTTAGTTTTAATATTATAAAAAATAAAAAAGTAATATATTATTGCTAAAAAAGATATTAACTGCTTTTTTTTAACTTTAGCTTTTTTTATTTTTTTATTTAAAAATATTAAAGCTTTTAGCTATGCTTATTTTTATAGTTTTAAGTATAAAAAGTTTAAAATAGTGCACTTAGGTTTAATATAACTATGTTTGCTATATTAAAAGTATACTTTTATTAATAATAATACCTTTTTTTTGTTACTTATTAGTAGGTTTTTTAAACTTTTTTATAAAAGTAAATTAGTTAAATTAAATATAGCATATTAAAGTTTGCTTAACTATTATTTTTTAAATTTTAAAAATTTAAATATTGCAGCTTTTTGTTTATATTATCTTTTAGTTTAAAAGCTTGCACTTAGTTAAAATTAAAATCTTTATAACATTTAAAGCTTTTTAATTAATATACTAGTACTAAATAAAGCAAACATTTTTAATAATAAGTAAGCTTTTTAAATAGCTTTTTTTATATTTATGCTAGCATTAGCTAAAATTATTTTTTTATAAGCTTAATTTTTATATTTTTAGCTTTTTAAGCTTATAACTAACGCTTTATTTTTAAAACTTAAAATATACTTTTTATAGTATTAAATGCTTTTTATAAAAAATAAAAGTTTTAAGCTTTTTTATTAATAGCTTTTATATACAAATCTTTGTTTTAAAAACTATTAATAAATGTTTTTATTATAAACTTTAAAGTAAAAGTTTTTAATATTGTTAAAAAATTAGAATTTTTTAGTTAAAAAGTATTTTTATTGCTTATCTTTTTTAATAAAGCTAAGGTTTTATTATAATAAAGTATTAAAGTTTTGTTTTTTTTTTAAAAAACAGTTTTTTAAGCTTGTTTACTAGTTAAATAATTTTTTTATTTTTAATTATTGCTAAATATTTTTTTTAAAAGCTTATTTAAAAGTTATAAAGTTTATTAAATTAGCTTTTTATTTTATAGCTTTATTTTTAAAATTTTATAAAGTAGTTTAACTATTTAAAAAGGTAGTAGTAAAACCTTTATAAAGCATATTTATTGCTTTAATTATATTTAAGTATACTATAGCAGCTTTAGCTTTTTAAAACTTTTATTTAATTTATTAAATTTATTAAGCTATAAACATATTGCTAGTAAACTAATTATAATTTGCTAAGTTAACATAAAGTTTTTTTTTTAATCTTTATATAATTTTGTTTTTGTTTATTTTTTTATTTAATATTTTAACTTATATAAGTTAAGTTAATAAAAATAATATAATTAGCTTATTTTTTAAATATAAAAAATTTAAATACTTAAAGCTTAGGTTAAAAGGTAGTTGCTTTATAATATTTTTTATTGCTTTTAATAAAAAGCTATTAAAATATGTAAATTTTAATTTTTTTGCTTATATAGCAAGGCTTTTTGTTAATTAATGTTAAAATCCCTTTTAATACCTTTAACCTTATTAACTATATTAAAACTATTAAAACGTAAATATTTTATAAATATAAATATTTAGTTTTTTATATATTTGTTATAAATTGCGTTAAACTTACTTTATTAAGGAAGTATATGTATAGTATATGTATATAGTATATAATTAGTATATATAAAGTACGCATTTTTTATATATTAAATATATAAGGTATACGTGTTTTTTTTATATTGCTAATAAGTTTTAATTAATTAAAAACCTTTATAGCTATATAAAACTTGCTAAAAAAAGTTTTTAAAACTTTTTTTTTTTTATTAATTAAATTAACATAGTATTATAAATAATAACGTATTATAATTATATTAACTTTTAGCTAAACTAATACTAATTAGTAGTTAAATTAGCAACTATAAAAAAGCAAAGTTTAAAAACAAAAACTATTATTATACTTACTTTTTACTTAATTTAAAGTTGCTTTAGCTTTATATTGCTTTTAAAACTTACTATATTTAAGTAAGTAATAAATAAAAAATTTAATTTAAATTATTATATAACTACTTAGAAAGATAAAGTAAGTAAAAAAAGCATATGCTAAATTATAGTAAGCGTTTTATAGGTTATATACTAATAAAATAAAAAATAGTAAGCATTTTTTATTACTTTTAACTTATAGCTAATTTAAAAACTAATTAGTATTAATTTATAATAGTATTATTATTATATAACTTTAGTTTATTTTTAAAAAGAAATTTAAAAAACTAATTATATTAAAAATTATAGCATATATAGTAGTTAGTACTACTTTACTTTAAAAACATTTTTAATAATAACTTAAATTAAGTTAAAATTTTTAAAAAAACAAGTATTGTTAGAATCCCTTCTAATACCCTTAACCTTATTAACTACATTAAAACTATTAGAACGCAAATATCTTATAGACATAGATATTTGGTTTCTTATACATTTGTTATAGATTGCGTTAGACTTACCTTATTAAGGAAGTATACGCGCAGTGTACGTATATAGTACGTAACTAGTATATAAAGAGTACGCGTTCTTTACGTATTAAATACGTAAAGTATACGTATTTCTCTTGTATTGCTAATAGGTTTTAATTAATTAAAAACTTTTATAGCTATATAAAACTTGCTAAAAAAAAGTCCTTATAACTTCTTTTTCTTTTTTATTAATTAAGTTAACATAGTACTACAAATAGTAACGTATTATAATTATATTAACCCCTAGCTAGACTAACACTAATTAGTAGTTAAATTAGCAACTATAAAAAAGCAAAGTTTAAAAACGGAAACTATTGTTGCACTTGCTCTTAACCTAATTTAAGGTCGCTTTGGCTTTATATTGCTTTTAAAAACTACTTTAAGTAAAGTGCTAAATAGAAAATCTAAATTAAATCGCTTTAATAACCCTTTAGTAAAATTATAGTACGCAAAAAAAGCTAACGTAAAATTATAGTACGTATTTTATAGGTTATTTAATAACAAAATAAAAAATAGTAAACATTTTTACTACTATAATTAACCTATAGCTAATTTAAAAACTAATTAGCATTAATTTATAATAGTATTGTTATTAAATCTTAACCTTAATAGTTACTTTAGATTTAATTTAAAAAAGCAACTATAATAAAAAGCTTATTAATTTTAACAGCCCTCTTTTTGTTTTAAAAACGCTTATAATATAAACTTAAATTAAGCCGGAATATTAAAAGATACTAGGATAGCTATATACTTTTTTTAACAGCATATTATTCCTAAACTTTAAAAAAATAAAAAAATTAACTTTAAAACAGCAACAAAAAACAAGCTAAATACGTATATTTTAATAAAAATAACTAAGTACTTGTATATATTTTTTAATAATAAAGATTTTTTATAAGCTATTTAAAAAGATTTTAAAAAATAAACACGTTAAAATTTTAACATATTAGTACGTATAATTTAACATATATTACTACTAATGTTATAGCAAAAAGGGCTTAATAACACTTTAGCAAACTTTTAAACCTTTATAAGTAACTATTTAGTTATAATTATTTTTAGTAACGTAATTATTAAAAAACCTTAATACTTCTTTTTAGTTTTATTATTTAAAAAAAAAGCACTTAAAATAACTTTTTTATTTAATTTTAATAATAAAAAGTTTATATAATAGTATATGTTTAAATTATAATTAATTTAAAAAGTACTAGTAACTAATTAAAAAGCTTAAGCTTTTTAAGCTTTTTAAGCTTTTTAAAGCACTTAACCTGCTTTTTAACCTTTTTTAACCCTTTAAGCATTATAAGCTACTTAAGCTACGTATACTTTATATACTTTTAAGCGCTTATAGCTAGTAAATCTTATACTTGCTAGCAAGCTAGTTACGCTTTAATAGCAAGCTGCTTTTACTTAAGCTATAAAGTATAAAAACGTTTTAACCTTATACTTAAATCTTTAAAAATTTAATTATATTTTACTTTATAATTTACTTTTAATATATTTAATAAACAATACTTTTTTTACCTTTAAAAAGATTGCTATATTTGCAAAAATATAGCAAAAGAATTAAAATTATATAAGCAAGCCTTATAACTTATTATATAACAAAATACAAATTTTTATTAATATATGCTGCTAAATTAAAATAATAAAAAACTAATATTAAGCTATATTTTTAATAATCTTTAATAAACGCGCTAAGCAGTACTTTATATAGCAAATTAGCTTTAATAAGTTATAAATAAAAATATATTTTAAGTTAGATTTATATTTTAATAATATTGCAAATTAGTTTTAATACTTTACTAATTAAATAATAATTATGTACTAAAATATTTATAAAAAAAACTTAAATAAAACCTTTATAAAAGCTTTTAACTTTATAATTAACAAAATTATAAAAGCTTAGCAAGCACTTAGCGCTGCGTATTAAAGTAAAATTTACTTAGTAATAAATATAGTATACGCGTACAAAGGTATATTTAAGTTTAATATAGCACTTATTTACTAAAAGCTAATGTTTAAAAGTTTATTTTTTAACTTTTAAACATGTTTGTAAGTAGTAAATAATAATAAAAGTAGCACTGCGTTTTATATAAATTATAAGTATAACAATTATAGTTATAATAAAAACAATTTAATACTATATTGCTTTAGTTTTAAAAGCAAATTAAACTTGTTAAAGCAAAAGTATAAGTATTTTATATATAAAAAAAACAGTTGTTTTTTAACTAATTATTTAATTAAAAAATAATATAAAATAAAACGTTAGTTTTTTACTATATATAAAACAATTTACGGCTATAAACTAGATATTAAAATATTTTCTTAATATTTAGTAAATATAAAAAGTATTTTTAAAACTGTTTTAAATTTAAACTATAAACAAAATAAAATTAATAATAAAATAGTAAAAAAATCTACTTAATTTTTAATAAACGCTATATATATATATTATATTATAAGCAAAAATATATAATAATTTAAAGCTAAAACGCTAGCAAATTAATTTGTTTTAAAAAATCTATATAAAGTAAAATACTAAAGCAAATTATAAAATATAAGTGCTTTTAACTATTTAATAGTTAAAAAAGCATAATTAAAAGCATACTTATACTTAAATTTAAAAGCAAATATAATATAAAAACTAAGCAAAGTTTGTATTAAATTTAGTAGCAGCAGTATTATTAAAAGTATTAGCATAATTTAAATATAAAACCTTTTTAAAACAACTATATATTACGTTTTAAATATGCCTACCTTTTTTTTATTTTTACTATATAACGCTAACTACGTTAGTGCTTATTTTAACAATACTAAAAATGTTATTATTTAAAGCAATAGTAATATAATATTAGTTATTTATAAATAAAGACATTTATTTTTTAATACGTATTTTAGCAAAATAATTGTATATTTTACTAAAACTAAGTTATGCTAGCTTTATAAACAATTTAAGCACTTTAAAGCAGCAAAACTAAAGCAAATGTTAACTATAGTAAGTTATAAAGTAAATTATTTTATTTTAAAAAAAATTTAAAAATTTTATTATTATTACTAAACATATAACTTAGCGCCTAAACGCTTTAAATTTACTTTAAAAAATAATTATAAATTTAATTATAAAGTTATTATTAACGTAGTTTAAATTAATAAAAAACAAGTTTTTTATATTATTAATTTAGCTACGTTATTTTAAGCTACAACTTTTATTTAAATAATAAAAGCATGTAAGGCGTAAAATGCACTTTATAAGTGCTAGATTAACGTTTATTAAAAACTGCTTAATTATATAGTGTATAACCTTGGTACTAACTTTATTTTAAAAAAGTTTTATATTAGTACTAAGATTATAAGAATTATATGCAAAAAGATGCTTATTAAAGCATATTAAGCACTTAGCAAAATTAAACGCGTATATGCCCTTTTACGCTACGCTTTTAATATAATTAAAAAAAAGATTAGCTACTAAAACAATAATAAATTAATTTTGTAAATAGTAATAAAAGCTTTTAATAACACTATAAAACCTAATAAACTAATACTTACTTTATTAGTATTTAGTACTTATTTATAAATTAATTATAATTTACTACTATTACTTAAAATTATTTAGCGTGCAAAAGCTATTTAAAAGGCTATAAAAGCTATTTAAAATAAAAAAGTAAAAACAAACGTATTGCATACGCTTAATACTTAAAATAGCTTTAATTTACTTTTTGTTTTTACTTTTTCTTTATAAAGTAAAGTTTTTGTTTAGCAAAAAAAGCAAAAATAAAATAGTTTTTTTAAGGTTTAAGCAATTAAAAGCAAAAACGTTATTATTAATATAGTTAATAAACTTATAAAGTTTTATTATATTTAAGTAAAATTATATTAATATATAAACAAATTTTTAGCAAACGTAAACTAAACTAATTATAAAGCAAGTATAAATTAAAATATATTTTTAGTAAAAGTAAAAGACTTATAACTTTTTACTACTTTAGCAGTTATTTACTGCTTTTGTAAAAAACTAAAAAAGAGCAAAACAATAATTGTTATATTGTAGTACTTTTTAATAGTACGATTTAAGTACGTAATAGTACTAAAAACGTACTTAAACGCAAAAAAAAAAGCAGATTTTTAATTATTATTAAAGCTAAAAAATAAAAGCATTATTTTTACTTTTAGTTTACTTTTT
>MU401507.1:137998-194331 GCA_022579005.1 Poronia punctata | reverse complement strand
AAAAAAAATTAATATAAATTTTTTGTCTTAACTAAAAAAAAAAAACAAATCCACACACTTAATACGGGCGTGAAAAAAAAAATTTTTTTTTATATTTTTTAAAATTTTTTTTTCCCCCCCCCCCCCCCCCCCCATCTCTTCTCTTATATTCTACTCTACCCAACTAACCCACCTCCCAAACCCCCTATCTAGTCGGCGACCCCCTAACAACCCGTGACAAATGGTACGGCTACCCAACCTGTTTCTCCGTCTGGGACCCCTCCCCCTTCCCGAATCATCTCAAAACCGGCTCGCAATTCATGTTATCGCCCGGAAACGGAATCGCCAACGACGCCGACTGCGCCTCCAAGACCATCCCTCCCCGCTTGACATTCCCCGCCCACACCGCGCCCATCTGGAACACATTCGACTCGGACGCCTCCAACATGTACGTGACCCTTCACGGATCGTGGGACAGACAACCTCCCCAAGGATTCAAAGTCATCGAGATCCCATTCACCAGACTCGATGACGGGAGTTATGATCCCGTCGCCGCGGCCGATAGTCGGGAGGGGTTCAGGGATGTCTTTTCGGCCCCGGATCCGGCCGGTTGTACGGCGAATGGGTTGACTATGAGTAATTGTTTTAGGCTTACTGCTGCTGCTTGGTAAGTGCTTTTTTTCTTCCTTTTTTTTCCTTTTTTTTCCTTTTTTTTCCTTTTTTTTTTTTCATAGGTCCCTTGTCTTGTCTTGTCTTTTCTTATACAAAAACTACAAAAAACGACAAAACAAGAATACGCTCATTGCTGACGACATATATATATATTCAAAAAACACAGGGACCCAGCCGGACGCGGCCTCTTCGTCGGTAGCGACAATAATGCAGAGGGTGAAATCTTCATTCTTTCCAGGAAATGAGGGTTATACCTAGATTCCTAGCTAGTCGTTTTCCATCGGCCATTCGTATCTACCTCATAGCTATGTATACCTGTACGTAGTTACATTATGTAACAGGGGCGGGCCTGGGATAGTGACAAGTCCGTATGAATACAAAAATTTCCCTGTCGGTTTTACCCCTGAACCCCTACTAAAATAACTCATGACGGAACTGATACCGAAACTGTCATCCACGTTCGATCCCAAACCTGGTGGACGGGTTATGTTGTTTTTTCGAAGAGCATGGCCTAATGAACTACATGTGGTGCTAGGTACATACGTATTTGTCTCTAGAATCAGGTACAAGATATAGTCAAAGTTCTTGACTCTCAGATGAAGCTATCCTCCTTTATTTCGATATACTTCAATGAAGTTGGGGGTACGTTTCTTGCTCCTTGGGTGTGGTCGAGTCTCAGCACTGTGTCTGTCCATCAAGGTCTGCTCATCTCCATGCAAAGTAACAGCCAGCTGCTGCAAGAGACAAGAAGAAAGTGAAGGGGGATAGGTTTATGATGAGATAAAAAAGCCCAAGTAGTAAGGGGGAAAGGACATGATTCAGCCAACCAGTTCCCTCTAGAAGATGTAACAATCAACCGTAACTCCAGCATGTGCTTGCGTACGAAAATCGAAAAGCAATGTTCCAACAACCCTAGGCCTAAGTACCCCCCCACCCCATCACGAAGAGGGTTAAAATGGCATGGAAAGGAATAAAAAATGTTTCGGGGGGGTATCAATCATGAAACAATAAGCCACACACTCTCTCACACCCTTTCGGCGCCCATCATCAGGGCCCATCCTTCATCACTTTACTACACCAGAGAGCCCGTACCTGGGGTTGCCAGGGGGAGTTCGGGCCCTACCGACTTAGCTAGCCAATAATAATGTCTTCGGGAAGGCCGGTCTTGCGAGCCATGACCGACAAATATCGACCTCCCACTGTCCCCAACTCCTCTTCCCGCTTAACCACCTGAACAAACTCTAACTTGGTTAAAGTCGACTCCTTCCCGCCTGAGAGTTTCCACTTATCGAATTCTTTACGGAGAAATAGCATGTGATCATTTTCCTTGATCCGGATCATCGCCTTTTCTTCGCAGTTCAAGCCTCTGATGGCGTTTCTCATCATAAACAGAGTTTCGATATTGGGCCACGACCTGGAAACAGTGGCCCATCCGGGCTCGCATCTTCCGATAAGATTTGGCGAGTCGAGCTGAACTACTAGCCTCCTGACCAGCGCCCGGTCTTGCGCCGAATATTGCTGGGCACAGAAGTGGCCTCTACAACCACCATGGCAAGGTTCGTATATGACAATGTCGACCGCCGGGCTGATGTGCTGGGCTAGCGACCGGACAGCCGAATGTCGTGGGGTTGTAATGTATGGTTGATCAAATGACTTTACATAGTTCCGTTTTGCTATGTAGGCCGACAGTTTGCACGTCATGAACCAAGACGGAAGGGCGTTCTGGACCCCAAAGAAACTCGCATGGGGCAGGGTAGACCACCGGTTGCAGATGTAGGTCAAACGAGGTTGGATCGCCGCCTCCCATACCATCATCTGTAACTCGCGCGGAAGTTCGACATACTTGTGGAATATTGCCAAGGGCTTCACCACAAGCCGTGCTGAACGACGGGTTCCGCCGCTTACCGCTCTCCTTGCCGGTCGACTCTTCCTTATACGTCCAGTTTTGGGCGACGTAACTGACAAAGCTGTTGTGGGGGGTAGCTCCTGTTCCCGTTCCCGTTCCCGTTCCCGCTCTCGTGTTTGTGCTCCGCCAGCCCCTGCATGAATTCGCTCCGAGCGCCGGGTCTTGTGGAGTTCTTCAATAATTAAACGATCCTGCTCCGATAAATCACTGTAAGGCACTCCCGACGTTAAATTGTCGTTGTGGGGGCTCTGTTCATGGGGCGCCTGGGGCTCGTCCGGTCTTGCATCGCCGTCTTGGGGCTGCCGGCTTGAGGATTCGCTAGGGGGAAAGTAGTCGCCCGACAATTCGTGTTCATACGGTACATCTCTTGCTTCTTCCAAACGCGAATTTCTCGCCTCTGTCCTGTTGGTAGAGTCAGGGAAAAGCAACCTAGGCCGGCTTCGAACGGCATCGGCGTACTCCATTGAGAGGTCATTGAATAGGGATATTCTCTGGGATGCCGGGGAAGACTCCAAGTCTGACGGCGTGCCGAGTGCATTGTTCCAACTTGTAAGGTAGGTTGATATTTGTTTGTCCACTTCTGCCGCTGCCTCTTCTTCTGCATCTGCTTCACCCGGCTGTTCCTGCTTTGTTGATGTCGACTGGGAATCCCTGCTCATGGCACCGTCCGGGTTAGGGAAGCTATCATTGTCGATTCCCTTTCCTTTCCTCTGGGCAGCATTGCGCCTACTCAGTGATCGGGTGATCCGAACCATTTGTATTTGCCGGGCGTCTGGCTATCGTCCCTTCAAGATTGAATGCCAGCCAAGGGTAGCACAGGCGGATACCGTGTCGCTAGGCTTATAGTGGCCGAAAAGGCCGACGGAACGACGGCGTTAATGGGTCCGAACTATCACCAGTATAAGTAAGTTTCAACATATCCAAAAAGTGCAAAGATGGCCACTACGTCATGTCACAACGATAGACAGGGGATCGGACAACTTTGATACAGCAAAATCACTGACAAGTTGGCCTTTTATAGTGTGGAATCTCCAGGCTGATGTCTAAAGTTTGTCGACTGCAGTCTGCGGCAGCCCACGGAAACTCACCTCTTATCAATCGGTGCAGCAAATAGATCCGGTCGCTCAATTGCAGAGACAGTGGCTAGTGCTGATCAGAGGTTGTCAATAAAGATAGTTGGACTTCTGAGAGTTGGCGTCCCTGGTAGCAGGAAGATTCAAGGCAATACAGGTTTGTATCTTGCCCTTTTGTTTGGGAGGTGGGCAAAAATGTATGCCAATGTCAAGTTGTGTATGGTGATGTAGCATGTGAGCAGATGGTGTGAGTGCGGGGACTCGAAGATTACAGCGTAGCCCCAACTGTTTCTACAACGTACTCGTATCATACATGTTGCAAAAGGTACATAACTAAGGGGATAATGCATACCTAAAGTAACTTATCTCCGAAACCTGTACTTGTTTTGAAAACCCCGTAATGCGTGTTCTGTGCAGTACCTTGTATTAGGTCGGGTGTCCGTAAATCATACGTGTATATGGCTTACCTGACTTGGGCCGTAAAGGAAGTGACGGCGATGCGGGCAGTTACTGATTATAGTAAGTAAGTGCTATCCATGTAAGCAATTCCAAGTAGGTAGGATAATACCTACAATGTGCAACCAAACTTGACTCTATCTGAAAATGTCGGATATCCGTAATGACCAGATGAAATGGAGGACTTGATAAAATGTATCCTGAGCTGAAGGATTGATCAGGGTGAAGGTAGCTCAGCTCAGTGAGTCAGTTACATCTGGGATTACTGTTACGAGTAGTTTATCAAAGTTTGTCCAAATGATAGATAGCTGCATGTAAGTACACGTACGTACTTAACTACATATGGGTAACAACAACACTCAGGTACAGAGTATGTAGATCTATGCACATTGTGGTAGTAGGTTTACAACTGCGTTGGACGTTGTTAAATAGGTGACATTTCTTAGCGCAACAAGTTGTATATTCCTCTGTCTCCTAGGTAGGTTAAAGGTAAGGTGTTTCTAATTAAGAGATGAGATACAATGTTGGGATTTAATATGGAATTCCTATATTTGCAAACATACAGAGTTTGGCAAGAGTTACTAGGCTGCCTACGTCATTTCCTTATCAGGGGTGTGACATTACATTCAAGTACCTACAAACATACCTAATCATCTCCAGATGTAGGCCATCATTAACCGGCAGGTGTTGTATGTCTAACTCTACACCCGATTTATAAGCTCAAGTTTTCAGTTTGTTTTCAAGGACATGTTCCTGAACCTTATCCGGAAAATAATTCCCAAGGACCAACATTGATCTCATTCTTACAGTGCCCAATTTGTTATACTTTGCCACTTTGGAGACGATAGCAGCACGGTGTAACTACAACTCACGTGTATGATTTTACCGCCAGCATATTCTGCCAACAAACAACCGTTCGATTGCAAGTGTTCAGGGGAGATTAAGTACCTCGCCGATGAGGGGTGAGGAATGATGTACCAACTGGACAAGCCCTATCTGCCTAAAACCTCTCTCTGTTTCAACCTGATTTAGGGAAACCTCCCAACCACGTGCAAACATTAAGAGGAGTCTTGGCCTTGACAAGTGGGGTTGTCATGGATGATCTAGACAGGGGTTAATGGCAAGCCGTATGGGAGCTAGGACATCTACGGCTAGTTCAGTCTTATACAACCATTGATGTCTCCAGAAAACTATAAGTGCTTGCAGGACGCTAACTCCAACTAGCTCTAAACTCTCACCGTCAGGAGGTTTAGGCATCATCACAAGTTCACAGACTCCAACTGAACATCTGCACTGAACCCGAGCAGCGTCAACGACAGCTGGCAGTAACCCTGACCGTCACATGTACCTAGATCTGGTAATGTGCTTTTTGACTCATTCATTTCCGTACCTGCGTTACTTATCGCCATGTAGTCAGTCAGGTACTGTACCGTACTGCATCGTGACAAGTCCTATGCAGCAGCGGAATGCCTACCTGCAGAGGTAAGAGTATAGACATGGATGGAGCCCACGGGTTTGTTTGCATTCCGGCTATTATCTAATACGTAAGTCTATTACCAAATTACATACGGAAGCGCTTACATGGCCAAAGCTCCAGATTCTGTTTTAGCCTCACAGAAATCATCCTATCCCAGTCGCAGCAGAGCAGCAGAGCAGCAGAGCAGCATCCGCCGAGGCAACATCACCTTACCTACCTACCTTGGGTTACACTGCCGTTGCTGGCCGAGGATAGACGAGCTATCCCGCTTGGACCTGTCTGGGCCGTCTGGGCCGGTGGGAAGAAGAGACCATTAATATCGTTTCCTCATGCCTAACCGACCTCGTTTCAGGGTCCATCGGGCGGTCTCCTCAAGTTTTCTCTCTCCATCGCATCACATCCTACCACCTTACCTGCATAAATTCTCAAGGGCCATCAATCTATCGATTTGCCATTTCAGGGTCCTCTGCGGTGATCCCTGCTACCTGTTTCTGCAGGATCTGAAATCCGGTTCCGGTCAAGAAGAGGGACACACGATGGGACAATGGCACAGCGAGCGACATGAGGGGTTGGGTAGCCGAGGAAGCTATTTGCAAGAGAGGGCACATACACATATACGTCTGTATGTGCTTTCTAAAGTTTATCGCACCGCATCTGAAAATGGCGTGCTGCCAAACCTTCTCCTACCTAAACCTAGTGCCCATCATGGCATACATATAAGTATCTAGCCGGAACCCCCTTCCCACCAATATATGCGAACCGAAATCCTGGATACGCCTCTCATCATGTCAAACTCCTTTGCCTCTATCTGGGCCCCGCAGAATTCACCGTAATATACAACTCGTGCTTTCCTGTGGCTTTCAAGGTAATATCGACTTTGCATTCTTTCCACGGATTGCTTTATGCAGGTTAGGTACCTGTTCACCTACTCGAGCACACTGACCGTGTCGTGTCTTTTAGGACCTGCCGAGGGCATCAATCACTGTGAACAGGGACAAAGGCTACTCGAAGAGGGAGAGGCCAGAGCAATACTTTTATACATGCTCTCGTACCCTCTTCAACCACACTCTTCAAAATTCACATCACACAACCTTACCTACCTCACCTCACCTCACCTCACCTCTCCATCTTAAAACCATGTGTCACGCATGGCGTTGGTGGTATTACTGCCTAAAATGCGGCCGAGGCCCTCTAAACGGCGAGGGCGTATACTACTGGATGACGACCTGCGACTCCGATTACGTCCAGACACCATACTGTCCCAACTTGGTATGCGAGGATCATTCCTCCCACGGAGACGATTGCTTGGAATACGGCATGTATCACAAGTGGCGTTAGGAGGGTTGTAGGATATGATAGGAATCGTCGGGGGCAGTACTGATATCATTCATCAAATTTCATGCCGGGGGGAATCCGGAGTTATGGGATTAACTACTTGGTAAGAAGTTGATTGAAAATAAATAAATAAATAAATAGTATTAATATCAAGAATTCATCATCATCATCTGTAAACAGTTCCAATTTTAAAATGGAGAAAATTTTCCATCTAAAATTATCTGTGCTTTGGCCCGGGGGGGGGGGGCAGGGGGGTTTCTTTCTTCCTTTTTGTGTATGTAGGTATAGGTAGTGTAGGAAGGCCGCAGCGGATGTAACCGTAGTGGAGATTCTTACCGAAGATATCGTAAAGAAAGAAAGAAAGAAACGCCCTGACGTCAAAATGCCATTCGAATTCCTGGGTTACCTTACCTACCAGCAATCTGTCCTGCATAAATAACTTTAGTCTACCTAGTCTAATATGCTTTGATACGATTGACTACGAGGAAAAATAAAGTAAGAAGTATTCTGATAATTCTAACCTACCTAGTCTAGCTGTCTAGTCCATTGTTTTGCCTGTCGAATCTTTTACCTACGCAAGTAGTAGGTATGGCAATGCTCACGGGCCTCCCTGGCGGAGAATTTGTGGCCTTGACTTTGACCTTTACAGTACTGTTCCAGGCTTGGCTGAGAACTCATGGTAAGATGGGAGCATCCATATCGATGCTCGTTGTCTAGGGAAACCACGGTGAGTATCACCATAAGAGGTAATGTTGGTAGCTAACTATATGACAATATTTGATATACATATAATATCGAGAATGTGACAAAGGTCAAAGTTAGGTGGGAGGTTTGGGCACTGAACAAGAGCAGATATCTAGATGAAACGCCGCTATAACACTATGAGACCAGGGACCGCCAATCCTAAACTCCTGCTTCCATCGTAAATTTTCATTTCATCAAAACATCCAACTGGAACCGGGCCCAAATCTAGAATATACCCCAGCGCCCTCTTCCCTTCTCCTTGCTCTGCGTCATCGAACTTCTTTTCACCCTTCCTCTGTCTCGGCCCTCGATCTGCCTTAGGCTGTCAATCTTCTCCAGTACTAATTCGAGGAGTTCTTTTCGCTTGATGACGTCGAGATGCCTCTTGACCTTGGGGTCTTCTCTGGCAAACCTCTCTATCTCAGCGGGAGATAGGTGGCGACCTAGCCGGATATCGAGTTCCCGGGGGAAATTGTAGTAAAACTCCGATAACAGCTCTACGTTTAGGAATAGGACCGCTGTTGAAGCTAGCTTGGTGGCCACGGCATCGAGGAAGACCTCGGGGCAATGATACTTGTTCTTCATGTTGGCGCACTGCTTGGACTTCACGGCAAGGTTGCGCATCTTTATAATGTCGGCCCGATCGCGGAGGAAGACGGCCTCTCGACCTATGTCATGTTAGTCATCAGAACAGCAAAACGATAGGCCGGTTTGGTTTAGAATAGAACCAACCTTTGGTGAGCAAGTCGGCACTGAACCCTCCGGCGCCACTTTGGCTCTCCCCTTCGACGACTACATCGCCCTTCCGAGCCTTGTCGATGAAATTCATGACTTCTTTCATCTTCCTTTTCCCGCCAACGCTCGTCTCTAGCTCTTTCAACGCGTTCTCGCAGGCAGAAAGCTCCTTCTTTAGTACCCCTTGAACGTGTTCTCGTCCGGTACTCCACTCCCGTTCCTCCATGTCGATATCGAACTTGAATGGCTTGATACAGTTCTCTACTTGATCACTAGTGCTGTAGAATCGATCGTTCAGTATGCTCGACGCGGCCTCCGTAATGGCCTGGCGGGCGAATGGATGATTGACAAAGGTTGAATGACTGATGAGACCATCAACGTGAGATTGAATGGCACTCGCAACCACGTTTGTTGCCAGTCGACCGACACCGAGTTTGGTGAGTGCCGAGGCGGACGCATCCAACCGCCGTCGCCAGAAAAGAGAGTCGGGATCGGCCTTGGGGAGATCAACCAGACTGTCCGGTTCGGGGGGCGGCACGCTGAGATCATATATGGGTTTGTTCCAGTATCTCGCCGCGAGGAGGTCCAATACGCGTTGGTCCAGTTCGTTCTTCAACAGCTCATGCATCTGTGGCCTCCCAAACTCCCCGGCAAATTGTTTGAACGAATGCTTGAAAGCATCCAAGCTTTCTGCAAGGTACGACTCCGCAGACAGCGGGCGGTCGTTGTATTGCACTTTGAATTCGTATGTTGCTTCCTCGAGCTCTTGGCGAATGGCATCGCTGGTACTCTGTAAGCTGGCCGACATGGTCTGCTCAAGGACGTTCATGAGCTTCTTCCGCAGTGTCGTGGTTCCCACGGCAACATCCGAGCTAGAACCGAACTCGATAGGGTGGGAGGAGAAATAGGCATGCTCATTCTTGGTGATGGCAGATGTCAAGTTGGCATCGCCTTTCTTGAAAAGCGCAGTGCTAGCAGGCACACGCGACACCACACCTACGTATCCTAGTCGAAGCGGGTATTGTTTGTCGTTTAGGATTGCGGCGCCTCTAACAGGGTCGACAAGATCCATCTTGGTCACCACCCCGATTGTCCGTTCGCCTCGAGGGTCTACCCTTCGGCTAGCCCGCAGAGCCGCCGAGTTTGCTAGGTCCACATCTGCGGCTGAAATGGCTAGGATGACATTGGGCGGCTGGATATACTTGTCACAAAGCTCCGAAATCTTCTGCTTGAGCTCCAGCGGTTGGTTCTGGCCTACAACCTGGATATAACCGGGCAGGTCGATGAGGGAAAGGTCGGGAACATTTGGCGACGAGATTGAAAGGCGAATTGGATCATCGGAAACGCACTGCCCTTCTGGGACGGCCTGGTTGAGCTCCGTCAGAGTCCTCTGGATAGAAGAGAAATCGGATATCTTGCCCAGCCCGAGATCGGGAAACTCGCCGTACTCGGCGCGGGAGTCGGGGGTATTGATCAAGGTGAGTTCGATTGGTCTGCGCGTCACCATATTCGAGCCTTTGGGAAGGAATTCGTGCCCAACTATGGCTTCCAAGACGGAACTTTTGCCGGATGACTGCGAGCCGATAACAACGATAGATGGTAAAGTCAGGGTACTGGATTGCCCAATCCTCGCAAGGATGTTCCTGATTTCAATCATCTTCTTTGTAAGCACCATCATCTGGTCATCCTTGGCGATTTCGTCGTCGCTTCGGGGATCATCCTCGGACGATTGATCGTAACCGTAAGCAACTGTTGTAGCGCCGGCAGCAATACCCGCACCCGTTCCATTTCCTTTCGGGGGCTCTTCACCGCCAGAACCGCCATCTTCTTTACCGATACCAACTTCCTCGTGGAGCCTTAAGATCTTCTGCATCCATTCCGGTAGTTCGACTTGGTCTTTGGTATTTTGCCATCCTCGCATTGTTTGGTCCGCTACGCCCTTCGCACCGTCGAATAGACTTGTGGTCGTATTCGTAACGGTGTCCCGGGCGGTGATGAGAACGTCCCAG
The DNA here is from genome assembly GCA_022579005.1 of Poronia punctata. NCBI lineage: Eukaryota > Fungi > Ascomycota > Sordariomycetes > Xylariales > Xylariaceae > Poronia > Poronia punctata. The sequence goes on along the minus strand of MU401507.1, from coordinate 183,945 downwards.
GCGTAGTTCCCGGCCTCTAAGCACCTGTTAGCAGGCCGTCGTAGCAGCTAAAACCGGGGGAGATTCTGCGGAAGACGTACGAGTCGCTTGATATTGCACCCATGCTAGCCCACCGACCATCACACCACCGGCCAACGCCGGTATTCTCAGAAACTTGACAACAAGTCTTGGTAAGAAGCGGGCAAACGAGGCGTTACGCACGGTCACGGCATTGTGGAAGGAACTAGCCGAGCACCACATGCGTTGTCGAGCAGCTCGAATGGAGGCATCGGTTCGAAGAAGGCCACCGCCAGAGGCTAGGTGATGGTATTGACGCACGGCACGGCCGGCCGCTGAACGCGTCGCCGTGAGGCGTCCGGCTGCTGCTATAAGCCGTCCGCTCATGCCGATGATGAGACTCGGAGGCACTCGATATGGCCAGAAGAAGCAACCATGAATGAAGCCTGGGTTATGGTTCGGAAATCTCGTTTGTCGGGGCTGGTGCGAAATACATATGTCGAGAGCAAGTGGCTTCAATTCGTCACTTGTTTCCCTTGTACCGACATGGGTGCAGTTTCTGGTAGGTGCATAATGTAGCTATCTGTACCTAAGCTATCAATGGCCCAATCTGTGCTTAGGGTCAACCGATCTCCATAAGAGGTACCTACGAGTACCTGTAAAGACCTCGGTTTGTTTGAGAGTAGCCCTACAAAGTGAAATTGTGGCTGTGTTCAACATGTGGCTCAACATTCTACTTTGATTCTTTGGCCCCTATTCTCTTGTACTCTCTGTACCTGCGTAATTTGTGTATACGTGTAGGTAGACTACATAACTCGTAGGCAACAAAGTTTATAGGGATTAAGTCATTTACTGAAACCTGATGCGGTTCTCCGACTCCCAAAGCGATTCAAATAAACCTTATAATGATCAGGTGCTCAATAAAGAAGGTCTAGATAGTCCATTATAGGTTTGTTGATCCGCACATGTCTTCACGCGCAGTATCACCCACCAGCAAATGCGGTAAATTTTCAACATGGCGCGCAGCCACAGAAAACAATCTATAACACAAGAAAATTCGCAATGAAACCCTGTAGCGGCCCAGAACGCCTCGCTGGCTTAGATCCCGTGTTTTCATACCGTGATAAGCCAATTTATTGGAAACTTATTGTTATGCAGAACCCTTGCCTGTAAACAACACACAGCTGCCCGTTTGCCCTATCAGAGGGCCATGCCCAGAACCCGAGCTGCTTTCTCGGCCGTCATATAATCACAAGTCCTTGGTGTAGAAAACACAGGACTCGGGGGACCATCTTCGGCATCTGTGAACTCTGCCGGATGAGGATATTCGCCAGCAGTGAGCGAGCGGCGTTTCTTCTTAATATTACCCTGTGAAGTAGGTTTTGCCTCTAGGTTTGGACGTTGTGTGGGGGGATCAGTGACAATGCGGATGTCTGACGGGCTTGAGGAAACTGTCGATTGCGACAGTGGCGTCCTACCCCTAAAGGGTACCGGCGGAGATTCGGGTGTGCGGCTACGTCCAATACTGGGGGGTAGTACGGGCGACATGACCCGCCTCTGAGACTCGGGATCTGGACGGGGGTTAGGAACTGATTGCGAGGCCTTTTCGTTGGTCGTCAACCCCTTGGTTTGTGCGAAAGCTGAAGAGCGCTTGTGACATGGGTCACGGTCCGAAAAGGCGTCGATGATAGGATTAACCATGACAGTTTGACCGTGAATTGTGAGGACGGAATTTGTAGGGACATCCACCCAGTTTTCTGCAACCGTTATTTGTTGGCACGTAATTCTGGTAATGGGCAACGGTACGGATTGGGTTCAGGGGTCATTACCTCTTTCAAACGTAAGGGGCTCACTTGCAACCAAGACAATGTCTGCACCTTTATCCCGCCGTTCCATCTGGTAGTCTTGGATCTCCCCCTCGGAGGGCTTGGCTTCCCACTGGGTCCCGGAAGAAAAGTAGAGACTCGCGGCTTCGTCCGTCTTACTGCTTACGTATCTCGTGCAAATAATAGAGTGGCCATCCGTGACGGCAAAGTTCAGAAGGCTCCGAGTATCAACATCCTCACTTTGAACTGTACTTTCCGGTATGCTCATTGTCAGTTCATTGATGACCTCGATCGTCTGCAACATGGCCCGGCGCAACAATGCCGGGCCAAAGCCATTCTTTGGCTGTGAGCTGGGATCGACGCCTAGGCGCTGGAGACGGTCGAGAAAGAGGGCGAAAGCCCACTCGCTGTCGGTACAACCTTGGACATTCAGGTACCATTTGTCATGCAGCCGCTCACCGAGTTTGCGTTTAATGTATTTCCAACCTCCCAACCCGCCATTGTGCATCCACATCAAGCTGTTGTGAGAGAAAGGATGGCAATTGTCCTCGCTCAGAGACCCTTCTGTCGTGGCTCTGACGTGAGCAAAAACGAGTCGAGAGGCTGTCTTGGACGCGATACGATGAAGGTTGGTGCAGTTCCAGGCCGGAATGGTAGAGGTAAAGACGCATGGGGCCGAGCCTAGTTTGGGGTCGGTATAAAACCCGATGCCGAAGCCATCTGCATTGTTCTGACCACGGCGTGTATCCTAACGGCACAGATACCTGTTAGCAATGGGTATATTCGACCGTGGGAAGTCTTCTCAAGGGTGGGCTGACAAGTCGTAACCGGGAGTCGAAGGACTGTTTGAGAATCGAATGGGTTGGGTCGAGTATTAGTTTGGAGAGTAGGATCTCGTCGCTCCCCCGGTAAACCTGTGCATATACAGTTAGTTAGATCCCGGTTTCGTATCATGAAGCGAAAATCGGAGTTTGTGTACCAGGAAGCGACACATGATGATCGCGTAAGACAGCGACAGCGGATTAGACAGACAAACAAGGCCGTTACATGGACATCCCGGGCAGGGATGGCATGGAGGAATTAAGCTTCTCTTGCACAGCAGCAGCGGTTTTATGGGTTGTGGTTTTATCAAATACAACAGGAACGTAGATAAGGTTGCAGTCACCCAATAACGGGTACAACCCAATGAATGTGGATGGTATGTGTCAAAGTTGCGTTGCGTGCGGACAGGGTCGGATTGCGATTTCTAGAGATTTTAATTAATCCAGGGGGGTTACGGTAGAACCAGCCGCTTGATCAAATAGATGTCTCTCTCTCCCTGAATCATGTGAGATTCAGAATTGGGTTGACGGATGGTCTAGTCCCAGCTTTATGGTTTAAGTGGTTAGTTGCTCCTGAGTCCTGACAGCTCAGCCCTGACGTCGCTTTTTGCCTTACCAATAGTGTTTAAAAGGGTGAGTACCTCCTTGAAACACGCTATCCAAGGGGCCAGATACATCTGAATTGCATCTAGACGGCCTGTATCGGACCCTTTGTTAGAACCAAAATGCCAACAAGGGGCTAGACTAAAGATTGATTGTAAATGGATGGGTATCATTTACCAGATATACCCACAAAATACCTTGGTAAGCCTTAAGGGACCGGGTATGCATATGAGTGCCCATGTACAAATATGTATAATTTCCAGTTGTTACCTTGATGCTCTTCGAATTATTAGCACTACACCACCGAGCTAGTTAAGTACATTTGTATGTGCAACCTTCAAGTTTGAGTATCCCACCTCTGATATGTCTATATGTAGGTGTGTAACAAATGTTTCCAAGGCAAATTTTGTAAATGGCATCGGAACCGCAAACAAAGAAGATTGCACAGATGTAAGGGTAAGTGCTGGGTAAGGGTTAGGAGAAAGGAAAGACTGTTATAGCCCCACATTCATTGCTCACTTCTCTCCCGTGTTAAAATGGAGCAATGCCATATAAAACCAGAGCTTGTCCTGGCATGTGTAAATCTACTGTAGTATAATAAGTTATATCTCCCTGCCTACTCAGGTCATGCTATTCTCCTATCGTCTTCACCCCGCTCTAGAAGTGATTCTCGTTCTTCGGCCCCAACAGGACTTTGACCTCTATAGAGATAATAGTGCTGGCCCATGAATAACAAATCATAGAACATGCTCACATTGCCTAGTAAGAACTTGACAGGGTTCCCTGTTACGCCGGACCAGTCGTGTTGCAGGTACGAGTCTATGCCCAGTTGTGCAATGCTCAACACGCCGCCAGAAAAGTCGAACAAAATCTGCGAGATATGCCACCCCTTGGTGCTACGGTTACGCGTGTTATACAAAAGCTGCGGCGCGTATTTGACAAGCGTGATGAGAACCTTGACGTAGGAGATGACGTATATGGCATCTAACCATGCCCACGAGGTTCTTGGATCAGCATCCGGCGGCTGTGATGCCACAAGGAATACTATCAGGAGGATGCCGACAACACATCCAGTAAAAACTCCTGTTATGAAACGAGAGGGCTTCCGACCAGGTGATCTCTCAAGACCCCAGATCGATGGTAGGAAGTACTGGGTGTTTAGGACAGTAGTAACAATAAACGCATGGAGAGCAAAGGCGATATCGTTGAACGCTACGGTCGGCGTGAGGTTATTGTGTCGAAGGGCATACTGGTGACGGATGAGGGGTGACCAGTAAAAAGCGCAGGTATAAACGAAGTAAGCAGCAAAACCTAAAGCAAAGCGCAAGTTAACATTCACTATCCAACAGCTACGCCAAACAATAACCATTCAAGTGTTCACAGGTAGACAAACCAAGAACGTTGATGAGGGGGAAATCCACAGTCGTTCCCGCAGTGGATTTTCGCTTGAAGTTATGTATGACCTGCGGGTAGAATGATAGCGACCAGCAAATGGTATAAACCCAGCCGAATAGAGCCGATATCCATTCAAGGAAGCTCATGGTAACATGGCACGTTTGACGTTTTAGGCTATAGAGATAGGTTGTATCCAAACAGCCGACCGAATTGCAAGGCTGGGGCTGGAGAGACCATGTGTGTTCCTCTGTGCCCTGACTTCATGTATGACTTGCGCTGAGTAAGAACAACCGTCAAGAAGCCATAGTGTGTTGATTGGAGAACTGGACAAGGATAGGCGGCGCAGATGATGATGGTGTATGAGGAGGTTTCTGGAGCAAAACTGGGGTAGCGCTAATAAAGGTACCTATCCCCTGGCCCCCCATGTCGGAAGCTGTCGGGTAGGTCCCACCAAGAAGTCTTCAAAGATGGTACTCGTATACCTGGTATGTCATCAACTCCCAATTACGTGTACACGTATGTGTGCTTACTCTGGAATCTGAGTACTTAATAAATACTTATCAAGGATAGAATGGTATCCGCCTGGATAGGATGACAATGCTATACCAAGCATAGATACATTCCTAGAGATGGTATAAGTTATATGTACAATGCTCCCAAATTAGATTCTCATGTACATCTCAAATCGTACAGTTACATTTCCAACAGTACAGAGCTGCAGGTGTTCTGTTCGGCCTGGGTTGGCCCTTAAACCGCGCTATGACTGTATCCGTCTGAAAAGCTAGCGGTGCTTGAGGTTAGGCAAACACAATCCGATGCAATAGTAATTACGCCCAGTCTTAGACTAGACTAGGTCGGTACAGGTAATAATAACAATAACAACAACCAGGTAATAAGAGCATAACCGCTGGTTGTGAGGTTCAAATGTTTGGGATAACCTCTTTTTTCTTTTCTAGGTAGTCTTCCTAGCTGTACACCCACAATCGTTTCGCCTCATGTCAGCATAAGCAGTACTACCTGTTAAAACATTCACGTAAAATTGTGGCTCAGAAGGAGATGTTTAGCCCGGTTTGTTTTTCTGCATCCATGTCCGCCAACTATCGACTAAACAGCTGAAAACCCACTCCTGTCAACGGGGTCAAGCGAGACGAGACAGCAAACAACAGACAACAGGAGCTACGTGTACGTGTGCATGTATGCATGGTGTGGTGCATGGTGTGGATCGTGTCGGTGTATTCTGAACCTTTGCATTGAGGTCGGCTTTGTTTGATCGATCTCTTCACAGCCTGAGCCTGAGCCTGAGCCTGGACCAACCGAGTTGCCGTCCGACAATCGAAACGCCTATCGCTCCTGCCCAGTCTCTGCTATCGCCCATGGCCTATTACATATGCCACAATCCCGATCCCGACATTCTCTCTAACCACGACAAGCTTGTCTTCCGCTCTTTTATTTCGCGCCTCTAAATTCCGAGGCCGCCTGTTGCTTTCTTAATTTTCCTAATTTTTAATCGACCGGCTAGACCTTTCGTCCCTAAATCCATCCGACCCCTAACCTACAGAACTACGCACCTCCCGCCCCAAAGGTTTCATTGAAGTGGCTATCGCAAGGAAATTCCATGCCAGTCTTGGTCGCTACTCCTTGATTCGAAGAAGGAACAAGGATCCCAAGTGTACGCGGCTTATCCAGTTTCGCCTCAGCTCCCCTCACACGAACCGATCTCTTCGATGAAGAACTAAACATCGAACCCATCCCGTCCCGCTGATAAACCGGTCTCTGGGACCTTTATCTTACCCGACCTTCACAAACTACGACGAGCGGGCCGGGATATCTCCCATTTCCATACAGTCCTATGGTACGGCACCGACAAAGCTACAGACGGTATTCGTGTTGAGATTTGAGTTTGGTTCCGGGCCGATGTACACGCTACGAACAGAAAATCGGATTCACTGCTGAGGCACTATGGCACTCTTCACATGAATACTCTCGCCAAATCAGATAGACCCTGCTATATATCATCCCAAACTATGACTGTGAGCAGGAAGGATTGCCGTTGACGAGAAACGAAGCGACAGAGTCACCATCCACCATGTCCGACCAATACCTGTCCACACCAGATGGCCTGCAAGGCACCATGCGGGCAAGACCACACGGCCTGCGGAACAAATCTCCCTCGCCGTCCCGCCAATATCGTGCCCCCGATGACCTGCTTTCTTACCTCACACCTACCTCCGTCGTCGAGGCGCTTCAGTCCCCAACCGGGCCGTTGAAGGCATGTCTAGCACGTGCTACGGCTTCGGAGCATGCATTTGCCATGAAAACAGCCGTTGCTTCTAAAACTATCCATGGCTGGCTGGATGAGCTATCCAGCTGGCCCTGGCCATTGCCTTCAGTGGGTCCATCGGCCGGATTTCAGATGCCTTCTACCGAGCGACGACGTTTATTCCCCATGGGACCAAGGGGAGATAGTGGGAGCGCCTCTCCTTCAAATGCCGCCTACCTTGGTAGCCTGCCGGCCGACGATGTAATGCGCTATGAAGCGCGGGTTGAACAGATACAGCACGACATGGAGGTCCTGGATTTGGAAGACATCAAAAACCAGGTGCTGCATAACCATATCTTGCCCCTATCTCGGCCGGGCACCCCGTTTTCTGACGCTGGGCGTTCGGTTTCATCTGCTTTCTCATATGCCAGGATGGAAGACATGACTGCAGTAGTTACCGCAATTACTGTCCAGGCCCTTCCCGCCTTGTCCAGGCTTTCGAGGTTATTACATGTTTGGCATATACGCTTGACAGTCCTACGCAGAGTACCAACTTTGCTGACCCTGATTAGCGATGCCGAGGTGGCTCTACTCTCTGGCTGGAGCGCTATAGAGACATCATCCCGAAGCTCGGCTGACTCGAGTGGCGGAACGAAAGAGACCGGATCTTCTGCAGGTCCTCTTTCAAGGAATGAATTTGAAGTGATGAAGACTGTCTTGCAGCAAAAGGTGGCGAGGCCGGGACGAGATTTGGATTACATGCTGGATACCCTTGAAGGAATGCCGGATACGTTGCCGGAAGAATGGCTGGATCGCATGGAATTCATCGAACGAGATTATGCGGACTGGTTTACCACAGCTGAGCGGAAAGTGAGGGAGGGGGAACGGTCAAATCTACCCGGGGCAACGAACTTCAACAAGACCCGCTTGCCCGACCGTGCTGGACTGCATATCCGTGTTCACGATGCGAGCCCTACGAAAAAGCCGACAAGTCCAGGGTCCCCCGACTATGAACCCCTGAGACAAGAATATCGGGAATCTTGGGCAGTCGAGATCCTACCACCAAAGCAGAGAAATGAGACTGAGCAAGCAGGGTCCAAGGCTGGCAAGAGCAATATGCCGAAGAGTGGTCCGCGCTCGTCACAGACAGGCAACCGGAAGATTCCGGATGCTTTAACTCAGGCCTTGCAAGATGCAATGACCAAGCGACAACCAACTCGGACATTGGATGGGTCGGAAGATATCGACCCGAATTCACAGCCATCGCTAGTCTTGTCAGAGGTCAACCGAAACATAGTTCGCCAACCTGCCAGTGCCAGTCAAGTGGCCAAAATGGCGTCCTCCCCGGAATCTCCTTTGGAAGATGACTTTGAACCTTCGATATTGGAATCTGTCTACGAGGAAGAAGAGGGGCATGGGTTACCTCCCCCATTCATCGAAACGCGGAAAGTTAGCGAACGTTCAGTCACGTCACAGGCCACTGTGATACCTGATTCACGTCGATCCCCAGGATACCGTGATACGTCAGCCGAACCTGAGCTGCCTCGTTTGCCAGACCCTGACGAACCCTTTTCGAGTGATCCCATTAGTCCATCGGGTTCGCCGCCGCTAAAGTACAAGCCCAGGTCAACCTCGGTTACCTTCAAGGAGGCCGCCGAAATAGCGCCGTTGCCCAAAGCAGACGGCTCTTCGCCTCCAATCTCGCTTGAACCGCCTGCTGTCTTCGATGCGGATACATCTTTCGAATGGGACAGCCAGCTTGGTAGTCCGAGCCGGATGAGCATGATGAGTGGAACTAGCGATGACGATCATCTGCAGAAGCAACTAAGGGAACTTCTCGAAACCATACCGGCTAAGATCGAGCTCAAAAAGCGTGGCATCAACTTGAACCCACCTGATCTTCAACTGCCTGCGCGGCCCAAGGTTCGGCATTCTGACCCGACACGGCGTCCCACCTCGGCGCTTTCTTCGCGGGCCGAATCTCGGGGCACAACTCCATTCTCTCGAAGTGGAACGCCCTCTTTTATGCTCGCCCCCGCTCGAGACGGTCGACCTAGGTCGATGAGCAGCCAGGGCATACGACTTTATCATCTTTCCCGATCCGGCGAAGTCCCTATCAAACTCTTCATCCGCTGTGTCGGAGAACAGAATGAGCGAGTCATGGTCCGAGTGGGTGGTGGCTGGTCCGACCTGGGTGAATACCTTCGTGACTATGCTGTTCATCACGGGTCCCGGTCCAGAGGAGAGAGCAAAGTTGAAGTGACGGACGCTATTCCCAAAGCCCACAAGCGCACCCCCTCGAGTCCCAATAGTCGTCCGGGTTCGGCACTTGAATCGCCCATGACGCCCCTTGTCATTCGGAAGACTAGAAAGACTCCGGCTGACGAGGGCGCGTACGCTGCTCCCAGGACGCCTTTGTCTAAGCCGTCGCCCCTACCGGAGAATGCAAATACTCCGGCGTCTGAGGCATCAGTGAGATCGTTCAGATCACAAGGCTCGTCACACGTCGACTGGGATGAAGAAGACAGCTCGCTCGGCCTCGCCGGGCCTAAAGCTGCTAGGCGGAGAGAGATCAGCGATGAAAGCCGCGCCTGGATAGAGAGCGTCAAGCAAAAGGTTCGCCTCGCTAGTGGCGAGCGACTTGCTAACTCGGCCTCGTCTGAGCAACTGAGGTCGTCACAGTCGTCGTATACCCGAGGCCAGCCAAAGAAGTCGCCCGAAGGCAAGTTTGGCGAGATGGGAAAAGTGGGCAGCACAAAACGGCTATTCAGAAAGAACTAGGAGCATCTCTACTAGTCGTTGACCCACGATCATATCCGCATATGACGACTTGGACGCGGGCATAACTCGTTTATCGTTTTGTTACCGTCAGGCGCTTGGAGGAGCAGGTCAGGCACTCGGAGTACGTTGTTTGGTCATTACGGGGAAAGGAAAGGGGGGGAAAGGCGGGTTCGGAACTGTTCCTGCGCCGCTGGGGAGTACACACGGAAAAAGTCGGGGCTTTGGTCGGGGGTGTTGTTGATACCACGCTACACGCTACACGCGCATATGCATACACGGCCGGTGTTCAATGGGGTTCGGTTTTTAAATATCTTTCGGTCCGGAATGCGAGTTGTCGCTCAGCAGGAAACGCTACCTGCAGTTTGTCTCCTTTTGTCTCTTTTTAAAAATACCATGGCTCGAGCTCTGTATTTTTCTCCTTCTTTTCTTTTACTGTTTCTGGCATGTGCTCTGCCTTGTCATGTCTGTCAAATACCCTCTTTTTTCCATTACCAAGTACGTGCAATCCGTACCTTGCGTCAGACTAGATCTAACGTGTGTCAATATATTTACTGGACAACGTTCCATGATGAAGTAGTGCGTGTAAGTCGTCTTGGTGATTGCAATCATTCATAAGAAGTGAATCACATGTCTTCATCAATGGACTACTTCAAGTTCATGTTTCCGCTTGCGCGTTATTTATTACCACTACAGAAGGCAAATGCATATCGAATGCTTTATTCAGATCGCTACCCGAATAATCTTGCTTGCAACGCTTGTAGTTAAACATGTATGTACTCGGCTCGGGAGGATGGGACTCGGGATGACGTCAAAAGCCACACTAATGTAGCACAGGGCCCGCTTGTTCCCATTCCCTAACCATTGCTTCATTCTGAGCAGCAGCAGCGGCGTTCATCTCGAGCTCGTTCCAACTCTCGAGCTTGTCGAGTTCCCGCTTGAAGAAATCATACTCGACTTGGAGGGCAACTCTTGTCTCGTCCGCCATCTGATCGGGATACATGCGCACGTTGAACCAATGTGTCAGGCTGCGCAGCGCCTGCTCTAGAGGCAGGGCTTCCTCTACCTCGGCGTCGACCGAGCTTCCGGCGAGCCACTCGTCGCGTAAGTCTGGCCGACAATGTAGATAGACAGCCGTGATCACCCGCATATTGCTCTGTCTCCACTTACGGCCGCAATATGGGACTTGGTTCTTGAAGAGTTTCAAAGTGTATAAGCGCAGCTCGTTTTGCGGTATTTTCAGAGATTTCCGCAAAATATTGGATGACTTGTATTGGACGAGCAGTAGGTTGCGGTGTGCTTTGTTCTTGCATATCTTTTGCGTTATGCGAAGGTAATTGATGAGGGCGAAGAAGTTGCGCCAAGAAAAGTCCGTGATGGGCTCCTTGGGCAATGGGTTTACAGGGTAGCCCAGCTCGTCGACTTCAGGGCGACCTGCTTCCTGCTGACTTTGCTCCGCTGTCTGCTTCGACGGACCTCCGTCTTCGCCCTGACTCTCTTCAATCGCTGTCGGTGACCGTCGAAGCCTGATAGGTGGAGGCGCGGCGTCATCCTCGCTCTCTTCCTCGACAGCATCCACTTCGCTGGATTCCATCGGTGCTCTTTCTCCCCGGTGGGCACACTGATTGCAGAAGTGAAAGAAGCTTAAGAGATGTCAGACTAAACTAGTGATACCAACAAAAGAGGGGGGCGGGCGCTTCCTACCTATTCTCGATGTGGTCTGCTTTACTGTCGACAACCTGCTGGATATCTTGATGGGCGAACATCTTCAGCACGAGCGGGAGATAATTAGAGTCCAGAAGTAGTTGAGTTAAATATTCGAATTTCAAGATATCTACGTGACTGTTAGACGTATGCTTCCGAAGAGGGCTCTCTCCACTGGGGGGGGGGGGGACGACAATACTCACGCGAGATTTTAAGCCACTTCAGGAGGAGGAGAATAATTGCAGACGCTGCTTTTGCCTCGATTTCTATGTTTCTGGCCACGAATTCCGCATCCTGCATGTGTGCTGTCGAGTCTTGAGTCCCATAGCCATTAACACCAGACGAGCTGTCTACGGACCGGTTCCATACTGGTTTGCCTGTCTCACGAGGATGCGGTGCACCTGGAACGGCCTGAGGATTAAGGGAGATGCTAGCTGTGACTGACGAAAGTATGACTTTCATGAGGACGACGACCAGAGATTGCAACTGGGGCAGGGAGGATTTCTACCGCTTGTCAGCCATAACCATAGCCTTTGCAAATATGCGGATTCATAAAACTTGCGACTCACATAAAAGTATTCGACAGCTTCAAGCCGTCGCTTGACCTCGGCGGAAATGTCCGGATTAGGGCCGTAATCAATCCTCGGTGGCTCTTTATGCCCATGTCTATTTGCAATAAACTCAAGCAGCTTATCCGGATCGACATGGTCGTCGTCAGGGCCAAGCGCATCGAGATCTAACTCGTCGATATCATCGTCATCACGCTTATCCGAATCCCAGCCTCTTTCGAATTTCTGAAACTCTTCACGCTGTTCCCACAGCTGCCTCGTCGCCCGCGTCATACGAACTCTTTTCGAGAACAGCTCGCCCGCCTCGAGGATAGAAGCTGGTACGTCACTCCCTTCCCACTTTCGTCCGACAATCGCTTGCTGGAAGCCCGCCGCACCTTTCCCCCCGGCACTATTGCTGGTCTCGTCCAGCGGGGGGTATAGGAACGGAAAGTTCTGATTCGTCTGGTAATTCTGCTTCTTCCCACCCTTACCTCCGGCAGCTGGAGAGGGTGGCGGAGAAGGGGCCGGGGTGGCTATGTGTACCGGCTGGTTCAAAATGGACCCCCCGCTACTTTGGGTTCCTGGCGGTGCTGGCAAGATCCCGTTTGAACCGTTATTCCTAGTAGGCTGATTGGGAAGAGGTGGCAATAATGAGACGTTATCTGCATCCAGAGGTATCTTGGACTGAGGAGGTACGTATGCCGGGTACTTGGATGTGATTTCTTGCCTGAAAACGTGATAGTCCAAGGGTGACGCAACAATCAGATTTTTGTCTTTATCGCCGCTGTCGCTCTCCTGGAGTGCCGTCTTGGTCTCGTTAATCTCTTTAGTGCCCCCAAACACGAGGAGAACCGATTTCCAAAATAAGAGAAGCGCCTAGACCATGGTCAGCCCTGCTCAAACAGCCAAGATGTCGGACAGGACATATCAGAACATGACCAACCTGAATGCTCGGCACGATAATCGCGTCTTCTTTAGGTTCGTAAAATCGAAATTTTGTCGCAACGTTCAGAAGATATACTGGCAGACACGGCTGCAACGATACTACAGAGACTTAGTATGTTCCTTTCCGGCTTTCCAGTTCAAGCTTTGCACTTACTTAGTTGCTCTCGCACCCGTTCCATGCCCTCGGCATCTCCCAGAGTCACCTGTATAAACATATACATAATCGTCATCATATTGACAAGTGCATCTTGTATTTCCTGTCTGGTTTGAGCTCGCGGTCTGGGTACGTCGTCAGATCTAGAGCATCGGTTAGATTACAAGTGTACGTTGGATTTGGTGTCCGTTGTGAAATGTCATACTGAGCAGATTCAAGCATGCCATGTAGTTCGTGCCATATTATATTAACGCCTCCTAGTTCGGCGATAGCTAAGACGCCGGCCTTTATAGCAGCAAGTTGTCCGGGCGTTGCCAAGGTCCTAAGTTTGGATATATCGCCAGTCGGAGAACCCGCCGTGTCTGCCCATCTACCCAGCGCGAGATAGACCAACTTGCCCGTGGCAGCGGTACAGACTGCCGAGTCATCAGACTTGATCTCCTCAAGAGATTGCCGTATGAATATAGACCGAACGTCTTCGGTAGCCTTGTCCCAGCTGACTTCCTCTTCCTTCGCAGCCAGATCATGTTCCCACTGGGCCTCGTATGCTCGTCGCGCATTGTTGAGTCGCTGGAATTGCCAAAACTGGTACGAGAACCATTCGTCTATTTCCTCGGGGTGGGAAGCTGTATCGGCGTATTCGAAGTCATACGCAGCTGCTTCACCGCGGGGGAATTCGGACACAAACCGCCTAAGTTGAGCGAGAGAAAGCGAGTCTGCGGCTTGGGAGTTCGGTGTAGCGGGGGGTGGTTGGGTAGGAGGGTCTGGTGCAACCTGGCTCTGCTGCAGAGACGGTCTTTGGGGTTGGGCGTCGGTCGTGGGCCTCTCCAGTCCGGGGCCAATATCAGTAACTCCTGTATCAGCAACATCAACAGGGGTAACGGTGTTCACAGCATCCATATTCTTGGATGCATCCGCATCATCGGCCGCCGGCTTCGAAGGCCACAAATGGTTCATCATGACTTGCTGTTCAATATTGAATGCAAGATATAAATGGTCAAGTGGTCACTCATAGTGAACAATAGGGTTTTGTGCCGGTGGGCACCTGGCTATTAAGTCCTGCAAGGCTGGCTATAGTCACGAAGTGGGATGTTGTTGAAGGTTTCTGGAAGATAGGTTCCTATCTGCAATTGGCGTCCATGCCCCACTAGGAATCGTTGACACACATAAAACTTACGTGTAAAAGCACCTATCTAAAAGGTAGCCACTAAAGTAAGTACAAGTAGGTACAAACCTGGTTAGCAGGAAGAAGCAGGCACGGAGGATTGTACCTACGAGTACCGAATGCATGTAGGTATCACTTCTAACTGCAATTACCAACCTGTGCATGGGCTGTAAGCCTGTAACGTTCAATATTCATCCTTCTCTTCCCACTTGGTCACCAGCTGTAGACAACCGCTCACATGCTGTTCTATCTACGAGTACATACATTGTGTACCTACATACACGTACATCACGTATAATGTACCGAGTACGCGTAGTAGTAGACGTACCCTTGTAGGTACTTACATGTACCCATTTGGAAGCTTTCCTCAGGATAGGTACTTTGCCCGAAACCACAACTACTTCAACCTTATCAAAGCACGTACGAGTAGAAAGAAAGGATATTGCAATGAATAAAACGCGATTATGGGGACTGGAGGTAGCAAGAACACCACCGATGCTGGTTAGAAGCCAGCTTACGAGTAGATATAGATAATCATCCGACATGGCTGTTAACTACAAGCATGGCAGACAAGTTCCTGGACAAGTTCCCATCAAATACAAGGGTCGCGAATCACATGCAGAACATCAACAGAGAATAGCGAGTGGTATCACAGATTCAACGCTTTAAAGGACCGTGCCTAATATCTAAATAGTAGGAGAACAGCGATGTTGGTAAGCCTAGTTGCTTTTCTTATGCCGTGCTTTCAAGGCCGACATCCTGTCATCCCACTTCTCCCAGCCTGCCTGGCACAGATCCTCTTCCAGGACTAGGTCCCTAACCCGCAACCATCTGGCTATGGGCAGATCTATGGCCCAAGATACCCATCCTGTTTGACGCAGAATGCTGGTCACGACGAACCAGGCGACAGCAATGACTACCCCGGCGGTACAGCCTACTAGTACTTGCTTCTCCGTATGATAGTTCAGGTAAACCCGGCTCCAAGCGACGGTCAAAGCCCCAATTAAGCCAAGGGCACTGTAGAAAGCGCGCTCCAGCATTGTCATCGGCGTATGATTTCTTCTCCTAACACCCGGTCCGGGCGGTCGGTGTCGCAGCAACAGAAAGAGAGCTATGGAGACGGAAAAGAATGTTACGAATTGTGCATGGCTGCTGGGCATGCCATAACCCTTCCCATTCATGCGCGGCGGGCGCTCCTCTTTGATGATCCGCTTGAGCGTAAAGTTGAGTACTTCGCATACGAACTGGCCAGCCCCTAGCAGTACTATTTCTATTTCGCGTGTCGACCAGATCAGCGTCACATACATGACACAAAGGGCCTGCGGGGCAAGGGCCAACCAGGCGCATAGGTACGATATCGGGTCTGCCGGGTCCTACAAGTCCAGGTCAAGGTAGAACGTGTCAGCCAAAACACCCGCATATGAAGAAGAAGGGGCTAGGGCTACTATCACTTACATAATGGACGTGGGTTAGGGAGAAAGACGTTAGGGTTACGGTATCTTCCGCCATGGTAACCGCGACAAACCGTGGAGATTGATGTTAACTAAGACGGCGGTTCGCTTTAAGGACGCATTACTGTGGCTAGATGCAAGATGCCACAAACAAATTTGCGAGGTGTTGCAAGGACACGGCGAGGGTTGTCAGTCTTTTGGTCGTGGTCTAGTCTGTCTGACGTCGAAGCACTCTGTGAGGCATGGAAGCTAGACTGGCATTTGGCCTACACGTACTTGTGCAATACGAGTAATGTATTCAGATGAGGCACCTGGACTTTGGGATAAAGATTCTGACGGCTGTAGTGGACTGCAGGACAGCCGGCAGCACTTTGCTCCACCTTACCTAATTGGACCTTGGGAAGGATGTACAAAAACCTACAGGGAGATACAACTACTCGTAATGCACCCTGGAGGTGCTTCCACTACCTAGTACTCTTTGCTGCCTAATGTACATGCTTCTGTAGGTACATCTATGATCCTACGCAGGTGGAGGTACCAGAAGTGCTTTACAATTACATGTACGTGTACACGTACTTTCACATGTACTTTACCGTCCCCATTTGCCTCCATTGGCCGAATGACTAACTTGAACCCCGTCAACGACCTGCACCTCATAAACATATCTCACAACCTTATATTAAACATCAATAGTGCATAGCAGCGTATAACAGAGATCTTACCATTCTAGAATTTAAAGAGTCAACACGTGTTCAACTTTACATGACATTTTATATCTGCTATTAAAACAGCAGACAATCACCTTCTCTATGAGTCCCGTCTTCTAACGAACGAGGGATTGATTTTATACCAACCCGATAAAATCCCGACGTCGCCACTCACGCTTACATAGGGGGGCGATCTTATCAATCTGCCCCAGAGAGTCTTTTAGAGATGCACGTATCTACTCGTCTTGGTTTATGGAAATTTTTTGCCAATAGATAGCAAAAATCAACATGGATGAGGATCCCCGCGAGGTCGAGCTCTCTACAATAACGGCCATCTATCCTGAACTACAGATCAACGAAGACGATCGTTACAAGCTATTCATTGAGCTCCCAGTGACCTTGTATAACCCGCTCACTGTTCTGTTCCCAGCCGCGACGGAGACAGCACCACCACTTGCACCATCACAAGCTCCTGTCTTGCCGCCGGGACCGGAGGTGGGGGGAAGGGCCGACTCACAGGACTTGTTAAACCTCCCCGCTTTACGGGTCGATATAACACTCCCCGAAGGGTATCCGCAACTAAAGCCGCCGGAGATATCATTGACGACTTCACCACCATGGCTATCCAACGAAGTTCTGAGGAGGCTCGAGTCAAATGCGACCAGGCTGTGGGAGGAGATTGGACGTGATCAGGTCATTTTCACTTATATCGACGATTTGCAACGCGCCAGCGAAGACGTCTTTGGTCTCGTCGATAGCAATGGAACTCTCGAGGTTGCGCCCGAGCATAAGATTGCCCTTTTGGATTACGACATAAATGCCAAGCGCAAGGCATTCGAGAAAGAAACATTCGAGTGCTCGATTTGTCTAGGTAAACTTTATTGCCCAACACCCCTCGTTTTCTTCTATCGGGCCCGCTGACGAGACTACAGACCCGAAGAAAGGCATTGTGTGCCACAAAATGCTCGACTGTGGGCATGTCTTTTGTGTCAAGTGTCTCCAGGACTTTTATAACAATGCTATAGCAGAAGGCGACGTTGGCTCGGTGACATGTCTTGCGCCTAATTGTAAAAAGGAGCGTGAGAAGAACGCCGAAGACGAATTGTCTCCCGGACGGCGGAAGCCAAAGACTTTTATCAGCCCTAGCGAATTGTTGCAGATCCCAATCGAGCAGGGAATGGTACAGCGGTATGTGCACCTGACACACAAGAATAAACTGGAATCGGACAAGAACACGATTTACTGTCCACGGTCTTGGTGTCAGGGTGCAGCCCGCTCGAAGCGACATAAGAAGCCCGAGGGCCTCGAACTCGCCGATTCGGATGACGAAGAGGATGAAGATACGGGGTTACTTGCCATCTGCGAGGATTGTGGCTTCGCTTTCTGCAGCCGATGCAGTCAAAGCTGGCATGGCGAGTTCCAATACTGCCTACCAAAAGAGAGAAAGGAGGCAATCACGGAAGAGGAACTGGCGTCGCTAGAATACCTCAAGCTTCATTCGACTCCGTGCCCTACATGTGGCGCCCCCTGCCAGAAATCGCACGGGTGCAACCACATGCAATGTTACCGGTGCAAAACCCACTTCTGCTATCTGTGTTCAGCCTGGTTGGACCCTTCAAATCCGTACAAACATTTCAACACGGTACCTTCAGGTCAGGCGAACAGTTGCTATATGCGGCTCTGGGAGCTAGAAGGTGGTGACGGCGATGATGTCGGCATTGGTTTTGAGGGCGGAGATGCGATGCGCAACGCCAACGTCGTTGCAGGTCAGTATGGCGAGCATTTGGAAATAGTTGAGCAGCCCCGTGTTGCGCCGAGGGCACCAGAGAATGATGCAAACGGTGAGGTGCAACAAAATTTACCGCTGGAACAAGCCAACGCAGAGGCCCAAGGCCGTCAACAACCCGTGCCCGCCCAAGTTGCACACCCTGAGAGAAGGCCCGCTGTTGCCCGCGAGGGTCCCCTTGTCCTTCGCATTGAAGGGTTGGCCGGACAGGCTCGAGGTAGAGGTGGCCAACGCCAGCGTGAGGTAGGTGGTGCTCACCCTGCAGAACCACCTGTCGCAGGTGCCAGAGCCAACGGAGGTCATCGTGGCGGTCGAGGAGGCAACCGTCGAGGAAGAGGGGGAGCCGCACCCAACCAGGCAAACGCAAACCGAAACCCGGCCCAACGACCAGGACGGGCCAACAATCACCACAATAATAATAACAACAACGGCGTCCGTGGGGTTCAGCACCCTCCGCCAGGCATGGGTGCAGTTCCCAGGCCGAATGGTGGACTACCTAGAGACGACGAAGATGATGATGTCAATCCTATGCATGCGGCCTGGATCAGACACTTTGTTCAGCTGGCCCTCAATGACGAGGAACATTTGATTGACTGGGGTAATGACGAAGATTGATGCAAGTTTTAACTCTGTTATACACATTTCTCAATAAACAATTCATGAGACCACATGATACAATACATATATAAGGAAACCACCTGCTTTCACTAGGCATCAACAGCGTTTGTGCGTACAAGAGCATCAAAGTTGTAACGGGATAGAGTTCGAAGACCGTTCCATGTATATCTAGCGTGTTAAATACAGAATATCACATATCACTTCTCTTGCCCTTTCACTCACACAAGCCGGGGGGGCGTTAACTACGACTCTTCTTTAACTGTAACCTTTTCTCTCTACGATAATGAAGGTTAGCACCGATCTAACAAGCAGAGCATTTGTTCATTATCTTAGGTTAACAGCTTAAGGCACCAGCAACATAACAAGACAAGGTAGTATCAGAGAACAGACGAGGACAGCTGTTGATAGATGGCAAAGTTTTCTCCCCTAATACCTAACAACAGGTCCCCTTTCCCCATCTGCCTGCACATCACATCACATCTTTCATTTCATTTACGAGTACCTTGCCAAGCATATCACTTGTACAAAAAAACAAAACACATACGCCAACAACTGGGCCTTACCTACCTACCTACCTACCTATCTTCTGCCCAGCCCAGTCTCCTTCCTTTAGAACCTTCCTAAGACATTAGAATAATGGCCCCTTGTATCCGCCAAGCTCTCTCTCTCTCTCTAACCCCCAAATCGTTGTTTACGCGTCTCCTCGTCTTTTGAATGTGGCGAGAAGCCGAGCTACACACTCCCCTGTCCATGATATATAAATAAACACTTGCCACTTACCTACCTAGATTGCGAGTGTCCTAGGTTAGGTTCCTTACTTCTCCCCTGTTATAACGTGTGTACCTGTCTGTCTGTCCATTGCTTTCTTGGCAAAACATACACTGTAGTCTTTAATTTAGCCCACAATCTTTCGACTTTTGTCTGGTTGCATATGTTTAGGTTAGTTGGGTGGTAAGGTGGTAAGGTGGTAAGGTGGTAAGGTCTCTGCATGAGAATGTAACATGACCCCCTCCCTTTCCCCTTTCACCCCTCAAAAAAGGGGGCCGAGCCAGTCATTCAAAAGGGGAACGAGAAGGAAATGCGGGAAGGAGCAAAATAAGAATTCAAAACATCAAGTAGGTAAGGTAAACTAGGTAGTTTGAGGATACAAAGCCAAGAATCGAGAGATACCAGTTCCAGCCCCATTTTCTTAGCTTTTTTAACTTCTCCTCTTCTTCTTGATTCTTCTCCCCTTGGTTTCTTTCTGTTTTTCTTGTGTGGCTCTGGCCCCCTAGGTGTCATTAACCACTGCGCATGAATAAAAATAGGTACTGTCTCAGATAAAATTATAAGTAGAAAGGGAGGTAGGTAGGTTACTTGCATTCTGTAAGAACCCCTCCCCCAAAAGAAACCAGGGAGTCACCTACACCACCTTTCCTTACTTTACATATCCATGGTTTTGCCTGAGTATACGCGCTAACTAGGCCAACAAAAAGAAAAAGATACCATGACTAAATACCTAAGATACCTAAGGTACCTACCATCCTTACCTTATCTACCAAAAGAAAAGCAACAGCAGCCTCATATTCCCCCTCGAGGACCTCTTTGCTTTCTAAGGGGTTTGTTAGTTTTGCGGGATTTGTAAAACCCCCCACTAGAGCACTGACAAGGCTGGATAGATAGATAGATAGATAGTAGAATTTTAGTAGTAGAATTTTAACGTCTATCTTAGGTAGAGATAGATAGATAGATAGACAGAAATACTTTGGGTTATGTATGTATTTCATTCCCCCTTTGTACATAGGTAGTATTTCAGGGACCCGTCTTTCTTTTGGATTCTAAAGTTCCTAGGCTGCTTTGAAGGAAGAAAAGGATTAAAGGAAAATCTTCTTTCGAGCTCTCTCTGTTCCTATTGGTTTTTTTTTTTTTTGCCTGCTATGGAACCTTGGTAAGTAAGTAAGTAGGTATTTGTTCATATTGCTCTTTCTAGCTTCCTTAAATCAGTGTGATAGGCAAACAAACTACCTAACTTACCAGTTTGACGTACCTTGCGTCTAAAATGAAACGTTGAATAAAGGAAGGGGAAAGAGTTGATATCTTTTAACGTTAGATAAGGTAGCAGTAGGAGATTCCGGTTGAAGTTACACTCTTGCTGTAACAAAGTCGAGGACATGGCATGGACGTTCTCTCTTTCTTTCTCTATTCCCATGTAGCTTATCATGTCAATGATCAAAATAAAAGAGTACGTCTAAACCAGAAATAAAATAAAACAAAACAACTAACTCAACTATCCTTCACATACAAGCACGCTGAGTTTTAAGGTAACATAACATAACATAACCTACTGTAACATTTCATCCCATCCCTTCCCCCTTCCCCTTTCCCCAGACTTCCCATACTCATCCCTAAACCTCCGCCACCACTTTTTTAGGGGGAATGAAAGAAGGATTCCATCATTGTAACCCACAAGATGTTCATCTGTTCGTTTGTTTGTTTGTCAAACCTACCTACTGAAGAATACTGCCCTTACATCCCCGACTTTTTACAATCAATCATACGTAGATAAAAACAAAAACAAAAACAAAACAGACAGAATGGATTGTAACGGCAGACAAAACAAAGCAAAAAGATTTACATGCATATATGCGTCAAATCAATGTATCTATCTATCTATCTATATTTCTTTGCCACGCTATTTAGAGAACGAACAAGAAGATACGGGTCCCGGGAACAGCACAGCATACAAGCAGATCCGATGCCCAAGTAAGGTACTTGTAGGTAAGTAGGTACCTAGCTTGTGCAGGAAAGAAAGATCCGTCATGAACTTTTAAGATCTGTGTATATAAATAAGTCATGTCAAATATATCTACATCAGTACAAAGCAAGTCTGATCAATCATCCCTCTATCCATCCTTCCATCCCAACCCCTAAAAGCAAAAACGACGTCGGGGGGAAAAAAAAACCAAAAGGAAGGACTAAAAAACAGGAGGCTGTCTGTTGTAAGGTTAAGGTGCCTAGCATGAAAAATACTACCGTGTTATGCGTGGTCCTTCTTCTTCTTTTCACATCTTTAGCTTTTGATCCTTCAAAATAACTTTACTTTTTCAGCCTGACAGCCAGCCAGCAAAGGAGTAGGTCAGGTCAGGTCAGGTCAAACTATAATCTATCTGTCTATATACAGTGTTAGTTACAAGACAGGTTTAAAAGTCAAATATATATATATATACATGTAGGTATTAAAAATAGGTATTGTACCTAGAATCTACAATGTGCGTATGCATCTTATATTCTTAATGTACGCTTGTACTTGTAAAATAGATGTGCATCGTACACTGGTATACATAGGACTTTGGTTTTTTGCTTCCCCTTTTCTTTCTTTTTATTACTAATTAATCTTCCTAGTACAATAAACCGTCGCTGCTCACTTATCGTATTCTATACAACATTTTCTCGAATAGATAAACTGTCTACTCATAGTCCAAGGTAGGTTAGTTGAAATTCTAGGGTCAGGGAAAAGAGAGGAGCGGGGGTTTCTTTGCAAATATTTTTCTTTGGTTTTGGCTGAGTGGAACTATGTTAGTACTCAAACTACTTGCCCCCCCCCCTTTCTGCCTTTTTTTATTTTCGTCCTCTTGTGTGTGCCAATGCTGGATTTTGTTGGAGGCGCAAGACGCATGGGGGGAGGGGAGGGGAGGGGATGTGGTGGTAGGACAATAACTTACTCGGATTGGTCAGGATAATTATCCGGACCTGCAATTCGGCCCTTCCAGGCTAAAACGGCGAATGCAGCACATACAGACAGAATACTGTGTGTCGTCGGTAGGTAGACTTTATTCTGTCTCCCTCCCCCCTTTTTTCTTTCTCCCATCTACCTAAGGTAGGTTAGGTACCTAGTCTTTTGGTTCCTTTTATTTTATTTTTATCTCTTGAAAATACCCTTGTCCGAATCAAGACTTGTCCTGTTTTTGGATCGATCCCCCCCCCGGGCCCCGGCTAGAAAGAAGAAGTAACATAGGCCAGCCAATATTTACGTTATTACACACTACAGCATGTAATGACATTTTTGCGAAACCAATATTTACTAGGACCGCCATCCAATGGAGATACAAGCGGAATGCGTCATGTCTTTTCTTAGAAGCTCAGCTCTCTGCACTCTGCACTCTGCACTCTACCTCCTGACGAGCAGCGCTCATCCTCTCCCCAAACAGACGGCAGACAGGTCAAGAGAGCCATGGCTGTGACAGTTAGCCTGGTCGTCTTTCTTTCTTTCTTTCTTTCTTTCTCTCTCTCTCTCTCTCGGACCTACTCCAAGTTGTAGTAATGCCTTAGGTAGGCCTCGTACTGCGGTCCAGACAGCCAACTTCCTTCTCCTCCG
Source organism: Poronia punctata (assembly GCA_022579005.1). Classification (NCBI taxonomy): domain Eukaryota; kingdom Fungi; phylum Ascomycota; class Sordariomycetes; order Xylariales; family Xylariaceae; genus Poronia; species Poronia punctata. The sequence goes on along the minus strand of MU401507.1, from coordinate 160,830 downwards.
CATATTGTTAAGCAACCAGGCCGTGTTGGGTGTTGGGAAAAAGGCTGAGTTGGGTCGATGAGATGCGTCTGTCGTTTCTCTCCAACCACCTAGGTTATCGCTACATGTGACTGGCTATGACATTTAAGGCGGTAATCGTTGCGCATACAACATTAGATGGTGCATACAAGTTAATAAGCGAGAGAAAAGGGCTTGTACCCGCCCGCCCGCCCACCAGAGTTGCGCATGCGTCTTGTGTGAGTGTGGATATGTATATGCTATCTACGTGGGCACTGGGGCACTGGGGCACTGCAGCTCACGCTTCTGGAACGCCGGATAAATGAATGGAAGCGTCAGATAAAGTGTCGTGCACTCAAGCTTGCTCGAGTAGAGCGATAAACGAGAAATCTAGTCCAGAGACACGGGAGAGAATCTGGGGTCGACTACAACATAGAAAGTCTGATGAGAGGGTAGGGCTGCGTTCACTACTACCTGGATAGTGAACGAGCAACCTACCCGTTGCAACCACGGCTATCGATGCGAGAAAGAGGCAGTGATTGTGAGTGGATCACTCACAGACCTTGGTAGGCCTGTTTCTTAACTTAGAAACCCTTTAGACGTAAAGCGTTTGTTTGACTATCGCTACGAAGGCGCAGGCCCCCGCGGATATCTAGGCGGTCCGACCTGCTCCGAAAACCGTACCGAGGCGCATCGATTATTCAAATGAGACGACGGACTAGGAGTATCATGTCCAAGTTCGAGTCTTAATGTATTGTTGTGCCATGCAGCACCCACTAGTGATGACCAACTAGTTGTATAGCCCGCCGCGTAGGGTAGGCCTTTGATGTGCCTCTTCCGCGGAAGCTATTCTTAAGTTCCTTTCGGAGTGGTTTCTAAGCTGTACGACTAAGCCGAGCCGAGCTCCATGTTCCTTCCTTCATAGGTTACGGCCCTAAAAGTATGCGCTGCGGGAGTATCCTTCTTTCGTCAACGTGATCTGCCGTGAGGGAGGGTATAGAGGGGCTAAAGGGAGGGTCTGCTGTCCGATGCTCAACCATTAGGAGATCGAGGTTTTGGAGACCACTAAAGTCTAGGGCAGCCGGTAAGTGCCTCTCTGATTTAGATGCCGCGATGTCAAAGACATACGGAATTAGGTAACGGCATATGCCATGGCGTCAAATCTATTCGCACCCACTCCAGGCTAGTTGCGAAAATAGATACCAGATGATACCTAATTTGGTAGTCAAGCAACTGCGCATGTCGGAATATACACGTACTCGTAGGCAGGTAGGCAGGTAGACGGTAGACCAGAGTTCATGTCGATGAGGTTTTAGGTTAGCTAGGTTTTCATCAGGGTTGAGTCACCTGCTTATCGTCGCCGGAAATAACGTTTTGATATTATGCAGGCTTCGTCTTCCCCATCTTCAAGTATTAATTACAGAAAGAGCTTGTAGATTCGTAAAGGGTGCGAGGTGCGCGGCGAGCGGCGCGCAACGGATCAAAGTAGGATTCCGTTATTACTTGCATGGTTGTTTGCTCGTTTCGCGTCTTTTTTTTTGGTTCCTCTCTTTCTCGTACCCGCAGTCTTGACGAGGCTCCCGGCTAGAATTCGCCGGTGACAGGAGTTGAGTTTTTGCGACAAAAAATTCATATTCAGGCAGGCACCAGGCTCTATCCATTCTGATGATATTTCCGGATTAGATGGATAAAATAGGTAGCTGCGAGCCTGCGACCACTGCGAGTAGGAGTAGGTAGTAAGTACCTGTCCAAAAAAGTACCGTACATCGGATACATGGAGTTCCTCCCCGTTTAAGCTTAGAGGGATGGCGATGACCCTGGCTGGGTGACATGCATGGCCCCGTGTCGGCTCATCCTCCCATGGGCCGCTTTTTGGGGGAACCCTTTTCCCCTCGATCCACCATTGAATTTGTGGTCTGATTGTCACACGCTAGTTGCCTTGTAACATTGTACTCATCTGGTTCTGGAGGCCGATGCATCCCTGTACAGTACTCCTTCTGCTATAGTTTGTACGTGTAAGTATACCTACAGAATTAATCTACCTGGACTGGTCAGTGTACTTTCTTGTCAAGGATGCTAGGAAGGCACACGTAGGTAGGTCAATGTGGTAGGTAAGTAGCTGCAACTCAAAAGCTGACAAGCACAACTGCTCAACGTGTTAAAGTATCATCAGCGGCGTCTAATCGAAGGAAAGCCTCACCAACCCGTGCTACTGTATGTATCATCCCGAGCAAGGCTTGCAGCTCCTGTAACTACATGTAACTAGCGTCAGGGTTATGTCATGCCCACTTTGACCTTGGCCAGAGTCTTAGCTAATCATAGGACGGGATCCGAGGAGGACATGGAAGCTGCCGTACTGCGAAGCAGGTACTTTAGGTATTGTGAGGCGGCATTGCGGCGTTGGGGCTTTGCGACATGGCTGCGAAAATCACTCGTGGGCTAGTTTGAGCAGGGCGCAGGCTACAGCCCACGCTTAGACGACAGCCTTCTGGCAACCTGCTGAATCTTGCCAAGAAGATATCTACGGGTATCTCTCGGCATCTTGGAGGGGCAGATGTAGGTAGTCAAATACAAGCGGCCGGAGTGAGAAGACAAATCTGGTTGACGGGCGTCGCTTCAAGTTTTAACAAATACGATACCGGTGAAAACCCATCGCCGAAGGCATAGGCCATAAAATCCATCTACATTGTTGCGCTCTTTCGATCGGCTTAGTTGATCCTTGTGCGGCAGGTTGGATCTTGGGTCGTCGGCCTGCCGCCTGGGAATTTCGTGAGGATTCCGTCTCTGCCGAGGAAAATGCATTAGCAGTGATACCCTGCATGGCGCAACTTCGGTAGAGCAGCCAAGATTGGTGTTATTTAGCTATGCCAAGGTATGACTTATGTACCTAAGATTAGTTTAAAGTAGGTTGCGCAAGCGGTTGATCAGGTTAAAAAAATGGGCGTACACGTAATACATACTATCTAATTACACGTACATATTCATTACTGAGTATTATTGCCTTGTGGTCTAATGACTTTAGTCATCTGGTTGGTTGCGAAGTAGGGACCAACCGTGTAAAGGCTATGTTTGTACTTTACTAATCGTACCAGTCATATCTTTTTCTTTTCTTTTGTTCCTTTTACCAATAACCGTCGGTTGACATCGAGGTCCCATTTAGTTCCATGTACGTGATTTTGATTTCTTAACAACTTGGAGAAACCTACCATAAATGCTCCGTTTTGGTCTTCAACTGGGCAAAATACGGAAAGTGATCGTCGGAGTCGCTTTAAGACGGCAGAGACTGGAAACTTGAAAGTGATGTACAGAAAATGGCGCGTCGTCCCCCCCTACCATTCGTCAGAACCCCCTGTATCTATTACAGGCATCCCGCAAAAAATGCTTGTCTAGAACCAATGATAAATCTCTTTGAAAGGGCCCCCATCCATCAGGGGGGCCCGACATTTATAGGACTTGGCGCCTAGATTACAAGAATTTCGATGAGTGCAAGGCTCGCCAACAAGGTTAGTAGGAGGGACAAGCTTCGCTAGATCGAGTTAAGCGGCCAGCGGAGTCGGGGATCTTTGTCCAAGACGTGGTTTTTTAACAGGGTCTATCGGTCGGTTGACATTGCTTGAAACAGTAGGATACCTGAATATAGTCTGTAAGTACTACGCAAGGAAGTCGCTTTCCACACTCTTTACAGCTTCTTGTACATGGGTTGTGTGTAGAGTTACACCCACAAAGGTATCGTGGAAATATGGAGTCTGTTGTAATAACACTAATAATAAGGTTAGATGTCACGGATGTCTCATATACCTAGCCCAAGATACCTAGCTGTATACGGTATACAACGTACCTCCCACTCCTCCTCTTGGATCGGTTATAGAATAAAGTCCGTCGGCGAATAATGAATGCGCCAGACTAGGACAGCTCGGAGTTGTAGTTTTCGTCATCGGCGTTGTGCCTTTTGACAGATAGGGATGGGCAATACCTGAAAGTTAGTATGATATGAAAGAAGATTAGATGAAATGGGTTTGAGAGAATCGCGCATGACCTAACTAATCACTCACGCCGCTTTGGAAGCAATCATATTTTGCCCGGCTTACTCGTAAGTTTTAATAGTGAGAAAGAATGCTGGCCGATCAAGAAAGTTCGGCGTTTTTGACGTTATTTGACAGTACGAGTAGGTACCACGAGATGACCAGGGCTGAACCACTCAACCCCAACAGGTCACAAATCTCAACCCAAGGTCAGATCATGTACACACACACACGTACGAGTACATGTAGGACCTCAGTTTATATATTTTTGACTACATATGTAATTTATGATGATGATGTACTGGATACATATTTGCCAATGTTTGGTTTCTGTGTCCATGCCACCTAGAGGGCTAGGTTAGACTAATGCAAATAAGAAGCGTCTCAAGCTCATCTTATTTGATCTGCCGCGATCATGTAGTATTGATTCCCTTTCATGCCCCCACCGATTGCGCGGTCCGTCGCACAACGATCCTTCGGCCGCCATCTTCGAGTCAACAGAGTTCTAGCCCGTAACCCACCTACCCAGTAAGGTCGAGCCCCATCCGATTGCCCCCTCTCCTCTCTCTCTTTGATCGCAGACTCAGAGCCTTGCGCCGTCAGACAAGGGATGACGGACGCGGAATGGCAAGATCCTTCGGCTTGTACATTGCATACGAGTACAAGCGTTCCTGATGCAGTTGTGGTGCGGCGCAGACGGATTAAGACGGCGTAGAGTTACTGCAATCCCTGTTCCTGGATTTGGGGTTACCTTGTCGCGTCTAACCTAGCGCCCGCCATTTGAATCTTGGTGCCTATTTGCCTGTTCCTTTCCGATTTATACATTGTTAATTAGTTCACTTAGTACCTACTTCAGCTAAGTACACGTATTTGTTGTCATCCCTAGACTAGCAGATGCCCATCTTACCCACACATGTCAACCCTTTACCCTTTACATGCCTTGCTTCTGGCGTCACAACCCGTAATTTAGTTCCTTAGACCCTATTACCTTATTACAACCTCAGCTACGATGCAGCTCATGACTCGTCTGTCGTGATGGCGTTACAAGCTAACAGGTACTGTACATACTTACGTACATTAGACTAACTTAGGAAATAAGGTATCAGATCTCGGGCCGCCAAGTTTTTGGTGCAAAGCTTGGCTATCGAATCTGCTTAGTAATACGCAGTATACGCGTCGCCCGAAACATTATCGTCATGGACAAATCCCTGGCCCGTGCCATTAACGTTATGCATGCCGCATTCGCATCTTTGACCTTAAGAAGACACTTAATAACTGGCTGTTATTAAGGACATGCTCCCAAGACCCGGGTGAGATCAAGGCTATAATCTAGCCTACCAAGTGGGTTGGTTGTATAAGACAGCCCTCTCCGGAGCTTGACTTAAGTATTGGTAATAATAATGTCTTGAATTGGGGAACCTCGTCCATCCTGGGATTATAGCAAGCCGGGGGATGCGGATGTCGTTGCCAAAGTAGAGCACACATACACATGATAACGCGTACACGTACATACAGCAAGCTAATTTGCCCTACCACAACTCCTAAATATAATAAAAAGGCCCCCATGGGGATCTGACCTGTCTTATGTGACCAAGGTTGCAGGCGAATACCCACTCAGTCCATCGACGTTTCACCCCGGTTAGGGGACAAGAGTCAAGTAATTATACCTGCATCTGTGTGTATTTCAGGAACAGGACTCTGAAAGGCCAAGACACGACCCTGAAAAGTTACGAGGTGCCACTGGCGGTGGCTTGAAGGGTAGGTACCTATAGAGCAGCCGCTACTTCTCGAAGTAACCAAGCCATGTGGTCCTCCCGCCGTCGTGTTCTATGTACGCCTCCTTTTCCTCTGGCGCAGGCTAGTACGCAGAGGGCTGTATGTATGTAGGTATGTACAGTATGGCCGAGATCTGTAGTATGTAGATCTAGAGATGAAAGTGGACGGCCGTTGATATCGTGTAGACGCTGTGACCGGCGCCGCATTATGAGCCATGTGATGAAACTACGTTGGGGGCTTCGGTTTGGCGATTGCCCTTACTCGATTTTGGCTCTAGCATTGGCGCGTTATGCTCTCTGGAATATGCTGTGCGCGGCACAGCGGCCTCGACACGCACGCCACAGACCCGGAAACAAAACGGCGCGACGGTAATGTGGAGATGAAAGGCAGGGTAGGGGGGGAGCAGGGGAACAGTCGCGCCCAGAACTCGAGGGTCTGGTAGATTAGGTAGTCTAGCCGACAATAGTCATGTTGTCATATTGTCGACTTGCTGCTACCACAACCATTACAATTGCGACTGCTACTGCTCCATCTGGATCCTCGGTTCTGCAACCCTAGTGTAACTCATAAACACTCCGGGGGCGGAGATAATGGGGGGGGGGGGGGGGGCTGGGATGGTTTCTTGCCAGGCCAATCGTCGGCCACAGTTAATATAAGTTCTGCTGCAGAGCCTGCCTGGTTTGTGACCATAGATTTCTATTTCCGTACCAGTAAAGTCCATTATAGCCCCCGAAGGCTACCATGGGGAGAAAGCATCTAGATTGAGGGTTAGATGAACACCAGAGCAAATACTGATGGGTGTGTGTACGTAGGTACTGACCTACCTTACCTTACCTATTGCCAATTGGTGGCTTTTTAGGTGAATTGGAAGCTACAGCCATGATAATATTTATCAGAGCGCGCCAGTCGCTGCGCGGTTGCCTGTCTGAGGAGAAAGAAGCGAACGCCGAGAAAGGCATAGCTCAGGATATAATCATCCTCAAATGGAAGTACCTTAACTTGGCCGAAATAAATTCAGCTCCCTATTGCAGTTGCCGTTTTGACGGCCGCCGCTCGAGAAAGATATAAATATTGACGAGATACATCATAACGTACTTGTAGAAAGGATATCTATGATAATGATATTAAATACTAACCCCTGGGTTGGATTTAGGATGTAGTACCTTTAGGACTGTAATAGGGCTCTAAAAAGCTAATTCTTATACTTATAAAATAAAGCCGAACGTTAAAATAGCAAGTAAAAATAGTGCGCAAAGTAAAAAGTAGCGTAAAACTAAAACTAATTACTATAAACTATAAATGCAAATTTTACTTAAACTAGCTAACTTTATATTGCTTAATTTAGCAATAGTAATAGTTGCTAGCTATTACTATTATATATTTATTAAGCACTTTAACGTAGTATGTTTATAAGCTTATAAGTAAAAACGACTAGCTACTAAGCAAAGATTGCTAAACTTAATAAAAACTTAATATAATAATAGCAAAATTTAAAATGCTAAAGGTACTAACTAGGATATAAAAGCTAAAAGAAACTAAAAAGCTTATAATAAGTATAAACTCTTTAAACCTTTAAAAGCAAAAAAACCTTTTACTTAATAATTATTTGCTATAAAAGCTAACTTTAGCTAAACAAAAATAATAAGTTATAACTTAAAAAGTTAACTGCTTATTTAAAAATGTATTATTTAATATACTTTTTATAATAGTTAGCTAGCTAAAAGCGTTACTTAACGCAGTATGTTTAAAGTATAAATAGTAAGCAGCTTAAAATGCTTTAAGCAACTGCTAATAGTTTAATTTATTAAAAGTAAATTTTTAAAAAAAACTTATATTACCTTAGCTAGTGCTTTAAATACTTAAACTTAAAGTATAAAAAGTACTGCTTTAAAAGATAAAATAAATAAAAACCTTTACTTAAACTAAAATATAAAAATAAAATAAAAAATAGCAATAAACTAACATATTTGCTTAAAATTTAACATAATTATAATAAAGCTTAAGTTTTTAAATATTAAAAAAACCTTTAAACCTATTAATAAGCACATTACTTTAAATAAAAAAAGTTAACTAAAGCAAACTGCTAGTAAAAGTATATTATAAAAATCTTTATTTTTTTTAAAAAACGCTTTTTATAAAAGTAATAAAAAGTACTTTATTTTGTTAAAAATAAAAACATTTACTAATAAACCGTTTTTATAAGCAAAAAATAAAAAATAAAAAAAAAAGCAACGCATTACTAAAGTAGCAAAAAAGCGCTATAAAAAACTTAAAGCTAAGTTTAAAAAATATAAAAATATTAAGTTTACTAAAAATATTATTTAGTTTGCTACCTTTGCTGCTCTTGCTTTTTTTACTATACTTAACTTTGCTAATAATAATTAAAAAAAAAAATATAAGTTAAATAGCTTATATACTATATTGCTAAAGCTACTTACTATAAAAATATAGTAGTTAAAAATAAACCTAAACTTTTTTAAAACTTTAGCGCTACTAAGCACTAAAGCTTTAACTATTATAGCAACTATAAAGAAAAAAAAACTAAGGCTTAAAGCTAAAAGTAGCTATTAGCATATAAAAACTAAAATTACTACTATTAACACTAAAAAAAAAAAAAAAGCTTTTAAGCTAACTTTTTTATTTAATAAAAACAACAATAATAATATAGTAAAAGTAATAGTAGTAATAAGATTGCTATTTAATATGCTTTTTTAAAGCTTAGCTAAATGCTTATATACTTTTATTTTTTTTTTTATAGCTTATTTAGTAGCTAACAAAAAACTTACACTATTTGTTGCCTTTAGCTTTTTTATACCTTTTAACGCTTTCTTCTTTTTAGCTAGCAAACTTAAACGTAACCTAATAAGTATACTTTTAAAAAATATACTTAAAGTAGCTAACTTAGCAAACTAACTAGCTAAAAAACCTTACTTTAACTTAAAAAGTTTAACTTAAGTACTTTTAAATACTTTTAAAGGCAGCTTTCTTATATAAAACTTAAAAACGCTAACGCTAGCTTTATTTAAGCTTACTAAAAGCTAAAAAAAAAAAGCAGCTTTTAACTTTAACTTTTTTTTTACTAATAAATATATAATATAAAAAAAAAAAAGCTTAACTAGTACTTTATTTTTACTTAAAAAAAGCGTTTAAGTTAAAGCAACTAAAGCAAAAGCTGCTGCTTTAGCTACTAACAGCGCTTTATTTCTTGCTTCTTTTTTTACTAACTTAGCTTAGTTATTAAAAGCTAAAACTTAAGCTTTAAAGCCTGCTTTTATACAAGCTAAAAAATAAAAAAGGTTTAAAAACTATAATATAAATAATAAAGCAAATAAAAAGCACTTATACTTTAAGCTCTTTATAAAGCTTTATAAAAAAAATTAACAACTAAATATAAAAATAATTATTAATGCTTATATTATAATTAAAACTAATTTAAATAAGATTTTAAAAACGTTGTACTTAAATAAAAAAAAATAAATTATTAAAATAAAAACTAAAGCAGTAGCTTAGTTTTTTAACTAAAAATATATTAAGCTTAGTAGCTAAAAAAGTACTATATATAATATAAAGTTAACTATTTTTTGTTTTAAAAAAGCTAAAACTTAAATTGCTACTTATACTAGCAATATAACAAAATAGTAGCTTATTATAGCTTTTTATAGTTAGCCTTAGCTAAAGTAAAAAAGTATTAAGTTTTAAATAAGTACTTAAAAGTATAAAAAAATATTTAAAAGCAAAGCAATAATAGTTATAAATATAAGTTTAAAACTAATTACTATATACGCTAAAATTTTCCTTTATTATATTATAAAGTTTAAGCTAGTAAACAAAAAAGCAAACCTATATAAAGTATATAACATACTTTTTAATACAAAAAACCCTAAGCACAATTAGGACATATATATATAGCTTAAACACTACCTTTTATAAATAGTCCCTTTTAAGCATGCTAAACGCATGCTTAAAAACATGCTTAAAAGGAAATAATAGTGCTTAATTTAAATATAGCTTTTTTAAATATTAACTTTGTTATAAACCTAGCTTATTTTTAAAAAGTAATTAAATTAATAAAAAATAAAAAACTAAATATACTTATAATTTAAAAAGCTAATTTAAAAAAATTTAATAAAAAAAAGCTTAAAGTTAAAACGTTTTATTTAGTAAAAATAGCTAAAAAAATAAATAATAAAAGTAGCTTAGCTATTATTATTAATACTAAATAAGTATTTTAAACCTAATTGCTAAAAAAACTAAAAAAGCACTTAATATATAAAAACCTAAAAAAAAAACTTATAATTACTAATATTACTTTTTAAAATAAAACAATTTAAGTAGCAAATATATATATACTTGCAAAATTACTTAAAGCAAGACGTAAATAGTTTTTAATATAATTAAAAGCTTTAATTAATTTTAAAAATCTTAACTTTTTTATACTATAAAATTTTATTAACGTTATTAAAAAAAACTAAAATATAACTAAGCGCTATATTAATAAAAGATTAAATAAAAAACTACTAAAAAAGAAACTAAAAGCATTTTATAGCTTGCTAAGCATATTATAAAGAAACTAAAGCTTTTAACTAGTAAATAATTAAAAAAAAAAAAACTTTAGCTTTAAAAAATTTACTTTTAAACGTATATTTAATATATTATAACTAAATAAAATATATGCTTAAAAAAACTAAGTAAAATTTATTAAAATATAAACAATTGTGCTTACGCTATTATAAACAAATTACTACTATGTTAGCATTAAACTAGCTTTACCTATAAATATAAATAAAAAACTAAAACAATAATAGTTACTGCTGCTAGTATTATAATTATATTATTATATTAAAACTTATTAAAAACTTTTTAAAAAAACTAAATATGTTAACTATATAATTAAATAAACTAAATATAAAAAAGCTTTTAAAGCATACTTTAAAGAAAAAAAAGCTGCGTTAAGCAAAATATATTAAAAAAAGAAAATATTTATTTAAAAGGCTTAAAAAAAACTAACTAAAAAATAGGCAAAAAAGATAAATATTGCACTTAAAAAGCAAATTAAAAATTTAAACACTAAAAAGCTAGCGCTAAACAAGTAAAAATAAAAAAACTACTTATATAACTTGCTAGTAAAATATTTTTTATTAAATAAAGCTTTTATATAGTACTTTTTTTTTAAAGCTAAAATAAATATAAATATATTAATTTTTATACTAAAAAATAAAAATAATAACTAGCACTTAGACTTTAAAAATATTTTAAACGTAGTATATAAGTTTTATAGTAAACTATATAGCTATAAGGTATTTAACTTAAAAGCTATAAGTAAGATTTTAAAAAATGCTTTAATTATAAATATAAAAAATTAAAAAAACTTAGTTAAACTAGTTTTTAAGTAAAAAGTTAAAGCAGCTATTAAACAAGCTGCCTTAAAAAGCGTGCCTAGCTTAAATAGTATTTTTGCTAAGCTATATAAAACCTTGTTAAAATATTAAATAAAAAAGTATTAAAATAAAACGCTAAAGTATAAAATTATAAAAGCACTTATAAAGTTTTATAATAAGCTTTAGTAAAGAAATAAAGTACTTAATAAATAAATAAAAAAAATGCTAGTAATGCTATTAAAAAAAAGGGACCTAGAACTTTTTAAAAACTATTAACTACTATTTTTAATAAACGTTAATTATAAAATTTTTACTAAAATTATAATGCAATACTTAATTAAAGCGCTTAAAAAAGTTATAAGAAAATAGTAGTTAGCTTTTTTTTTAAGTAAACTTATAAATAATAATATTAAAGCAGTATAGCAGCTAATTTAAAACTTTAAAAGTAAAGAAAATAATAGCGTTGCTTTACTTTTTTTAAACTAAAAAAAAGCATATAACAAAGTTTTATATAACTTTTTTTAAAAGTTTATAAAGTCTTTTAGCATCTTTTAATTTTTTATTAAATAAATTAAAGCTTTATATAATAAAGTAATAATTTAACTTTTTATAAATAGCTACTTTAACAATAAAGTATTAGTAAATAGTAGTATTTAATAAAGTAACCTTATAAGCTGCTTGCTATTTATACTTATTATTAAAGCCTTTATAAAAACTATAGCAAATTGCTAAAAATTATAAAGTATGCTGCTTAATATAAAGGTTATAAAGTTGCTAATATATGTTAATAATATTATCGTAGTTTTTAATAATTAAGTAAAAATAAATATGCTATAAAAAATTTTAAACAACTATAGTATAGCAAGTAAATTAAAAATTAACTAAAAAAAGTCTTTTTTAGTAAAAGTAAAAAACGTTATAAACGTTTTTATTAACTAAGTATAAATGCTAACTAAAAATAATTTTTATAAGCACTTAAAAATACTAATAAGCAATAAAAAAAACTAATACTATATAATAATATAGTTTTTAAAAAAAATAGTTAAAAAATATAAAAAAACTAAAAACCTATAGCTTTAATGCTACCTGTTAATAAAAGGCAAAATTTTTATTGCTAACTTTTTAATTATATTATAAATATAGTACTAAGCAAGGTTTATTAATATAGGCCTTATAAAAGCTAAAATTAAAAAAATATATTAGCAAATAATATAAAAAAAAAAGCTATACTAATAAAAAATAGCAAGACTTTAAACATATAAGCTATATATAAATAAAAAAGCAAGTGCTTAAAGCTTATAGTATATTATTATAGCTTTTATATTTAGTATAGTAAGCAAAGCAATTGCTTACTTTAACTTACTATAAGTGTAGCTAAACAAATAGCTTGCTATTAAAAAAGCAAATATTACTACTTTTATTTTTTACTTTATAATATAATACTTATAAATGTAATAAATAAGCAGCACTTTTTTATAGCTATAAAATTATAAGTAGTTTTATAATAAATAAAAAAAACTATAAAAAAGCAATTTTATTTAATTAAAAAAACCTACTATATTAAATAAAATTATAAATATTTATATTTAGTACTACTTAGGCTTATTATATAAAACTAAAAAGAAGGCTTAAACGTAAAAATTAAAAATTTAAAAAAATTTATAAACAAAAAAGGTAAAGGTTTTAAAAAACGTATAAAACCTAAAAATAAATATATTATTAATTTTATAATATTAAAATGCTAAAAAATATAACTAAGCTAGGTTAACTATTTAAAAACTTTAAAACCTAGCTTTAAAAAAATAAAAAACTAAATTAGCTAAAATATAACAATAGTAACGATTTTTAAAACTACACTATTTACTTAATATAAGTAATAATTAAATATAAACTTATAGCTTTTTATAAGTATATAAGCATTTATTAAAAGCTAAAATAAAAAGCAAACTAAAAATTGCAAGCAATATAACATATATAGTAAACGTACTACGTAATAAATTTAAAACTTATACTAAAAAATTAAAAATATAAAAAGCAGTTTAAATTAAATAATATATTTTTAAAGCTAAAGATTTTTTATAAAAATTTTTATATAAAGCTATTATTACTAAAATAAATATATTTTAAAAAACTTTTAAAGCTTAACACTATTTAATAAATAGTAGTAATTATATTATAAAGCATATTTAAATAAACTGCGTAGTTATACAATTAATTTAAAAAAAGTTTATAAAAATTTAAACATTTTTTAGCAAAAAAGCATTAGCGCTTTTAAAAACTAAAAACAAGCTAATTAAACTAATAATAACGCTGCTATATATAACTAGCACAACTTTTAAAAAGTAGTTAGTTTGCTATTAAATAGCAGTTTAAGTATTATAGCTAGCATACTTTAGCTATTTATTTTAAAAATTGCACCTTTTTTAAAACTTTTAAAAAGCAGTTAAGTACTTTTATAATATAATTTAAATAAAAGTAATAATAAATAAAACTGTTACTTTAAATAAAAAATATTAAAATAAAAAAAAAAACAAAAAAGTTTTTTATTTAATATAGAAAATGTTACTAAAAAACGTTAAAATTACTAAAAAGCTTTTATTTTTAAATCATAACCTAGCTTATAACTATTACTATATATAAACTTAAAATAAAGTTAAAGCTAACATTAATACTATTACTATTAATACTTTAAATTTAAACCTTAACAAAAAAAGTAAATAACTAAGTAATAATAATTAACTATATTAATTAATAATATTTTATATAACATTAACTAACTATAACAATTTATAAAAAAAAATATATAAACTATAGTTTTTTATAGCTTAAGTAACTAGTAATCTGCTAAATAATAGCAAGTATGCCTTAAAGTTTAACTTTTTTTATTAGGCTTTATATACAAGCATTTTAAAAAAGAGGGCTACTTGCTAGCTAACTACTTAAATAAAGCTATAAGCATATAGCAAAGGTAAAAATTTTAAAAAAAGCTAAGCAGCCTAAAAAAAGCTAAAGGAAAAAAAAAAATATTAAAATGCTTAAGGTAGCTAAAAAACTATAAAGCTTATATTACATAAAAACAGGGGTGCAAAGTATAAAGGACAATAAGGGTTAATTTAAACCAATAAAAATAAAAAACTAAATAAGCAGCTAAGGTAGTGGTGCAAACAAATAAAAAACTTTAAGCTCGATATTAAATACTAACCTTAGCACTGTATATTACTGCAACCGGTAAACTAGTAGACTAAAGTAACCTAGACACATGGTAAATTAGTTTCTGCAAGTTAGGTATTTCATCAGCGCGGGTAGAATTGAGTGGACGCCATTGATACACACGACAGGAGGATATTGGTTGTATTTCGTCACAATTCCCTCCAATTAAAACACTTTACTTTGGGATGCCCTTGACAAGAAACGGCTTCACCAGCGCGGCTTGGACCTTACATAGCTCACACTTGGAGCGCACCAGCTATTATTGGTACCTACTGTCGAATGCATTGCCCTTGTCAATCATCGTTCGTCGTCCTTTGACATTGCGCGCCATGACGACAGAGTTGGGGCAGGTGGACAGGGCGCAATGCCCTCTTCGTACAACACTGCATCTGGCAGACATAGATCCTCATTGGAGTCGGCAGTCGCATACATCCAAGACTCGCATATACCCACTCGTATCGTGACCCATCTTAGAGCCCGTCTCGAGCCCGTCTCGAGCCCGCGCCTTGCTCTCGCTCTAGACAGACTTGCCTGCTTTGGAGTCTCATGCAGTCAGGACTCAGGGAAAAAGTCGAGTATGGGTCGTACACAACTGTACCACTTACGAACGATGATTACGATGCCGGCCCTGCGCGAACGGCAACATGTTTACTGGATAGGAAGACCGCGAACATCTAGCTTGCTGTTGTGTCACCCTCCCCAAAAGCGTCTGCATGACCCTGAATGGCGCTGGATGGCTCTCCGAGATGGATATGTCAGGGGTCTAATGGAAGCAGTAAAGCAGCCGAGTGGATCTGCCCGCTCCTAGACTAGGCAGTGTCGGTCCTAATCGGGCATGTGGTGAACTAGAGAGCGCCCCCAGGGCAAATGCGATGTGATCTGTATCCTCCGCATATCCCATCCACCAAAGAAACCCCGTTTGTGTAATGCGTTCGGGGCGGATGTTGAATGGAGGGAGGTAGCACGGATACACGCAGGAAGCAGTATTTACCTAGGCCATGCCTACATAATATGTGAAGTGATGCTAGGCTTGCAACGCGAGTACCGGCCGATGTGTGCTTACATACCGTACATATTATTGGTGTGTATGAACGCACTTCCGGCATACATAGGTCGAGTAGGTCGGTAAGTAACTAACCTAGGTTGGCCGGCCGTATTGTCTCTCAGCCTGCCTACCTTATGGAGTTGCCTGTCTGACAACCTGTCTAGATAGCTGCCTAACTTGCGGCGGCGCGGCCCAAGGTTAGGTGGTTATCAGCCTACATTGTCCGCTTGTAGCTATAGGTACTTACTTACCTGGTAACCTATGGGTATATACGTCCTTGTATTAGGTAATTGGTGATACTGAGCACAACTTGCATCCCATACAATCTCCTCTGTTTCTTGTGTTGCTACTAAATGTATTGCCGGTTTGCGCTGTAACACTCAGCAGCCGAGTCAACCGACGCGCTGCTGGTTCGAGAAAGGTCTCGTCGACAATACCTTCAACTAGACCAAGTACTGAGTAGTGGGTATATCGCGTCCAATACGGGGACGTTGACATTTCGACCATTCTGTGTAACGTAATATTGCTTAGTTGACTCTTTGATGTCTTTTGATAACGAAAACCATTCCAAAGTAGTTACTTAAAAAGTATATGTACTCGTGTAGGTAATAGATATATATATAGTGAGAAAGGTAGGCAGGTACAGTGGGGACCCATTAGAAACGAGCACCACGATGTTTTACACCAAAACTCAACATGTTTAACGATACATAACATAACTACAACATAGTCTAATATCTATTAAAAATAAAGGTATATAGCGGCTATTATTAGCTTTTATATTATGTAAGTACTTAAGGTATACCTATTTTTCTAATTTAATTATTAAAGAATATACTTACCTACTTTATTAGCATAAACTTAAAACATGTATAATTAAATAAATAAAATAGGTATTAAATTTTTCTTTTTTTATTTATGTTTATTATAGCATGCCTAATATATTAAAACTACGTATAACCTTATATCTTATTAATTAACAAAGTTATTGCAGTTGTAAGTTTAGAAAAAAAGTTTGGTTTTGCTCGTTTCTAGTGAGTACCCACTGTAGGTTAGATAGCTCCGCGCTCTCGACCTCGGCGAGTCTGCGGGCCGCTACTTTCAAGCGAGGTTCCCTAGTGCCAAACGGTATTCGACTTGTTCCTAGTCCGGCCGCCACCCGATGAACTATTCTAACCTAGATCCAATACGCATTATACAGCCAATTTCAGCGATCCAAGTACATAAACTTTAGATAAACCAAACTGCGGCTCCATCTATTCTCGCGGCGTGGAATATTTTGAAGGTTGGAGCGGGATGCTCAAACAAGTAACAAGGTATACTCATGTCTTCGAGTACATACTTACTAACGCTTATTTAGGCCACGGACTAACCTTTGTGTGCCTCTCTAGATTAGCTTCATCTCTCCACATATATAGTACGTACGGCATGCCATCTGCTTATTCTTATTTTTACTTGTACGCGTAGAAAGTTAAGAACACTAATCAACAGGTAATTACGGCACGTAGATCTGTAACGCGGTATAAAGTAGGTACCTAGGTAGATAGATAGCCAGTCAGTCCAGAACAAAATGGTGGTTTTCATCACCAGGAACAAGGATGGCTTCGCGCCGCAACCTAGCCTGCTTTTTGTTTTCTGTGCGCGAAGCGAGCTTACTGGGGTCCCCGCCAACTCCCCCGGTCGCTGGCAATCTCGCAAACCGATTTTTATAATTGGATTGTACGTGTATCGGGGTACATCAGTAGGTATTTTGTATCTCAACCAACCCATGTCGCCGGCGCCTTCCCCTTTTCGCTCTGAATTTGAATTTTGCCCAACGGCTTTGAGAGAAAGAGCGGGCCTCTATCCCTCATCGAGGAAAAGTACTCGGAGGTTTTCCTAATCGCTGATCAGGCTAGATTACTAGTCTAGGCTTGTTCAAGTGCTGTATCGTAATTACGTGCGTATGTACGTACAGGCCAGGACGAAGAGAGGCAAGACTCGACATAATGCCTTTACTTAAAAGTACTTTACCTACATATATACATGCCTACATACAAGTACTGTACAGGATACATACCTTCTTCCTGCTCGAGTGGACAGGATGTCGATACAGTAACTGTTTTTAGATGGTTGGGTGGAGAGGTGTATCTGGTACACTGCTTTTGCTACCGGGGGGGAAGGAGCGGAAAGAGGGAGGAGCCGTGGAGGGGGTAAGATGGGATTACAGGAAACTCTTGGACGTGTCTACTCTAGCGTGCGCTCCAAAGACATCTGTGGGTTGTGCCTGTGTGAGTGAGCGCGAGGATATTCACGGACTAGATGTATTTCTAACATTTCGTCGCCGTCGTCGATAAACCTAGGGTAACTCGTTTCCCCCCCTCCCCCTTGTTGCGCGCCTCCATAAAGATCCATGTCGCCTCTTACCTGCCTACTCGGTCTCCTCTCTCCCACCCCCTCCACCCACTTTGCCTCGTTCACTGCCCTGCCTGCCGTCATACTTACCCACAGTGGCTGCGTAAAACAGTCGCGCCTACACGGGAGAGAGCCTTGTGGACAAATGTGATAGCTGTCCCCAACTAACCTACGTTACTAAAAAATGCCGTAAGAAGGCTATTGTTAGGGTCGGCAGACGGAAAGAAAAAAAAATAGGCTTGGGTTATGGATGGTGGCACTTGCCGATACAAGTTAAAAGCAACATCTATGTGCCAATCCCCTTCCTATTCTAGGCTTAGTCCCAGTTGGTTCCCAATACCTTATTCAGCAACCTTGTTCGGCATCATTCCATATCTAGAGCTTGTACCCTGTACACATGTGTGTACATATTGCCGCGTAAGTAATAAGTAAAAAGAGAAAGAGTAATGAGGCCCAGACTCGACACCTCCCCAAATAACACGAGACTGCCTTTGTAGACTCTTTATGTAGCTAGAGAAGATGGTCGTCGCTTCTCTAGGGTAAACGATAATTACGACAGGCAAAGGGCTACGCTAATTTAGCCCTATCTGCTCGTCCGTCGGCTTGTCAACTCAGGATGGCCCCGTCACAGGCCCGTGAAGAGGGAGATAATTTCGGCGCGGGTTGTATGTCACAGGACAGGGCCTGCCAGTCCGCCCGTAGGCTGTACCCCACAAGTGGCACGTCCCGGTTCGAATTTTGTGGTCCAGGACCTTCTACCTGTCCATTAGCAGATCTCCATTACCTCCATCTCCTTCCCAGTCCGGCTGCATATACACTGTACGTACTGGGACCTACTGGACATGCAGACTCCAGAGTGGTTGCTTGATTGCTTGGTTGTTTCTAAAATATCCTTGACTAACGCGGACCCCAAATTATCAGGCCTTGTCTCCTGAGCCAGGCCTTGTCCCTGAACCTGAAGCAGAACCAGAACCTGGAGCTCATCCGCTTGTTCTGCTCGAGTTTGGGGGGGTTATTTTATTGATAATCGTTAACGGTCGACCAACCCCCTTTGGCGGTAGATTGCGCTGTGGTTATACGTACCCATCTGCACAAAACAGAAAACACACCCCATCTCGAGGCACATCTACCGCGTCCGATTCCCATTTCATACAAGTACACTCGGCCTGCAACCTTGCTTTTGTCAAGCCCACACTCTATTCTAACCACACAAGGCTCTGCATGACCCCCTTCCCGTCCCACCCAACAGGCCAACGACATCCTCCCTATTACCGCCGCAGGAGGGCCTACTAATAGTCAAACCGTCTCTATCTTGCGAGCCTTCTTTATTTCTATACTCCCTTCTGGCGCTCTAGGTAATACTGTATACAGTCAGTAACGTCGACCTTGAAGTCCGGAAAGTGGTTAAAAAGGAAGGAAATTTGGAAAAGCGCAAAGTTCGAAAGTCTGCGGCTTAGCGGTGGTGGCACCGCGCGCGCGCAGCGAATATACGCACAGGGTCCAGCACGACTGGAGAAATGCTCTCATGTCCACCACAGCGACGTTAACGACGACCATGGCAGAGTTGAAACCGGAGCCAGCGCACAGTAGTCTTTGGTCGAACTACGGCGGCGCCCCAGTTCCTCTGTCGGCTCGATATCCGAACACCATGGATTCGGCGACGACAACGTCTGCTTCCTCACAACAACATCCAGGACGGCCCCGGAGCAGCCACCACAGCATCGACCATCCGTACTCGTATCCGCGCTACGCACCAGAGGAGCCGGAGCCCTATGAGAGGTACCCGCAGTCCTCGCTAACACCGCATCACAGCTATCCCAGCCTCAAAAGGCCGCATCATGGCGGCGAGGCCCAGGCGAGTCAACATCACCACCACCAGCAGCAGCAGCAGCAGCAAGCCACACCGCATCCCCCGTATCAGGAGATTGTCCAAGACCTAAGGGATGATGGATCGAAACTCTCGGTAAACCACGACCACAAGTTGTTGTCGTTTAGGCCAGTGCAGGACAAGCACACTATTGTGGACCAACACGGGCGCATGCAGCATCTGGAGCTATCAGCCCAACTGCATGGCATGTTTTTCCTGTCGGAAATGCCCGCGAACACGAACGAGGGGGCAATGCTGCAGCCCGAGCTAACGTGCTACCGGCGAAACCTATTCCAAATCAGCGGGTCGCTCATCACGCCGCGCGGCCAACTATCTATCAGTCATTATGGCCGAAACTGGTGAGTCCGTGCCAGTCAACAGCATGGAGGTCACCATTTCCGCTATCGAGTCTGTCGATGGCCATCCGGTTCGTCTCATCGTAATACCGTGGAAGACACCACCACCAAACTCGCCGGAACTTCCTCAAACACCGGATCAAGAGCCCCCGTCTCTTCCCTTGATTCCGTTCCCGGATGACGGGCAGGAGCCCGAGGGCGAATACGCCGTGTATCCCATCGGCTGGCGGCGTCTACAATTCAGAATGTGAGTTTTCCAGGCATGTTCCTTATGTTCTTGTGAGGGTGTAATTTGGAAAGGCGTGAAGAGAGGGAGCCAGAGGCTGAGTCTTGCGGCCGGTATTTGACAAATGCTAACACTGGGTGCTGGTAGAGCGACGGCAAACAATGGGAGACGAAAAGAACTCCAGCAGCACTTTGTCCTACACCTCAAGGTCATGGGTTCGCTGGCGAATGGGACGAAGACAGCTTTAGCGGAATCGACGACAGCGCCGATTGTAGTAAGGGGGCGAAGTCCACGGAATTTCCAGGCGCGAAAAGAGATTCCGCTACTGGGTTCAAGCGCAGGCTCACGTGGCCAAGCGCTAGTCGAGACAGGGTTGGGTATTGTGGCCGGACCATTGGCAGTAAAGCCCCATGATCCAAAGCTCCGGCTCGAGCTCCCCAGGACGGCATTCACTTTCAACGCCGCTAAAATCCCGGGGAGCCCCATGACCGTCAGGTCGCAGTAAGTTTATACCTTTCTATAGCTCCTATTGCCACGCAGGATTGAGGTTCTTTGATCCTACACTCTCCGTAAAAGGGGAGAGGGACACGGCGTCGTGGACGAGAAGCCGATTACCAATCGTGCCCGACTTGAGAGCGTTATAATAACAAAGAACCTAGGTCATACTCTTCTGGCTGGAATGGACCCGGCCCTCTGCCCATGACTGGCATGCCAGGATCGGCAAATGCTAGTTACCCACCGAGTACCATGGCGGCGGATCCGTACCATAAGATCCCGGCGTCTGGAGCACCTGGGTATCCACACGAGCCCGCAGAGTTACCCCTGCAGACGTCGATGCCTTCGATGCAGCTTTCGTTATCAGCTACAGATCAACAGCAGCCACCACCGATCCGGTCGCAGTACCCCTATGCCCCGGGGTCTTCGGCACCTTCGCAGTTGTCCGCAACTACACCAACCTTGGGAAGTTCCGCAGGGGGTGCGGAACACAGCGCTCTCAGCGTACCGAGGTATGTCGACTCGAACCCGCGGCCGAACAAAAGTCCCCGGCACGGAAGCCATCCGAGTACGAGCTCGCTCACGAACGAGGCCACGTCGGAGTACCGGTACGGCCCGCCGTCAACGACAACCTACGAGAACCCATCCACATACGGTACCAGTGGTCCAGAGGGGACGAGCGGGTCAGCAGCCTCAGCCGGCTCGTCACATCCTCCTGCCAGGGATTACTATTCGTCGACATCGTCGTGGACCACGTCGGCCGGCGAAACGAGCAGCTCAACTGTGCATGCGTACCATAATGGATCGTCAACGAACGAGAGCGGACCGTACTCGTATCGAGACCCGTACAAATCTAGCCACTCGATATCGGTCAAGAACGAGCACCCGACTGCCTCAAGCAACTATAACTACTCGTGGAGCTCAACGTAAGCGGGGGGTGCTAAGTGGTTAGCCATAATCAACATCACCTACGCTCTCTAGTGCTTACAGCGACCGCACTTACAATGTCAGCAGCGCTTATATACCACCAGCCTCGGAGCCGTAAGCATTTAGAAGGGGCATGGGCGTTTCCTCTTATCCTATCGACCCGCGACGGGATGGATATGTCGTCTGTATAATATGCAATACAGTCTCCCAATATCTTGACAAAGGAACAAAAAACAATATTGGACCAAGGAAGGCCCTATTTCTAGGGAAAGGACTCGAAGCACGAGCCAATCTAAGACGAAGGAAAAAAACGAGGATACACGGGGACGTATGAGAAATTTCTGGGCCTTTTTTTTCTTCGCTATATGAATGGACGGACGATCTGGAATGAAGACACGGCGGGTATGAAACGGAACTGGGACGAAACGGAGTGACGGAGTAACCATTACTGTTATACCAATGCTGCGAGCTGTGCTGGGTTGTGTTATTTTGCGTTGGGTTGTGGGATGTAGTTTCGGGTATGGCGGATTTGGAACGGGGCGAGGTGTTGCTGGAAACATACTTTTTCTATCTCGATACTTCTCCCCACTATTTGTCTTGTCGTGTCTCATTTCTCAATGTCCATTTCGGAAGGAGGATTAGGCGGGGTTACGCTTTTCGTTTGCTGCATAGGGTTACAGAACCAAGCAGAGTGAACGGGATCCGGACGAACTTTGGAGGGCTGGTGTCCATCAGTGATAGTCGAACGGTTCGGTCTTCTGATATGGACAACCATGTCCCTCCATAATCGCAGCCGGGTTGTCATTGTGTTGTTTGTCTTTTCTAATTCGCACATCGTTTTTCTGTCATTACTCATCGATATCCCCCCAACGACGGTCATACCGTCAACTATATCCCATTCTGCGTTACGTATGGTCTGATTTGGAATATGCAAGCCACGATACCCTGCTGTATTTGAGCCGTCGTTCCATGTAAACACAATTAAGATTTCTGCGTTATTGATGTTTGTTCTTTTTTTTTTTTTTTTTTTTTTTTTTTTTTTAAAATTTTTAAAAAAATAAAAAAAAAAAAAAAAAAACAAAGTTAAAAAGGATATGATGGGTTAAAAAATGTTAAAATTTAAAAAAAGACGGAAACCC
>MU401507.1:84658-137988 GCA_022579005.1 Poronia punctata | reverse complement strand
AATATCTCCTCTTTCTTTACTCTTATATCTTTTTTTTTTTTTTTTTTTTTTTTTTTTTTTCGTTTTTTTTTTTTTTTTTTTTTTTTTTTTTTTTTTTTTTTTTTTTTTTTCACATTTTGGCATCTAGAGATATATAACATAGGATCCTAGGTTAGAATGGATAGGATGGGTTAATAAGTGTTACCTTGTATCAATAGCCGTCACCCCTGCCATTGGGGTATATGCGAACCGTCAAAGAGGTGGTGTGGCGCAGGGAGGTGAATATTATATGACTTCTAGGTGAATTTATATGATCTGGCTTAACATCCGCAGTCGTTGTTGGTGTTGACAAAGTGGAAAAGTAGGGGGGCAAGTCCGCAGAGGTCAATCCCAATGGTTGTATGCTGTATATATACCTGACTACGAGGGGCCTTCTGTCTAAATGAGTGAAGCGATGGGGTTTCCCGAGCCGTCACTTTATACCTATCTTGAGTCTTAACCATGCACATGACATGCTTCCAAGACCGTTGGGGGGGCTTGTGTGCGGCTGAGGTAGGTATTCGCTTTTACTTGGCAGATTAGCTGCTGCATGTCTTCTAATGGTCGCGTTAGGTTGTCTAAATAGGTAGGTAGTCTAAACGTATAAGAAGCTGAATACGTGTACGTGAACGTGGCGGGATATCAATCTTGTCTTGTCATGTGCTTCAATGCTGACTGATTGATCGTTGTCAGCTACCTACCTAGATGACCCCCAACCTACTCATAGAAAGGGTGAAACTTGTTATAGTATCGCTTCTTTTGGCTTTGCTTGGCGATTCATTCACTTTTCTTCTATGGAAAATGAGAGTAAGAATGCGGGGTGGAATCATGACCTATAATGCCGTATTATATGTTTACAGAGGCCTGTAGGTAGGTAGGTATAAGAAAATTGAAAGAGACGGACGTTGGTTTAAAGGTGAAACAAGAGCAGTGTTGTGGTCAACTAGTGTAAAACTTGGGTGTTGCTTGCTGCGTATCGTAGGGGAGGGGGGGGGGGGGGTCCGATGAAACTGTCTGACTGATAAGAGAATCCTTATCTGTTCCCCTGGTGTGGGATCCACAATACCTGGCCCTCGCCGCTACGCGTTCACATTACCTTGCCTTACCTCATCAATTCAATCAATTCATACCTATCTTACCTACTCGTACGTTACTTTCTCTCCCTTTTGCTGGGCTGTTGTCCAGCTACCTTAGGTATTGAATAAATGTTTGAATGATGGAAAAAAAGAACCCCCCGTGAGAGGTAGCAGATTTTCATACCACTATTTTACTCTCCCAAGTCAAATTACACATCACATCTCTTCTTTTCTCTTGCTTGTAATCGGTAATAAAAAATGTTTCAACTACCAGAAGCAAAACGGTATGTTACAAACTCACAAAAAAAAATGTAACGAAGAAGATGAAATCTCAAAACTAAAATATACATCTATATGTGCAACCCCCAGAGTCCGACGTAAGGACTTGTATGACTCAGACTCAGACCCAGCCTCATCATCATCATCATCTGAAGGAGAAGAGGGAGAAGGAGATAAATCGGCCGCGTTATTCGCAAAGATAAACGCGCAATTATCGGGATTATTTGACCTTGATCTCATCACCACCACCACCACCACCCCCAGCACCACACAACCACAACCACAAAAACAGAATGAAAATGAAAAAGATGAAGAAGAAGAAGAATCCTTCACATTCCGTCTCTTCCGCGACGAAGAACCAACCCACAAAATAATCCTAGAAGCCCAAGACCCCAACACCACATCCGAAAATTCGGAAAAGATTGGCTCGTTCGTAATCCCCTCCCGACCGAGATCATACTACATCGCCGAAACCCCGACCCCGACAGAAAGAGAAATGTTCAAGAGTGTGGCTGTCAGTCCGGAGTATTTGTTTGCCGATGCGGGGAAGAGGAGGTGGGGGTTGGAGAAGCCTTGGAGGGTTATTCATCTTACTACTAGTACTAATGAAACGACAAAAGTAGAGGGGGACGGGAAGAAGGAAGAAAAGGGGAAAAAACGTCGTCCGGGGAAAAAGAGACGAATCATCTTACGCGTTAGACAAAAGGCGGAAAAGGAAAAAGAGGAAAGGGAGAAGAGGTCAAAGGAGGAGAAGGAGAGACATATACAGGAGAAGAAGAAGAGGCTTAATAGGGAGAAGAAGTTGAAGAGGAGGCAGAAGGAGAGGGAGAAGAAGGCTGCTATGGCGGGTGGTGGGGGTGAGGGTGAGGGAGCGGGTGTTGGATCGGGGGGTGATGATAGTGGTAGTGATTGAGTAGGTAGGGACTTGCCTTACTTATGTACACTTTGGGAGAAGAGGGATTGATGATGAGTGTTATCGGTGGTTTAGGTATCGTGTATGACTGGTGATGATTTATAGGATTCTTGTGGATTACCTAGACTACTATGTTGACATGTATATCTTTGCGCTACACCTTCACATTACGTGATCGTGTTATAAATCGCATACAATATATATGAAATGTCTGTTTATTATAATTTTGCTGAGACGTTCTTGTACGGGTGTAGGCAGTGATGTGACTGTCGATCCTCTAGCGCAAATAACGTTGGGGAAAATCCCAAGACTCATATCCATGTAGCATTGTTATCAGCGCCAGCATATATACCACGGCCTGGGGACATGGAAGCGGGCGCTTCTACAACGCCAACTGGGGTGGTATTCATTCTCGAGGGCACATTGAAGCCGACTCCTTTTGGGCTGGGCATCTTCCCATTGGTTGGACTGTTTCTGTCATAGATGGTAGGGTTGAGAATCAAAGTTTCATCCACCTCGGCTCGGGTGTCGGTCGGGACGGGTGGTAAGGTTTTCATAGATGTATCTAATCCTATCAGGCGGTGTGGACTTGGCGAGGTGGATATCCTCCTTGAAGCTATAGAAGGGCTGGGCCTAGTCGTATTGGAATCCAGGACCTCGGGATTCTTAGGACAACCTAGGGCGCACGTCTTCTCGGTGGCTCCGATGGTACCACCCTGCATCGGTCGTGCATCGCCCACATTAGAGAGACGTAGGCCTATTTGTACGGTTGCGCTCGAAGCTATTGATATATCACGTCTGTGGCGGAATCCTGCTGGCTGGAAGGGCGGCGGGGGCCGAAGTAACCCATAACACTCGTTAGAAGTGTTGGTATTGGGAAAGTGGTGCGTGCAGGTTGATGAAGCTTTCGAGGTTCTGTTGGTTATCCTGGTCGGGAAAAGCCCATATGATGTCGATGGTTTTCGCCCCGCGACTTTGAATGTGGGTGGCGTGGCAGGGTCTGGGCGTAGTACAGGCGTATTATATTGGGAAATACCAGTCGGCCGCAATGGGGCCATGCCATCGGGACTGATGGAAGTGGCACCTTCTGGTCTTTTGTGAAGAAAGTCGTCCCGATCTACCCATCTTTCTTGGCTATCTGTTTCGTGAGGCCATCGAGGTCCAATTATGGATCGCGTGGGATTGTTGTCGAAACTCTCATCGTCTGTCCTTGGCATCTCTCTCTCGAATTTTGCGAGTTGGCGCCCCGGGTCACCGAGCTTCTTCGAATCATTGCTGGAAATAGTTCCGGACCGAAGAGACAAATATAATCCACCTGTCATGAGCCCCGTCACATTGGCCGCAACTGTTGCCACCATCGACAATGTTGGTCCGAGCCGGCTGTGACCAAGTAACGGATTAGAAAAGGATGCGTAACCAAAGAACGGGATTATCAATGCCTGGTTTCTATTAGCATGACCGTTATATATTTCTCTTCTCGCGGAATATTCCCACGTACATTTGGGATAATTCCCAGAATGATATAATATACCATTCTTACCCCACCAGCCCGGCGCCCCTCCTCTATCATCGGATATTTGCCGAGCGTGGAGTAGATTATCAAGGCGCATCCTGTCAAAATGACGACTACGCCTACCAGGAGCGTAAAGCCACCTTCTGCCCATTGTACCACGAACCAGAAGAGCGAGGCGAAGCAGACGTTTGCAGGGCGAATAAAAAATGTTACCAGGCCAGTTGCAAGAAGCGCAACGATAATGAGCGTCAAGCAAATCGCAATGGCCCATTTTCTTCTCGGCGAGGAGTGGCTCATTTTCAAAGCTCGTAACGTGGCTTCGACAGCGAAGACAACTTGGATGTACGGCACTATGAAAACAGCTAAGGGGCCAAGTTAGCTTGGAAAGTGAAAAGGAGAAAGGGCGGAATGCGACGCACCAGGCCACACGAACTGTGAAATCAGAGCACATCCATCCCGAAACAGCCCGTCCATTCCTTGTGCCTGTGAGACGGCGAAGACGACGCCCTGTGCCACGATACCAAGTGAGAGGATGAAAGGATACACGTCAGGGTCCCGGACACAAGTCAAGATGTTCACACTATAGCAATGTTTAGCTTTTCTACTTGGGCCGTCTCTAGAGACATGTCCGAACTGTGAGTTTGTCTTCGGAGATGACCTTTCCGCACTCGTATAGTTATCGTAAAGAACACCGGCTGCTGTGGCGGCCGCCGAGATAATGTTGAATGTGGAAAGGATGATGGTGGATTGGCGTGACGACTTCACAGTAAGAAAGGCAGATTCGTTGAAGAATCCAAAGTGAAAGCTACCATTGGATGCCGCCTGCGAGAAGCCAGCTGGATGATATTGCCAGCTCTCGTTTATAGATCCTTGGTTGCCGAAGTGGCTGAAGGAATCAAAGCTGCCCGTCGATGGAGTCATGTTGAGGCCCGATCGCGAAGACGGTAAGCAGCGGCGTTAAACCTGACGGGAGTCTCGAAGGTGATGATCAAGTCATCTATGCGACCGACGTATCAAGACTGCGAGTACTATGTCTGGCGAGTAAATAGTTCTCGAATAGAGGGGATCAAGGCTATCATGAGTTGAGAAAGTGAAGGACAACCAAATCGACGTAGAAGGAGCCTGTTCATGGACCACCTAGACAGACAAGGTTTAGACCAACAGATGTTGATTCGAGAGAAATGGACATGAACGAACGGTAACGAATCGAGGCGACGACAGTACACGTAACATGTAACACCGGCGAACTAGAAGAGGGACGGTTGCACCTTGGAACGACTACTTTGGAATGAGAGAACAGGGCTAGGACGATGGCCTGTATCAGTCACAATGAATTCGATATACCATAAACCTACTACTCCCCGGCTCTAGGGGCGGGCGATCAGCGCGGACGAGAGAAGGCCCGGCCTCGGACCCCAACAACTTTCCTACAGGTAATCTCATAGGTGCGGTATCCCACGGGCTCCTTACCCGACCTGGTCTGGTCTGGTCAATAAGGATGTCCGATGGCCAGGCACGGTCCCCGAGTATCAGTTCAGTGATGGCACGTATTTGCAGAGCTCGAGACTGTCACTGCAAGGCTGAAACGGAGCAACATAGCGGCCAAGGTAAGGCAGCACTGGGGCCTTGGACCGCCTTTGTCTCTCGTAGTCATATTCAATGTGGGTAGAAACGTCCGAGAGTTAGCTTGGCCTGCACCCCAAAGTCGATACCATGGGGGCAGAGCTAGATTAGGTACCTATTCCATGACTGATTGATTGAAGCTATCAGTATAAGTATAGACGATGTGGCGACGAAGATGAAGCAAAGATGGAACGATTGAATGTTTCGTCATCAGGGAGCTCTCGAGGGAAGGTGTCACGATAAGAGGTTCAATTGCTTTATCGGGAGAGCCGAGAACTTTGGGGATTTATCCACTAATCCGGCTTAGGTTTAGCTTCAGGGCAGGAGGGGGTCGAGCCTCGAGGAGAGGGCGGGGGATTGGGGGATCTGACATCCAAAGTAGGGTTGAATTTTGTATTATACAGATACTGTATTATACGGAATGATTTCTGTATGATATTGTACCTTTGAAAGATATATGTACCGTCGGAATAACTAGTTCTTCTGTGTTTACTTTTACGCTGATCTGCACTTAAATAAGTAGGTATTATGACAGCTAAGAAGTTTAACTTTTAGACCTACGTTAGCTTATAATTTTCTTACTTTTGCTACCTTTGCTACTTTTGCTACCTTTGCTACCTTTGCTACCTTTGCTACCTTTGCTACCTTTGCTACCTTTGCTACCTTTGCTACCTTTGCTACCTTTGCTATTTTTGCTACTACTACTGCTACTGCTTTAGCTAGCCTTTTTCTAACCTTTTTGCTAGCAGAAGCCCTTTTGCTAGCAAAAGCCCTTTTATAGGTAGGTAAGGTGCTGAACTAGAGGTAGTAGGTTAGGTGCTAGGACTAGCAAGGGGTGCCCTTTATAGCATATTTTTTAGTATGTATAAAAAATCAAGCTATAATGCTAAAAACGTAGTAAAAACGCTAGAAAAAGTGACGATAAGGTAAATTAAAAGGTAGTAAATAAGGTAAAAGTGTTATTTTTACAATAGAAGTAGTAGTTAGGGTAAAAGGTGCTAAAAAGAAATGTATTATATGTACTATATACTTTTTTATATGTGCAAATGTATTATATAAGTATGTTCCTAAAGGATACTGTACTAATTTAACCCTAATCTAAAGTTAAAACACTAAACGCACTCCTATAGGTTTTAATTCACCTACCTATTAAAGGAGCAAACAGATAATTAAAAAGGACCTTTGTTTACTATATTAAAAGGAACCCTTTAGTACTAGTATAAAGAAATGTAACAAAGGTACTAGGCTACCTAGATTAGTAGTATAAGTACATAGCTCTACTTTTTTGCTTTTAAGCTAAAAAAGTATAATAGTTAATATATAGCTTTATACTTATAAATTTACTTTAGTTACTATTACTATTATAAATTTAATAAGCTAGAGCTATATGCATAAATAGCTATTTTTATAATTTAATAACTTTATTTTTATATTAAAAATAACTTTATTAACTAATTATAATAGCTAATAAAAGTAATAAATTAAATAGTACGCTATTATTACTAAATAGCTAGAAATTATTTAAAAATGCTTTATAAGGTATAAAAAGCATAGCTATACTTTAAAAATAAATAAACTAGCAGCTTAGTATTTTAAATATTAAAATAAAATAAATAAAAAAAGTAACTTAGCTTATTAATACTTAGCTAGCTTTAATAATAACTGCTATAAGCTTTTAAGCTTAAATTTTAAAGCTATAAAGCCTTATTACTTTTAACTTTAAAAACTTAAAATATAACCTTTTAAAAAAGCCGGCAATAATTAAAAACTAAACTATATATATATAAACCTTAGTAAATATAATAAATACTAAAAAACTTTTTAATTAAACTATTAACTTTTATAAATATAAAGCTTTAAAAGGCTATAAAATAAAATAAAAAAAAATATTTAATATGCTTTTTTAAATATATACTTTAAATATAATATATTAGTACTAAAAAAAACTTTTAATAAAAATAATAAAGTAATTTTGCTTAACTACTTAAAGTTAAAAAAAGCAAATAATATAGTTTTAAATAAGTTGTAAAAAATTTAAAAAAAGCTTATTTAAGCACTTGTACTTTATAAACTATAAGCTATAAAAGTTATTATAATATTAAAAAAAAACTTTTTTTTAGTAAAGAAATTTATATGCTATACTATAAAATATATATAAGTAAACTTTTTTAAAGCAATACTTTAAATACTTTATAATTATAATACTTTTACTAGCTTTTTTATAAAGTTTATAAGCTTTAAACTTAAGCAAAATAAAGCTATAGTAGCTTTTATATACTAAATATAAAAAGCTTATTATTAATTTTTTATAAAAAGCTGCTAAACGTAGTAAATATATAATATAGTAGCTAATAAGTTAAAAACTTATATACTTATAGTATAGTTATATATTAAAAATAAAGTTTTAAACCTTAATAATAGCTAAGTAATAAAATATATTATAAAAAACGCTAAGTTAGTAGTAAAGCAAGCAATTAAAAAAAAAATTTATAATAATAAAGCTATTATAATAAAACTTTAAAATAAAGTTTTATTATAACTAAAAAATAATATTACTATTTTAAACTTTGCTAAAAATAAAAAAAACGTTAGCAAAATTATAAAACTTTAGTATATAATAAAAGCTATAAAAAATAAGTATTTTAATTATAAAAAGCAAAGCTACTAAGTAAAAAATTGCTTAAAAAAAGCTAAGTAGCTAATAAAATTTAAAATAAAAAAAAAGTTAGTAATACTAAAAAAAACGCTATTTTTTAATAAAACTTATAAAAAACTGCAAAATAAGTATAAATTATTAAAATATAAAAACTTTTAATTTTAGTAAGGGCTTTATAATACTTATAATAAATAAAAAAGCGCCTATGCCTTTAAAAAAATTATATATAGTAATAATAACAATAATAAATAAAGTAAAATAAAAAGCTATCTTAGTAATAAGCTAAAAAATAATAAAATTAATTAAAAACTAAAAAAACTATTTAACGTGTTTATAAGTAATAAAGTTTAAAACTTTATTATTTACTATATAAAAATAAGTAATAGCTAAAAAGCAATTTATAATAGCTATATAAATTATTATAACTTATTTAAAGCAAAGCTTATAAATAAGCACAAATTTATAGTTTTTTAAAACTATAGCTGCATTGCTTGCTATATAACAAAATTACTAGCTAAGCACTTTAAGCCTTATTAATTTTAATACTAAAATATTATATATAATATTAAAAGCAAAAAGCTATAAATAATATAAGATTATAAAGTATAAAGCATATTTAAAATTAAAAAAAAGCTTTTAATATATTAAAGCTTAACTTATAAAGTAGTGCTAAATAAAATGTTTTTAAAAAACATAATTATTAAAAAATAAATATTTTATAAATAAAAAGCTGTTTTTATTACTAAAAGTAATAAAAAAGTAATAACTTTAATAAAATTTGCTAAAAAACTTTTTATTATACTTATTTAATTTATTAGTATATATATAACTTATAAATAAGCATACGTTAAAAGTATTAAGCTTATTATATAATATAAAAAAACGCTATAAAAAAACTAAGTTAAAGTATACTTAAAGTATTATATAAAAACTTACTTAAGCTTATTTAATTTAAAAAAGCGTTAAATAAATATTATAGTACAAACTAAGCACTATATAAACACTAGTAATAAAAAGCTAGTATAACTACTACTATGCTAATATAGCTTAGCATAAAAAAATATAATAAAAAAGTTTTTAAAAGCTTATAAAAGTATTTATATTTATAAAAGCATAAGTTTTTAAAAGGCGCTAGCATTGTTAATATTAAAAAATCTATTAAAAAAGTTTAATATATATAAAAAAACTATTAGCAAAAATATAATCTAGTAAATATACTATAATTATAAAAAACTAAATAAAAAAATAAAAAAAAAGCTTATTTATTACTTAACGCTATAAACTAAATTTAACGTACAAAAGGCTATAAATAGTACATTTTTTTTAACTTAAAAAATAAATTTTAGTAAATTAAAGTAGCAAAAGAAAATATTAAAAAAACTGTATTTATTATGCTTTTTAGCATATTTAAGTAGCTTATAATACTATTTAAGCTTTATAATACGCTAGCAACTTTTTAAGCACTAATAAACAAAATTATAAAACTATTTAAAAAATAGCTAGCAAGCTTGCTAAATAATATTTATATTTAAGCTAATATAATAAAATAACTATATAAACAATATTGCTTACTTTTTATAAAACTAATAAAATATAGCATAATATTAAACGCTAAAAAAAGCTTAATATATATAAATAAAAGCATTTTTTTAAGCTTTTATATTTTTAAAAAAAATATAAAAGCAAACTTAGCTAAAATAAAAACAGTTTTAAAAAAGCTTTAATTATTTATAACTATAAAAATTTAAGCATTTTATAACGTAGTAAGCTATTTTAAGCACTTTATTAAAAGTTACTTATTACTTTTAGCACTACTAATAATATTTACTAGCAAACTTAAAAATAAAAAAGTAACGCTAATACTTAAAGCTATTAAAGCTTAAAAAGCTATTTAAAAAGCTATTATAACTATACTAATTATTAAACCTTTTAATTAAAAGCTATTTTTAATAATAAATATAAACTTTAGCTAAAATTATATAAGCACATATATTATATAACTATATTTATATAGCAAAAAATTAACATTATTTTTAGTAGCTTATTTTTTAAAAAAGCTTACGCCTATATAATAACGTTATTTTATATAAAAATGCAAGTTATTAGCAATAATGCTAAGCTTATAACATTAGCGCTACTAAGTTAAAAAAAGCAAAATAATAATTTATATAAACTATAAATTACTATTAACGCTATATACTAAAGCAAATTAATTAGTACAAATAATACGTTTTATAAATATAATTAAGCATTATAATATATAAATAGTATATTAAACAAGCAAATTAAACGTACTAGCTAATTAGCTTTTAAAACCTATTAAAATAACGTATATAATATATAATAAACAACTAAAAACTATAAAAATTATTATAAAGCTTTAATAACTAAATTAACTAAACTTTTAAGCTATTTATAAATATTTGCAATTTAGCACTAAATTATTTAATAATATAAACTTAAATATAATTAAAAATTAGTTTTTAATATATAAAATAAATAGTAAGCTAACTTTATTTAAAATAGCTTATTATAAACAAAGTTATAAAGCGCTACTATATATAGCTAAAATAGCTTACTAAGCAATAGTATTGCTGTAAATATTAAAAATTATAAGCTTTTTAAAAATAATAAAAGCTATATATAAAAAATTAAATTATTATAACGTTAGCACTTTTTAATAAAAGGTTTTTAATATACCTATATAAAGGGCTTCCCTATATAGTAGGTAAATCTAGTACTAAAGGTTAATTAAAACTAGCTTAATTAACTATTAATACGTAATAAATTAGATAAGGTCCGCCTATAACTATAAAGGCTAAAATCTAGCTAAAGTAGAAATTCTATGCACTGCTAAATTTTAGCTAACTTTTAAAAATTAAATACTATTTTTATACTTTAAAATCTAGACCCTTAACTATACTTCTTAAAGTAGTGCCTTTAGCAGTTTAATTGCAAGAACTAAACTAAACTATACTAAACTATTGTTTTTTACTTTTTAAAAATAAAAGCACTATTTTTTAAGTAGCTATAAATTTAAGTTAATTAAAAAAAGCAACTAACTAACTAAACAACAAAAAAAGTATTTTAGCTAACGCTAGTACTTATTTTTTTTACCTATTTTTTTTTTGCTAAGGCTATTAATAAGTTTATAAAACTAAAAACGTACTTAGCTAAGCTTACTTATATTTTAGTATTAATTTATTAATATATAAACGTTGCAATAAGCTTTAATAAGTGCTAAACTATAATTAAAACTACTTATATACTTTATAACGTAGTAACTTAGTTATAAAGTCCTTTTTTTTTAATAATCTACTTTATATTTATTTTTTAAGTATTATAATTACTAAGTAAAGTACTTATATTTATTAAATAAAAAAAAAAAGTTACAATATTTTAATTAGCAATCTTATTTTTTTAATAGCTAGTAAAGCTAGCTTTTATAATATATTAAGCACAAGCGCTATATTGCTACCTTTTAAGCTTTTAAAACCTTTTAAACTTATAATTAGATCTAGATTTTAGTTACTTAGTTATAGTAGTAGTAAAGGTTGCAAGCGTAATAAATTATAAATAATTAAAAAAAAAGCCTTAGCTTTAAGCTTGCTTACTAAGCTAACTAATAAAATAAACAACTTTAAAAAAATAAGCAAAACTTAATACAAAGCTTTAAAGCAGCTAAATATAAACAATACAAAAATTAAAAAAACTTTTAAAAACATAGCTACTTTGCTAAATTAGCTTAATAGTACTATAAAAAAGCTTAGTATTAATTAGCAACGTAATAATAAAAAGCTAAACTTATACTTAAGCTTTTAGCAATAAAAATATAGTATTTTAAACTATATTAAAAAATTAAGCTTTACTGCTTTTAATTAGCAAGCTTATAAAAAAAAAGCTATAAACAAAAAACTTATAATATTTTTTATTAACTTTAAAAAAAGCGTAATGCTTTAAAATAATACGCTAAAGCATAAAATCTTAAAAGCTTTTTTTAGTAATTTTATAGCAAACAAAAAAAATAAAGCGCTTACTAAAATAAGCAAAAATAAAAACGATCTTAATAATAATTTATTTTTTAGCAATAAAAACAAGCATAATAATAAAAGGTTTAATAAACTGTAGCGTAATAATTATTAACCTTATAATTAATATAATATACTTTTATTATAAAATACTACTAATATTAGCTTATATACTTATAAGCTAAAAAAAATAAAATTAAAACTTTTATTTTAAACTATCTAAACCTTAACAAAATAAGCATACTTATAAATAAACAAAATATAATTTATACTAATATATATTAATTTATTATATATTTAAACAAGCTTTGCAAAAAACGCAACTAAGTAACTAATATAGTACAACTTAAAAATATGTTTAATAGCCTTATTAGTAAATATACTTTTACTTAGTAAACTAAAAAGCTGTTTATAAGCAAAAAAACGCTTTTTTATAATTTAAACCTGCTATATATGCTTAATACTTTTAAAAGCAAATTTAAAATATAACTTGCGCATATAAGCTAAAAGTTAATAAAAAAAAAGCTTACTTTTAAGCATATAGCTAAAAATATAAATATACTACTAATATATATTTAGCGCAAGCTTAATTATGCTTAATATTTAAGCACCTTAGCTAAAAATTACTTTAATTAGCAACTAGTTATAATAATAATATATAATTAGTTTAATAAAACTATTTAAAGTATTTTCTAACTTTTTAAAATTAAAAATATAATATATAAATATATAAAAAAAGTTAAGATTGCGCGCTAAAAATTATAAAATTAAAGCTTAAAAACAATACCTTTATGTTTAACTAAGCATTATAGCTACTAAAAAGCTACTTAGCTTTAATGTAAAAAATAAGTTTTTATTATATAATAATAAACAAAAACAATAAAGTAAACAAGGTAATTATAACTATAATAATAATTAAAACTAAAAATATTATAATAGCTATAATAAAAGCAACTATAGTAGCAATAACTATAATAAAAAAAAATATAACTATTTACGCTATAGCTATAGTTTTAAATATTATAATAGCAATAAAGATTATAATAAAAATTAGTAATAGAATTAAAAGCATAATTATAAACGCAACAATTGCTTAAGCTTTTAAAGCAATAATAAAAAACGCAACGCTTGCAATAATTATACTAGCAACACTAATAACTAAAAAATTAAAAAAAGCTAAAATAACAAGTATAAACGCTAAAACTAGCAAGATAACTATAATTAACATAACAAAGTCTATTTTGCTAAAAATAGCAAGGCAAAAAAAATAAGCAAAGTAAATAACAAAAAAAAAGCTTAAGCAAAAAATTATTTTAACGCTGCAAAAAGCTTGTACTTTGTATATAACGCAAAACTAACTTGCTATAAGTGTTAAAAAAAGCACTTATTTTATATTAAACTTTAAAAGTACAAAAAAAAATATTTTATTTTAATTAAATTAAAAAAAATTAATACGCTCTTACTAGTAACTACTAAAAAATAAATATATAACTACTATATATAAAAGCTCCTTTTATGCAATAAACTATTTAAATATCTTTAGCACTGCTTTAATGCAAAAAAAAAAGTTATTTAAAAAACAAACGCTTACTTTAATACTAAATTCTTTATAAAAAAAGTTAACAAAAAAGCCTTTATAGTTAAAGCTATATAAGTTAATAATATACTATAAGCTTTAAAATTTTAATATACTTACTTTTATTTTAATATAATAACTATACTTAAAAGCAAATAAATTAGCATTTATAGTAATATAAGCACTAGTACTTTAATTTTTAGCAAAAAAATTTTTAAACATTACAAATATACTTTAAAAAAACATAAAAGTTAAGTAATAAGCATAAAAAACTATTAAGTAAAGCTTAACAAATAAGTATTAACTAAGCTTTACTTTTTAAGTTATAATTAAAAAAGCAAAGCAATTACTATAAAGTTTAAGCTTAAAAAATAGGTAATTAAAAATAAATTATAGCCTAATATACTTTTAAGCTTAGACTTTTATTATAACTATAGTAGCATAATTAACTATAATATATAGTAACTAACTTTTTTTTAGCTAAATAAATTTATAATAAGCTTTTTAGCTACTAATAATAGCTATTTATATAATAAAAAGGTTATTAATGCTAAGAAGATTATTATAAGCCTTAAAAAAAGCGTATATATTTAAACTAAGTATAAGCTATTGCTAAATAATTGCAAATTTTGCTTTATAGCTATTTATAAATTAGCTTTTAATACTATTATTAATGCTAAGACGCTATAAGTTATTTTAGTATATAATATATTAAATAAACTTTTAAAAATATATAAAAAAACAAAAATAAAATTAATTAATAAAAGCAAAAATAGCAAATAAAAACTAACTAATTAGCGTATAGCTATAAAAGCACTTATAGTAATAGCTATAGCTTTAGTAAGCATAAAAGCAGCAAGCACGCTTTAAAGTATATAAATAAACGCTAAATTTAATATAAAAAAATATTATAATATATTAAAAAAGCTTTTAAATCTGCAAATTGCTAACAATGCTAATAACAAAAAAAAGCCTAAATTACTTTTTAAACTATATAAAGTATTAAAAAGCAAGCTATTTTTTATAAAATGCTATATAACTTTTAGCAAGCTTAAAAAGCTATTTAGTAAGCATAAAATATTGCTTAAAAAGTACAAAATTATAAAAAATGCTAAACTATGCATTTTTAAAGTATAAGCTACCTTAAAAATTTGCAAACTAGTTAATATGCTAAAAGTAATTACTAATAATAATATTTACATTTATACTAAAAAGGCATTAAAAGTTGCTAAATTATATAAAATTATTAAGGCCTATAATATATAAAAAAACAAAAGCAAAATAAACATACTTAAAAAAAAATTAATAAAAATACTGCTTATTAAAAGATAGCAAAACGTAAAGCTTAATACTTAACTATACCTTTTAAGCCTATATAATTAAAAAATACTTAATAAATATTATAATAGCTTATAAAGCAAAGGAAAAATATTTTAAGTTAATAAGCTTTGCTTTTTTGCTTACTTTATATTTATTATATAGCAAAAAATATATAAAGTAAACAAAAAATAAGTAGTAGTTAATTTAAAAGCTTTTAACAAGGTAATAGTACTTAATAGTTACTTTTTGCTACTATAAAAAGCAATTATTTAAAGCTTATAAAAAAAAACTTATGTTACTATAGTAAACGTAATATTATTTTTTTATTAGTTTAGCGTATACCTAAGCAACTATTATAAGTTTACTATAATAAGCTTTTATAGCATTAAAAAATTATATATAGCAATAATAAAATTTTGCAATTTGCTTATATACGTATAAAAATATATAAATTAATTATTTTAAAAAATCTTTTACTTTTACTAAGCTTTTATTAATAATATTATAATCTTTTTAAACTTTTTTAAAAACTACGTTTAATATTTAAACACTGTTTTTAGCTTATTTTAAAAAAAAAATATTGTAATAGCTTTAAAAAAGTTATTTATAAAGTACTTATTAGTAAAGCTTTTAAGATTTAAAGTAAATACGCTAGGACTAGCTACTATAAAAAAGTAAATAAAAGCATTTTGCTAATTACGTTTTTTTTATAACCTAAAGGCCTTTAAATAGTATATTAGCACAAGCACCTTTTTATAAAGCTTAATTTTATATTATACTTAACTAATTAAGCTATTATAAAAAAAAATAACTTTTTTTATAATAAAATAATAATAAGGCTAAGTAGTTATAAGTAACTTAGCAAAATAAAAAGCATATTATATAAGTACTTACTATAAACTTACTAAAGCTAAATTAGTATTATTTAAAGCGGTTTAAAACTTTATTTATAGTAGCAAGCTGTTATATTATTATAACTTTGTTAAATTGCTATATTTATAAGTTAATAGATTAATTAAATAAAAATTTAATATTATAGCTTTTTATATAGCTAATAGCTACTAATAAACTTTAAAAAAAGCTATTTTATTAACTAAGGTCTAACTAATCTTATTTTTTAGCAAGTATTTTTTTAAAGCTAAAATATAATATAGTTTTTTAAAGTTAAAAGTAGTATGCTTAGTTTAAGTAATAAAAAAGCTATAAATTATAATTTAATTAAGCAAGAAGGTTATAATAATTACTAACTACTTAGTAATAAAAAAGATTGTTAAATAAATAATGTTTAATACTAGTAGTACTAATAAAGCAAATAGCTAACTTATTAACTTATTTATATACTTTTTTTAATATAAACTATAAGTATATTACTTGCTAAGCTAGCTTAACTTTATACTAAATATACTAAGCTAACTATAAGCTATATAAAATAAAATAAATAAAAAAGGTTAAATTAAGCAATTAAACAAACTTGCTATTTTAAATACTATATAAAACGTTATTAATAGCTTAACAAGCTTAACTAAAGCTATTATAAGCTTAAAAATAAAACAGGATTTTATTAAGCACTATAAAAAAGACCCTAAGTATTAAAAGATAATTATAAACTTTTATAAAAAAAAACACTAAAAAGTTAATAAAAATATTAAAACTTTTTTAGTGCCTAGCTATTCTTTTTGCATTATTAACAAACTTATTTATAATATATATATAAAGCAGCTTAGGCTTTATATTTTATATAAAATAGTTTAATAAGTATTAAATATAGTATATAATAAAAAATACTATGTAAAACTAAAATAAATGCTTTAAGATTTAAAACTATTTAATATTTATTAAAAATTATAGTTAGTATATAAGTACGTTAAATGCTGCCTAGCCTGCAAATTTAACTATACTAATTAATAAAAAGTAATAAAAAGCCTTTAACTAATTTGCTTTAAAGACCTTTTACCTATGCGTACAATTATAATAAATTTTATTATAGCCTTACTTAAAGTTAGCTTTAAAAGTACGCTATAGCAATTAAAAAAAAAAAGTATTATAAAACTTATAATTATATAATAATAATTATATGCCTTACTTTAAAGCGTACTGCTTTACTACTTAATAATAATAAATATACTATAAAAAAATAAGCAATTATATTTATACGTTAACTACTAATTAGCAATTAAAGTATACTTAAAAAAATTATATTAAATTAAAATTGCAAATTTATATTAAGCTTTTAAAAAAGCATTTAAAAAGTAATAAATACTAAATTAATAATAACTATAGCGTATTATCTTTAAAGTAATAGATTATTTTAAAAAAAAAACTAAACTATAAAGCTTGCTATTTATTTTTATACTTTTATATACTTTAAATTAACTTAAATTAAGCTAATTTTAATCTTATAATAAAACTTTAATACTATATATTATAAAGCTATTAAGTTAACGCTTTATAAATAATTATTTAAATTTAAGCTTGTTAACTTTTTAAATGTGCTTAATAGTTAAATATTTAATAAGCGTTTTAAAAACATAAAAAACTTTTGCTTATATTTATGTTAAAAAGCTAACCTAGCTATAAACTTTGCTGCTATAAAAGCTAAGCAGCATTTTAACTTTAAATATTATAAATTAAAATTTAAAGTTAGCAAAGAAGTTTTTTTAAAGCTATATATAAAATACTACTTACTAGGCTAGCTTTTTAAAAAGTATTTTTAATAGCATACTAAGCTATAAAAAGTAAAAAGGCAAGTTAGCAATTTAGCATATAAATTAAACTTACTTAAAAGCTTTTATATATATTTTATTATTTTAATAGTATACTTATAACTTTTTAAAAGTAGCGCAAACCCTTTTAAGCGCACTATTTTGCTTTTAAAACTAGTAAAAGCAAACTAAAATATTAACAAAAAAGTTTATAAAATTAAGCAAGTGCTTAATTACTAACTAAATTGCTGCTATAATAAATAAAACTACTTAATTAAGTAGCTAAAATAAAAATATAAACATAATTAATAGTATTTTGCGCTAAACCTCTAACACGCTAATAAATTAATTAAAAAGTATTAGCAACAAAAAGAAATAAGCGCAACTAAGGCCTTAGCTAATTATAAGCAAAAAAAAAAAAAAAGTTAAGCGCAAAAAAATTAATAAAAAAATTTACTAAAAACAGTAAAGTGTTTCTTACAAAAGGGGGCACTTTAATATACCTATATAAAAAGCTTCCTTATATAGCAAGTAAATCTAGTACTAAAGGTTAATTAAAACTAGCTTAATTAACTATTAATACGTAGTAAATTAAATAAGGTCTGCTTATAACTATAAAAGCTAAAATCTAGCTAAAGTAAAAATCCTATACACCGCTAGATTTTAGCTAACCTTTAAAAATCAAATACTATTTTTACACTTTAAAATTTAAACCCTTAACTACACCTCTTAGCTTTAAAGCAATATTAGCACTTAAAAATTACTTTTATAAGCTAATAAATAGTAGCTAAATGCTAGCAATGCTAACTTATAAAAAAGCTTAATAAAGTGCTTTTAAACCTTTAGCTTATAATATTACTATTACTACTAACTTATTAAGCTATAAATTATATATTAATACTATAAAAGCTTATACTAGTAGCTATAAAATATATAACCTTATAAGTTAAAGCTAAATTTATTAAAAAAGCAGACTTTAAAAATATACTTTTTATAATTAACTAAATTAGTTATATTTTTAAATACTTATATAAATAAATTAATAATAATAATAGTGCATTTATAAGTAAAAAAGCTATTTAATAGCATAAAGCTAATAGATTTAAGCTAATTTATATAATATTATTATAGCTATAAAAAAATAAAAAAGTTAAAAAGGTTAATAAAAACCTAAAGCATATAATAGTTAAAAAATAGCTTGCTTATAAAAACTTAAATTTAGCTATTTTACTTTAAATTATAATTTAAATTTATAACTAAATTTTAAAACTAAGTAATTATAGTAGTTTTTTTTTATTATTTAAAACTTAACTATTATAAAGCTACTTTGCTTATAAAGTTATTAATTATATTTATAAACTAACTAAAAAAAAAAAAATTATATACTAATAAAAGTTAGCAATACTTTATAAAGCACTTTAAGCTAAAGCTAACTATAATAGTGCAAAAGCTTTAAAAAATATAATTTAAGCTTATTTATATAAAAAAAAAAGCTTAATTTAAACTTACGCAATAAAAAATTAAATACTATAAATATGCTAAAAAAGCTATAAATAAAAGCTTTATTATAATAGCTTTTAAGCTATTATTAGTAGTTACCTTAGTAACACTTATACTATTTAAAGCTTT
Source organism: Poronia punctata (assembly GCA_022579005.1). NCBI lineage: Eukaryota > Fungi > Ascomycota > Sordariomycetes > Xylariales > Xylariaceae > Poronia > Poronia punctata. The sequence goes on along the minus strand of MU401507.1, from coordinate 118,655 downwards.
AAAAGTATTATTATAAAAAATAAATATAATAGTACGTATTTATTTTTAGCTTATTTAGCAAACAAACACTTTATATAAAGCTTATAATATAGCAGTAAACAGCTTTTAAAACAAGACTGCTAATAGCTATAAAATATATTAAAAAATAAAACGTTAATATAAAAACACTAAAAACAATAACTTTAAAAATATTATAAGCAAAGAAATAGCTTTATAAAAAAAATGTTATTTAAAAAAAAAGGTAATATAAGTTTTAATTTACTTACTTATTAAAAAAGCAAACAAATAATTAAAAAAAACCCTTATTTATTATATTAAAAAAAACCTTTTAGTACTAGTATAAAAAAATATAACAAAGGTACTAGGCTACCTAAATTAGTAGTATAAGTACGTAGCCCTACTTCCCTGCTTTTAAGCCAAGGGGGTACAATAGTTAACACGTAGCTTTATACTTATAAATCCACCTTGGTTACCATTACCATTACGGATCTAGTAAGCCGGAGCCACACGCACACCCTTGTAGTTCCCGTCCCTGTCACCGGCACCCTAGGGGGTCCCTGCCGTTCTCTTCACACCGGGTTACTGGTCAACCCCCATGAAATATTGTCGGTCCGGTTTAGACATGGTACTCTGGTTTCATTACTACTGTAACCTAGAATAGAGGCTGGTTAAACCAGGTACAAAGCAATATATTATATATACCAAAGAGGTATCTATATAATCAGCATCACATATCGATTCATTACCACATTGTTTCTGACAAACTCCCGTCGTGCCCAGATTTAGCCCTCAACAGGGACTGAGGTATGTACATATGCCTGACACAGTCCCGCATAGAGTACCGATACCAATTCAGTCTAGTCAAAGTTAAGAGACATAGCCATGTGGTGGTACACTGGTGGGGGAAGGGCCATGAAACGTCGTTTATACCAGTTTTATGTCATAGCTACAGATAATATCTGGATATGTGCTAGTGGGCGCAAAGACTGTGAAGAGACAGTTTCCGTCAAGGAACGCACTTCAAGCGTCAGGAAACCAATCAAGTGGCGTCCCTCTCTTAACCTCGCACAACTAGGTATACATGAGCAGAGGTGACCAAGTAGGTTAGTCGTTGCTCGGTGGTATTGTAGATGAGCCTGGCCCTGTTGTGACGGCGTTATGCATAAGTATAAGAGGCGTATCTAGATGCCGCGGCACGGTAGTTCCGCGGATAGGCTAATACCCTACCACCCACTAACATCATATGACTGTGGAGTGGCGTAGCATGGTTCCGATCAAAGTCTGGAAACCGGAAATGAACGGCCATGAGACCCGAGCTTATGGTTCCGGGAGATATAGGGGTAGTTTGCTATCATGGCAAGACGGGAAGTATAGGTAAGTAGTCTAACGGGTGAAATAAGGTATCAAAGGAGTGCAGTAAGTCATTGAACACGTGGGAATGTCTCACACAGGGCCCGTACTTTGTTGCTCTAATTCTCGAATTTTGAAGACGAGGCTTGCAAAGATAGGTTCTAATGGCGACAATGGAGAGAGCCGTCCAGCAATGCCAAGCTTCTTGTTGTTGACATTAAGAAGTCAATAGATTATCAACAAGACGTGATTAATATGGTAGGATGATATAAGTGAGTCTCAAAAGCACCCCCCTTTCATTTGTACCTTTGTACCTGGAGTATGAATACTAGCTTGAAGCGGCCAAAACCTTTCTTTGAGAACGACTCAAGTTCTGAGTGCGATTGAGAGTGTCTATGCCCTTTCTATACGTCTCTGCTGCTGATACTATCTTGATAGCATGTGGCTGCACTGCAGAATTCCAACGTCTGATTGGAACTTGACGTGTGATGTGGCATGGCGCATTTAGTAAAAGGGAGTGTCTCAGACTTCAGTACCATTTTGTTGCCACTGCCAGCATTTTGAGGTAACAAGAGTGGTATTCTTCCCAAGTCCAACATCGTTTGGTGCTTTCATTCTGAAACAAGAAATTAAAGAAAAGGGATTGAGGTCCCGTGATTCCATTCTCCCTTGCATTATGATCCTACGCATATAAAGGGATAGAGTGCTAGGCTTCTTTCTCAACACGTAACACACCATCTCTAGAGAGCTCCTTCTTTCTTTGGGAATCTCCATGTCCTAGGTATATGTAATGCTAAATAGCATATATAAGATTTAGTGGCTCGCCTATTCCCATAGACCATAGCATGGCTCGCGTCGGGGGTTTTGCCATGTTTTTGGTCCTGCAGGTCATGTTGTACACGTAGATCTAAGATAACCGTACGATCTAGGTTAGGGGGGAACTGGAAGCGGGGTCGAACTTAATGGTCCTTAACAAACACACACCTCTCCTAGAAGTAGGCATCGAGACATGTAGAGATAAGGTGCCAAGTTGAGTCGCCCGACTACCTTCACTCAAGAGGAAGGACACTTTGAAGAAGTGGGTTGAATAGGGAACAAACGTCCTGTTATTCAGCATACCGAACGCATTTTGCAAATCGCACATTACAAATAGGATCACGACCTCATTTTACCTTATGTACCTATCTGGGAGTATGTCCAAGGCCGCCATAATACCTAGAGATTGATGACTAACGGAGCATATTTCCACTCTCGAGACATATACTCATTGTGAGTGACTTGGACCTCTGTGTTATACAGGTCCCTGAAACATTTGAGTCCGGCCGGTCAATATAGCAAATGGCAACTCGCGTACTGTAGGTAAGGCACGCAAAAGTGTGTGTCGTGTTAGGTAACACCGAATCGGGTCGGTGTGTTGTACAGCATTATTTTCCATTGTCTCCTGCAATTCAATGATAAGCACCGAGTTTGGGCCCGGGTCGATCGAGCTTTCTCCTGCATTTCAGACAATCCCATGTAGGTATGCACATGACAATGATATAAACCAAGTTAGTTCTTAACTATGAGAATGCCCCCCAGAAGTTTATCATTAAGGAGAAGGAAAATATCATTGCAATGACTCTAGTTGTTTTCATATCACAGATTACAACGTGCCCACGGTATTGGACGACAATGAATAACACTAGGTGTTGCCGAACATTCTACATGTACTTTTCACCCATTCAAAATATGTTCGTTATCATACAATACCCATTGATCACACGATTTGACTCCCCTGTGCATAGTATGAAGAAAGTCTATATCTATCACTTGCTGGACCCTGATATCTTACCTCGAGATTCTTCCTTTCTCTCCATCACCCATCTTCCCCTGTCTTGTCAAGGGAGCTTCCTTCTCTCGCCGACAGTTTATCTTTGAACCTTCCAAGTACGACTACCATATTGTCTCAAAAGTAAGACGAACAATCTGAAGACGCAATGGAAATGGAACGTACAATTGTTGCGCCAGCCGTCCTGGCAGGATTTTGGTATGTGTTAATTCAACCTAAATCATATATTTGCCCCTTTCTATCAAGCAAAACATCTACAACTACGCCATGCTTTACAAAAGACTAACCACCCACGCTTTAGCCTCTGGGGAAAGCTGGACGCCTGGTATATCTCCAAAACACCATATGAACCGGTGCCGATACCCACCAACCCCAAGTATACCTCCAAGGACGTCAGTCTCGTGGTTTGCACAATCGGACCAGTCGAGAATTTCGCGGAGTGTCTGCAGTCCTGGTTAGCCAACGACCCTCTGGAAATCATCTTCATAACCATAGACTCCTATCTCGACGAGATAAAGACGGTGTTGGAGAAAACCCAAGATACTCTCAACATTTCCGACGAGCAGAGAATCTCCATGAAACTCTTATCTGTCGAGGGGGTCGGACGACGCCGCCAGTCCGTAAAGGGATACAATGCTGCGCGAGGCTCCATCATCGCCTCCGTCGACGACCATATCCTCTGGCCTAAGGATTTCCTACCGCTTATGCTGGCGGGTTTCGAAGAGCCCGGTGTTGGTGGAGTCGCCCCTATCTGCGGCTTGTACATGTCCCCCGAACGCCAGGACGACAAAGTGGTTACGCCGTGGGAGGCAGTAGGTGCCCGAGCCCTCTGGAAGGGAAAGTCGAGATATAAGGCTGTTTATGCGACTTGTGGATGGAGTTGGGTATTAGGTATGTCTATGCCTTTTGTCCCCCTACTTCTGTACAATTTCTACCTACTCTACAGGGAGGGATCTGCTTCGACATGATGATTTGCTGACCTGTCTCGCCTTTACCTATAGCCGGCATGACGAGTTTTTACAGAGCCGCCATTCTCCAAGACGCCAATTTCCAAAAGGAATTCCTGAACGATTATTGGTTTGGAAAGGGCCCACTAGACGCACATGACGACGGCTGCATCACTCGATGGGCACTGCGCAAGGACTGGAAGATGTGTGTACAGAATGCCGGGCCGGACACCGAAGTTCGACGAACAGTCAAGCGTACAGACGCTTTCCTTGCCCAGTACTTCCGTTGGGAACGCGGGTCTATCCAGAGTCACTGGATCTACGCCTTTACTGTGCCCCAGGTTTGGAGGTTTGTCATAGACCCCGCTCATACATGCCCTGTGGGAAAAAGATTAACTAACGGTATGCTGTGATAGAAATCCTTACGTCGCCTTCAAAACCCTCGAACGTATGGCTCGTCCTCTAACCACGACGGTTCACATTATCGCCTGGCTCGTCTCTTGGATTTATTATCCTCGTGCCACGTATGTCTGATTGATTCCCTGATCTTTCCCCCTCCTTTCTACGCTTGAACCAAAAAGGCTGATATAGCATATGTCACTAGTGCATTGTTGGCGTTCTATTACGTCTTTTCCTCGGCCCCTAGCCACGCGGCTTTCTTGGGAGAACACCCGTATATGTGGCGACACTTATGGGCTCTATTTCTCGTCGACTACTTCTACGTGATCCAGGACTACTATTGCTGGGCGACTATTAATGATGTGAGTATTGTAAAGGATATCCATTTTCCTCTTTCGAGATTCACTGCCGGCAGGGTGCTGATTTATCATATCCGCAGATTCGATGGGGAGGACGGAAAATCAAGGGGGAGTAAAAGTCTTGCGCTTACCTAACCTAGGTACCTCCCGCCAGAGTCAGATAGATGTACGGGCCATTATTAGGCACGTCGACGAGACTGATTGCTACCCTGAGAAAGGAGGAGGGAGGGATATAGCGAGGAGGACTTGACATCACGGTCTGTTTATCAGACACGGGACTTTCTAGATGGGCTTCTATGTACGTACGTAATGTAGAGTAAGACCTAGCCTAGCCTAGCACGCCTGCATACCCCACGCGAGGTTCTGTAGGTGGCTATTACCTACGTTGGTAGGTAGTTACCCCCCGCCGTTAAATAAAACAACAACAAAACAATGAACTGGCTATATAGGCCCCCCATAGGAACGTGATGCCAGGTATTTTCCTTTATTTTATACTTAAGAGAGCGCTAGGTACCCGGTTAGACCCAGCCGGTGTCGATCCCGTTTTTTTAATAAATAGATCCATGTGATATATTACCAGAGTGTTACCAATAGGAGACTTTCGTCATCAGCCTTTAAACAGTTTCTTTAAATAGGTAGACTACGCATAGATTAGGTACCTAGTTAACCGTACACCACAGCTTTGTTTGCACGCATCGTCCGGCACCAGCCTCTAGTAGGAGGAATAAACTGTAGACAAATGGTTTAACTACAGGTAATAAATCGTAAACATTTCCAGATTAGTGAACGAATAAGCATTTGTCTATTAGTTTAAACGTTTAAGCTTATCCGAAAGCCTTTATCAAGCGTTTATAACACCTATAAGTAGGTAGACATTACGGTCGATCTAGGGTTCGCAAGCCAATACGATTGTGAGTCCCCATCGGTACATCAAACTCGCCCGAATTGATGATAGGAACATCGCCTCTCGCGGGCATCAGGGGAATCATGAGAGGAAGCGTCAGGGCTAGATTGGGAAGCTCCCGATGACGATTCCTGCTGCTGCCGAGCACTTGAAGTCGACTTAGGTAGTTGCTCCACGAGCAACCTTAGAGTGGCAATGTAGCGCACCCCCCGATGGCTGCGGAGTTTTTGTATCTGCGGTGCAAACCGTTGCGCTAGCCAGAAGAGACGGGGGCTCATGACTGTCAATGGGAAAACCGGCGCCGCTTTCCATTAACACCTTCTCTTTGTCTGTATAAGGTAGTTGCCATTTGACAATAAATACATACCCGCTACTCAAGGGTAGATTGCTCGGATAAGGGTCGCTTTTTTTGGTTTCGTTTCGGACTTCAAGCTATAATTTTACTAAACCAATAATGCTGATAACCTTGGTGACTTGTACATACCTTGTCTAAAGCGATCCAATTGGTAGACTATTGCTATGTACGTGTCGGGTACGGTTAATTGGCCCAACACTACATAACGTACATATCTACCAGCGCTTCTACATCTTGCTGGTATCAGTCCAGGGCCCCCTTGACTTGTGAGCACTGCATTGTCAAGCAGAGCCAACAGGGTTACACCTGTGTAGGATTTTTGGAAGCAGCATGTAGCTACCATTCATCTAAGTCTAGGGCAAGTATTTGCCTCCAAGAATGCTTCGCTGGCTTTGTGGAAATCATGATGGAAAGTACGACGAGTTATCATGTAGGCTCGGGACCCGACCAACGTGTGATTTTCTTCCTCGGTAATGGCACCGAGGATGCCTACGTAGTCGCGTCTCAAAATACTTGTATGAATGGTTAAATAAAAGTGGTATTCCAGCTAGAAGAGGGTCAAGGGGCTGGTTCGCGTTATATATCACCCATGATGCCATCGGTCAACAAGACAATCGAGGGCGTACTCGATCATATAGTCTCCAATAGCCTCTGTTGGAAGATAGTTAACCCAGTCGCGCAAGGGGCCTCGTCTGCTCAGGGCACCTGCATGCATGGCTTTCACAAATTCCCAATGCTCGGGGTACCACCCGGCGGCTTCCCAGTCTATGATGGAGGAAACCCGAACAGTGTCCTGTAGCATCCTGCCATTTTCATCCCTTTCCCAGTCCACCATGATGTTTCGTGGGTGTAAGTCGCCGTGGGTCGCCACAATACGATGGCTGTGACTCATAGCGGAGCGCACCGATTTTATAAACATTGTTTGGGTTCTTCGTGGCTTGCTGCAGAGAAACTCGTTAAACTCCTCCTCGCTTCGCACAGGCTTGGACGCAATGCGCTCGGTTCTTCGTACATCCTTGCCGACACCAGAGACGAATCCTCCAATGAGCGCCTTTTCCCCCTGCTTCTGTAAGCAGGGAGAGCGTATGTGATGAAAGAGAGAATTGAGTTGATTTCGAATAGACACCTTAGTTGATGCAGACAAATCCGGCCAAACACTTTCGAGAGTGCTACCTGGGGAGCGCGACATGAAGAAGTAGATTCTCTCGCCGTCGGCTATGGTACCAAGACATCGTGGAGCTGGTATGTCTGGGAACTTGTCGTGTACGTATTGCAAATTTGTGATTTGATCAAGGTCGCCCGGCTTGTCCGTTTTGACGGCGTAGTGCGGTCCAAGGCCAATAACAAATGTGGTAAATAGCTGATGGAGAATTTGGCCTTCCTGGATAAGATTGTTTAGCCCGTCTATAACCACCCGAGGCAAATGGTCGGGTAAGGCGATTGACGAGTCAGATGGAAACCCGGGGTCCAACAAGCCCAAAATTTCATGGCTGATCGGGTGTATAACTTTAATCGGCGTTTCGTTCGAAATGCGAGGCAGTGACATCTTGTCCCAGTCTAATCTTGCCTCGGCGGCCACATCAGCGCCCCCCAGCCGCTGGTCAGGAGGACTTGGTAAGGTAGTTTTCGCGAGACTACTAACCAGTTGGGTACAAGAAGCTACCTGCTGGTCTAGCATGGGGGATAAGTCGGTTGTCGGGTTATTTTTTAAAAGGGACTCTGGCTGGCCTGCATTCGCTACTTTGTGGGCTTGGTCAGTTTGAAGATTAGAATTCATCATTGGTGGCGCAAGACTGGAATAAGACATAAGATCTTGACGTGAGAAATGCTCAGGGCGCAAAAAGTTGATGCATGGGGATAAATCAATCTAAGGGACTTGCTCAGCTCTTGACAGTTGCGAACCTGTACCGTATCCCCTCCGTCATAATGCTATCATAACGTAAAGACTTCGGCCTTAACAGAAGACAGGTTGCAGACCTGCACCGTATTAGGTCCGAAGATGCCATATGTCCTAAAGCCACGTAGATTCGGGCCCGTAGCCTTACAACAAAAAACGGACCTAGTCAGGTAGCTGCGGCACTGGAGCTCATTTAAAAACGGCCTTCGCAACCTACCTAGATACGCATGCAATTTGCATCAAGTTGTACAGAAAGCAATGGAATGGAAACAACATTACTTACGTAGTTTTGACAATATCTAGGTCAGAATTGCTGCACAACCTTGCATTACTAGTCTACCAATCCTAGCATTTTTATACCAGATCGGTAAAGGGAAACTGTAGGGGAAGGTGCAGAACAGGGTAGGTATAATAAGGGTCTTTCACCATGAGGGGACTGCAATTCCTCCATTACTTCCACATCCCACAATACATCCTTACACCCACTTCAAAACCCTCAAAAAAAAGGACCTTTTCCTTCATAGTAGTCCTTATTGAAACCGCATCTCTTCTACTCTATAATCATTCCTTTAATTATAGTCATTTCAATAACCTGTTAGTTCTAACAGTTTCTCTAATTACAGATTTTCCTGCTATCAGAGAATTATCTATCATTCTTCTGCCTTTGGTCTTCTTGAGTTTTTTCTCACCCACTTTCAACAAACGAACAGAAGAAAGTTTTGAGAATATTCAACTCAGGATCGTCAATATCCAAAATGGCCAACGATAACAATACCACCTACACAGTTGAGCCTAGAGCTGCGCACACGCATACTGTAATCTTTCTGCATGGCCGTGACAGCAACTGCAGAGAATTTGCCTCCGAGCTCTTTGAGAGCGAAGCCTCCGAGCCAGCTAACCAGCCGCGAACGTTGCCAGACCTTTTCCCCGGCATCAGATGGGTGTTTCCCAGCGCCCCGACACTGCAGTCCGAACGCTTTGGCACAGGCATGTCACAGTGGTTCGACATGTGGTCGGTGGAAACCCCGGTAGAACGTTCGGAGCTGCAACGTCCTGGACTAGATCAAAGCGTCGAACAAATTCTCGGGGTTATACAAGAAGAAGAGATGTCAGTGCCACGAAAAAGAATCTTCCTTGCTGGAATCAGTCAAGGCTTCGCGACCGTTACAGCGGTTCTTTTTGCTGCTGGGCCAAAAAGGTTCGCCGGATTGATAGGACTGTGCAGCTGGTTTCCGGCCGCATTACGCGCGGAGGATTTCCTGAGCTTCGAAGACACATCGGATGGTAAATCGACTCGCAGCACACCCGTTTTCCTTGGTCACTCTATAGACGACGAGGTTGTGCCAATCAAAAACGGCAGAGACCTCAGGGATACCTTTCAATCACGGCGGTTTCAAGTCGAGTGGAGAGAATATGAAGATGGCGGGCATTGGGTCAACGAACCTAGGGGCGTGGATGATATTGCTCGTTTCATACGAATCCACAGTCACATGCTCGATAAGTCCTCACGGCGATCTGAAGGATGAATTGAGACGGTTTGCTACTACGCACTGCATCACGGCCGCAGCCGTATTTCGACCTCTCGACCTACGACTTACGATGAGCCAAGTGTTTGGATTGACTTGGTTTGTCCCGGAGGACATTTGATCTGAACGTAATGGCTGTTATACACCCCACACACGGCCAAAGTCCCACGCCGAAAGGACCCCCGAAGGCGTAACACATCAAGCCTCATTGTTCAATCAATCGGCAACCTCCTCCGAATGTAATTACCACCAAGTCTCCCCTATCCACGGTCTCCCGCCCCTATTGTTTGCCATGTTCAAATACCTATTGCAACCTCAACTGAATGGTCTGGATAGGGTCTGGCTGGTGTATCGTTGGCAAAGTTACATTAGGTATATTGCTGTTGTTGTGGTGTTCACTCGTAGAGCATATGTGTTACAAACCAACAGAGAGGTGGACAACCTATAGGGCCAGGACCGGTGCATCACCCAAGGGATGCGGGGCAGGACCGGGAGACAAGCAGGACCCAGGTATCCACCACCCTGATTACTAGGTAGGTAGTACATGCCCTAAGAGCTCACACTTCTAAACCTCCAATGGACTGGCTTGCTCATTCTGACAAGTAACAAATTGATGGCGGTATTCGACACAGTAGTCACCGTGAGGGGTAATTGTATACACTCACTCTTGTGCCTTCCTCCCTACAATGAACACATACGTGTATAATTTCGGCGCCCGCTAGGCTAGGGTCCTCGGCAGGGATGCCGGACCCCCGACCTGAGCTAAGCTACCTGGAAACACGCGGCAATAAGTTGCATTAAGTGAGACCCACTAATGTAACGGGGTTAATGCATTTAACCGTACATACCGAAAGAAATGGTCTAGCCAAGAAGGACGCGGGATCTACGAGTAGCGCTGACCTCGGATTTGCGACGTCATCAGACGCTCGGTCGGAGCTTACAGGCGTTACAGCATCTTTTGATTTGTGGCCCCGAGCTAGAATAACATGATGCGCGATCCATTGCAATGAACCGTTGTTCCGTCAGCAATTCAAGTTTCTGTTCTAGAACTCACATGAACGAAAATTACGCACAAGAGTCGACCGACCACGATGGTATTGCGTCCATTGGCTGCTAGGGCCGCGTTGCGATGCGGAACGAATCCGTCGCAATTTCGAATCGCGGCCTCTACGAGGTCCAGATTTCTTAATACCGTCCCGAAATGTCCGGCCCCAACCTGCGAATGCGCCGAAACGCCGGAGATGCCCGAAGATCTCCCTATAGACCGCGAAGCGAAACTGGACGGCCTCATATCCAACTATGCCGAACAGGTCCTGGTTTGCACGGGCCGGAGCGATTGGCCATCGCGCATTGAGGAGGCCAACAGCGGCGATAACCTGGCTGCCGACTTGAAGGAAATGATAGGTCGCGGCGGTGTATTCAGCGATGTGAGTTGTGTGTGCGGCCCAAAACGATCTACCTAGACCATGACACATAAATGCGCCGAGACGAGAAATAGTGTTGCTGACGGTAAGTGTTGTCTTCCGCATAGCCCTTTCACAATATCTCCGTACTTAACTCTTCTTTCCCACCCTCGACATCCCGCCGGCCCGAGGTCCAAGCCACGTCCGCCTATCTACTCCCGAGCTTCAAATACGTGCCATACCTCTCAAGGGTTTCGTTCGATTCGATGCAAGCACTAGTCAAGGGATATCTCCTACCTGAGAAACTGCATCCTATGAATGATAAGCTGCCGGCGATTCACAAGGACCGCCTCACTCGGAAGGAGGCGTATCGACATTTGTTGGTAGGTGTCCGTGATGTAGACGATGTGCTCGTGCTCATATGCGGCCACGGCGGACGGGACAAGCGGTGTGGCATATTTGGTCCTGTGCTCCAGGCGGAATTTGAGAGACAATTGCCCCAAGCAGGGTTGGAGCTTCTCAACGGCCCTGTTGTCGCCGAAAGTGTCTCCGTACCGCCTCTTCCCGGCACGGGGGAAGGTGACAAACCCACGACGGCGAGAGTCGGTCTTATCAGCCACATTGGTGGCCACAAATTTGCAGGCAACGTCATAATCTATCTACCGCCAAGATTAAAGAACAACGGTGGAAACCCCCATCCATTAGCGGGTCATGGCATATGGTATGGAAGGGTTGAGCCGAAACATGTCGAGGGCCTAATCCAGGAAACTATTGTAAAAGGCAACGTTATAAAGGAGCACTTTCGTGGAGGTATCACGCAGGACAGGAAGATCCTCAGGTTATAGAGGAAGCAAAACAGCGTTATAGTGGTGTAAGATGGCGCAATTGTATTTGTATTTCCCAGATGTATGAAATGCCCGATAGAGAGTAGATATTGCAAGAATCAAAGCTGCCGGCGATAATACCTAGCAATTGTCTACTGTTTGTGAAAAGTGTTGTGAAGCAGTTATTAGGTCCGTTACCTCTATCTGCGGCGAGACAAAAGTTGGCAGCTGCGGCAACTGACCTGCAGCTGTCCTTGGCTGACAAACAATAGAAATTTCGTAGATAGGTACAAAGAGCTTTCATTCAACAATGAGAGGTCCAAGCAGACGACTCATACCGGCATACTCTCAACCTTGAGTTAATCTCAATGCGCAGTAATGCAATGAGATGGCTCTTCAGACTCAAGAGGCCCGCACAGGCCATAAATTCCCCTTTAAAAAACGACATCAATCGGGGATACCGAGTTCTTAATCGGGCATGTCAACGGCCAGAATTAGCGCCTACAGGGTGTGTCCCCAACAACTTTCCGGCTAGATTTCAACACAACACGACATCAACATCAAAAGTCTCCCCGGCTGAACTTCCTAATGCTTCCAAGACCACCGCGCCGAACGGAAAGGGCTCACCATGGGTCATCTTGGCGCTCATATTCACAGCCTCGGCCGGGACGGCTTACCTATACCGACGGAAATCTTCAACGGATGACGATGTAATCAACATGTCTACGTTTAGCTCTTTCACCATCGTGAAGCGGGAACAAGTCTCCCCCACTGCGTTCATCATCACTTTACGACCGAGTGGATGGGTAGGCCCCAAGGAACTCGCCCCCGGACACGACGGCGATGGTGAAAAGATTGGATTTCTATCGAGACGTATTCAAGACGCATGGCGACATGGTCTATGGTCCGTTGAGATCAAACAGCCCCAATTGCAAATCGCAAGACATTATACACCTTTGCCACCTCTTTACGAAAATGCGATTTCGTCTGCGGCATCTACGTCTGGAAAAAGCATAACAACGCAGATCAAGGAGGAATACGATGAGGGAGAAGAAGAAGAAGAGGAACTAGCTGATCTGCGCTTCCTTATCAGGAGGATGGACGGTGGCGAAATGTCGAATTATCTCTCGCGACAGCGTGTAGGCGACACTGTATGGCTACGAGGCCCTCATCTCGGCTTCGACGTTGCCCGCCGACTGGGCACGGAGCATAATACCGACACTGCAGCGCGTCATCAGGGACGACGTGTGGTATTTCTGGCCGGCGGAACCGGTATCGCGCCGGCATTACAGCTCGCGCATAAACTCTTAGATACGGGCGATGATCGGTCGCTTGGGAAACCCCATATTTCGATATTATGGGCTAATAGACACGGCGCCGACGCTCTCGGACGCGAATTCGTCTCTGCCTCTGCCTCTGCTACGTCTAGTCGTGGCTGGTTCGGATTTCTCTGGGGAAGAACAAAAGAAAATCAAGACCGTTCATCGCAAACGGTCGAGAACCCACCACCACCACTACTACTACCACCACCACCACCTACTTCCTCCCTAGAACTTCAAATCCGAGATCTGAAAAAGAGACACGGTTCGAATTTGGAGATATCTTATTTCGTCGACGACGAAGGCTCGTTCATCAAATCGCGAGACCTTGAAGTCGCACTTGCACGTGCCCCCGCGACTCACCCGGCGGCGGCTGCGGGAATCGATGACGGCTGCACATGGCATTCCGCCAAGGCTATCCAAGTCCTACCAGACGACAACGATGCCGCGCGCTCTCCGTCCACGTATCCGTGCACATGTGCTCGACCGCCGGGCGCGAATCTCATATTCGTGTCTGGTCCCGACGGGTTCATCGCTGCTTACGCGGGTGCAAAGCGCTGGCATGAGGGTCACGAGATGCAGGGTGTCGTCGGAGGTGTCCTTGGTCGTTTGAAGCGCGACGACAAGGGGAAGTTGATGGAAGGATGGAATGTATTAAAGTTGTAGAATTATATGTAAATAATATGTATTGGATATTTTTTTGTACCTAATATAGCTAATTCTTGTAGGTAGACTAGAACTATGGTTGCTCATCGGAATCCACTGACGCCTGCCCAATTACCTAGAGCAAATTAGGTAGGGTAATGCTCCTTCGAATGTCTGTTCTGAAGCCGATTTGGGTCTTTGATTTAGTTACCGATTAAGTAGACTTTCTCAACAACTAGAATTTAAATAAACGTTTTGATGACGACAGGTAAACCGACGATAATCGTAGCCCCGGCCGGCCCCGCACGGTCTTGAAGGAGTATCATACGCTCCCGGCGGCCGGGCCTCTACCTACATATTCTCCTTTAGCCTACCTAGCCTTACACGTAAAAGTATGTGACAGTTGACTGGCAATAAAAAAACAGTAAATCGAGAGAAATAAAACGGTAAATAAAAAAAATAAAAAAAGGAAAGTTGTCTATCGACCAGCACGGGACTCGAACCCGCAATCTTTGCCACCGGAAAGCAACGCGATACCATTTCGCCAACCAGCCAGGTCAACTTCTTGATTGACATGGGGTAAATTATTAGGCCTTATCATCGCCACAGTCAATGCAATGGAATTGTGTCTGTGTAAGCTGAACTAAAACCATGAATCACAATTATTACCAAAGTGCTCGAGAATTCTTGAGATCCCCTGCGATAAATATATGATGTCAACATATACAGAGGTTAACATCCGCATCTCAAACACATCTCTAGAGTCCAGACGTGGGTTCAATGGTAGAACGCTGTACCACAAAGTTGTACGACCCGTTGCACGTCACACCTGCCAATCTCTCCGCTATATGACAATATCATATAAATGTACTATGACTTGTAGTGTCCGTCCGCCCCTATAAGAACACAGTATGGGCTAGCAGAGACACACAAGTCTAGCCAGACTCGACAATTTTGGTCTCTTACAACCAATCTTCGGGGGGTTGGCACGGACCCTCCTGAGCAATTGGGATTATGTATGTAGTACCGAGCTCTCAAACGGTTACCCACAGCACATAGTTGGTTCTTCGGTGCAATCGAGGTTCTTAGCCTGTATTACGGAAGTGTCTCTGCCGACAACTTTCTTAGGGGCCCAATCAGCCACAAACTTGCCGAAACCCGCGCCGATGATGATCATGATGATGACATATCCATTGTAGGACATGGCGATGAGCATGAGAATGTAGGCAATGCCGAAAGCAACAGCATCTAAAGCGCATATACGTCAGCTTGGATGCAGTCTCGGACAAGTGAGGTCCTCCAAATCCGGCAGTGCACGCAATATGGACATACTACAACAGCCATCTCGACGGCGTTTTGGATCAATGTTAACTTACGGAGAAAACTTCGTACTAGTTGTTCGAGTGGGGATGCCCGGAATATGCCGACATCTCCGTTCAATCGTCCTCGAAATCGACGAATGATGAACGCGTCATATTCTCTTCCGGCGCGGCGGACGAATTCCAAGCTGACGACAAGTAAGAAGACTCCGATGCATGTACCCGCCATCATGGCTTCATTTTTAATGTGCCACGATCCAGCAAGGAAACCTGTGGCCACAAGTAGTCAGCCCGCGGATTCCTAGAGGTGGGTTCCTCGGGGGTTATTTGTCGTACATGAGTTGATGGTGTTCCAATTCCATAACATCTGATTGTTTGTCAGTATTGTCGTCCCTATCGCTAGAGTCCCGGAGTCACAACTTGGGCTACTCACGAATGTCTGGCAGGCCGCACCTCCCATATCCATACCGTTGCCCATGTCCATGCCTCCGCTATCACCTCCCATACTCATGCTGTCGTCTGAACTCATCGTGTGTTGTACTTTGGCGGATGCGACGAAAAACGTCGGTAGTAAGTTTCAGAGAGTTCACACGATCGTTTATGTATTGGAGCTGAATAGGCCAGTCAACTTACGTACTCCGTGATGTTAGGATGTAGGTATTGATACTATCGATAGACTCCGGCGTCTGTCGGTCAATACTTAGGATACTGAGCAAATACGAGCAAAATCAGCAGGCAGTCGGGGGTCCACGTGCATATCCGCCGCTTCCCCGACCCAAACAAAGATGCGGCTCACTTACTACGGTTTTGTATATCCTCCGGACACTGGACTGTGGTGATGGCAATCACTAGCACCTATCTAGATGAACGTCCAACAACACGTGCTAGTTCTGAGCCGGGTGTAGTATAAGGGCAAGAAGACAAGAAACAGGATTGAGAAATAGGGCAAAATGTAAGATCATAGGCTTTAAGATTTCGTAATGTAGGTCCAATAGAGGTATTTACAGCGCTATCCAACACACAATGCACTCATGTGCGGTAGCGATCCTTGTGTACCCGAGTACACCGACTGAATGAATTGCGGTAGGTGCTGAGGGCGTTCGTACCCAATGTATCGGATTTATCGAAGGCAAGGACATGTCAAATGCTCGACTCTAATCTAGGCAGGTACCTACGTACATCATACATGCTCTCTGAAAGGGGCAAAAAATGTGCTCAAACCTTCTCATCAGCACAGTCTGCAGCGACCATAGATCGCTACTAGTAGGATGCCCGTAGCTGTGCTACGGCAGGGCGGATAGAAATTTGAACTGTCTTACTTCTCGTGTAACCCTGTCCATTAATGTTCGCTCATTTGTATTATTACATTCCTAGAGCTTTCCATCAGACTCACCCACGCGCGCCTTTGTCTAAGACACGAGTCGTTCTCTCGAGGCGTATGGAATCTGGATTCTTCCAACTCGGCCATTCCCTCCGGTGTAACCCTCGATACCAGTGTGTGTCTGGCCCCGGACAGTTCAATAGCTCGCTCAACCTATAATATCCGACCAATACCATCTTCTAGAATGCCATGCCTGTAGTCTGCGTTCGTCGCGACTCGCACCTAGGCAGCCATGACCTAAGTCACAGGAGCTCATGATGCTCTAGAACTACGCCCCCGAAGACCATCAAGCCTCAAGGTATGTACACTGACACTTATGTGACACTCGATTCCTACAGGGTGTACCGAGAAGTTGAATGGTTGAGAAGCGGCAATCATGTTTACCTTTCCGCCCCCAATTTGACTGACACGCAGAAATCACTATCAGCAATGAAGTGTCAAGTAAGTTCTCATCTCCCATCAACCGATCTTGTCAAGTTGTTCCAATCTGCGCTCCCATCCTCTACCAAGGGAGTTCTGTACCACTGAACCTGAAGAACTTGCCAGACCTTTGTTCTCGGGTCGCCTGGTCCATCTTCAACCGAATTAGCCGGATACGAATTTCCTAGAGAATGTAGACCAGTCAATTATCGTCTTCATCATGCCCGTGACACTTTCTTCGACCGTATAAGTGGCCTTCTCCAAGCCCCACAGCCTAGCAGCCCAGTTCCCAGGCTCAGTCTGGGCAAGACTTGAAATTTTGAGCCCCTGCGCGCTATGATCTAGGTATGGCCTTCCGATAATCTTACCCTGGGTTGAAAGCCGCGGCTATAATCCACTCTTAATACAGGATATTACCTATTTGTCGGTAGGGGGTTTAACAAATGTGGTGTGATGTGGGATGGGGGACTTGGGTTAAAGGGAGAAAGGTGTAGGACATACAAGTCGGAAGCCCTGTCCCTATCTACATCCATGCGTGTGCACGCATTTGTCAATCACGGTTTGGGGGTTCTTTAGGCATCTCCTGGGCCTTGGACGCAATAATTACGGAGATAAGGTATCGGCATGTATTTTGTGATTCCCATACGTCCAACAGCCTACATTGACCCCCATCTGTATGTTGGCACGGACGCGGCGGACATCAAGCTGGGAGCGTTAAGTCAGGGTAGTAATGAAATGAGCCGACGTGCATTTGTAAGGACCAAGAACGTGATCGTGCTTCGACCCCACCTTTATTTGGCAAGGTTCGGGATTTATGAGGAGCAGGTCAGCCTTTGTCACCGCAAACGCCATGTCCCCCCCAAGGTATCGCCTTTCAGTTCAATGGTACCTCGTACTTTCGCATTGGTAACTTGGAATAGACCCCGATAGTAGGGATGCGGAGCCTCGTTCCTAGGGAGCGTGTATTATTGGTTGCGAGAAAGCAAAGAAGAGGCAGTATATTGGGTGTATATGTTCAACGTAATGAAAGAAAACTTGCCTGTGTCGACACCTTCAGCACATCTTCTTGTTCAGATCCTTTCTCTCACGTCGTACGTAGACGACACTTGATTTTGTACATTGTCTTTGTACCCGTTAGAACTGGAATCTTGCAAACATGGGGCCTCTCGCCAAATTTAGAGCCATTTCGACGCAGTTCTGGGCCCCTGCGCCCGTTTTTACCGAGACCGACGTCCGCAGCGGCTCCGTTGTGGGAAAAGTCTTCATGGTAACAGGTGGCAACGCCAGCTTGGGAAAGATGGTGTTTTGAGGGTTGCGATTAATCCATGCAACCTGGATACTGGGTCGTTCAGAGGTACTCCCCGCATAGCGTTGGCTTTGATGAGACTAACGATATTACACGAGCCGGCGTTTGGGGCTTATACGATGCTCTTTGTTGGCCTCTCTCCTGAGATCAACATGGAAAATAACGGGATATTTGTGTTTCCCAGGGGAATATTAGTTCATGACCACGCTGTTGTCCGTCAAGACATCCTCAAGGCGATGGAGCCTGGAGAAAAGGGAGGGAAAGCCATTAGGGAGGGCCCATGGGTGTGGTGCGAATCACGATGGAGCGTCGTGCCATAACTTCGATATCAGGGGCTGCTTGATCATTTGCCGCGCTAAACCAACCGGCGCAATGCTCACGGGGCTCAGCAGAGCATATCTGAAGTGAAGTCTGCTGCTTACCTTCGATGTCAAGTCCATCTTCTCGTATGTGTATCAAGAAGATATACGCACGGCGCATTTCTAGATTCTAGCTGTTGCATTGTTTACCTTTTGTGTACGTATTGCGTTGGCAACTCACGACGACCTCGATTGTTCTTCAGCTGACGGCTGATTACGAGGGCCTATCTTAAAACTTCAAGCTGAAGCCTCATTTACGCATATTCCGCCGGTGCAAAGTATACGATCAATATACACGTGTACACACACACATATGCGAACACACGATACTCGGCTGATATTGTACATAATCATTACGCGTATATCGTAGAAAGGACAGTGTCTCGCCTATTATTCGTACCGTGTCAGCTCCGTGCGTGGGCGCACATTAGGACAGTGCGTAGAATATGAAAAAGGTGGTGGCTTAAATCCATTTGTCTCAAAACCACTTAAAATTCCATCTGCCTCACCTCACCGCCAAAATTTCCCATCGTCAATCAACCCCACCAACCCAAAGTCCACAGGACAACCCCACCATTTAATTGAATTACCACCGCTATCACTATCACCGTTGTTTCCCTCGTACTAAAGTCCTCGCAAAGGATTATCGCAAAAAAATGGCATCGGAACAGGCGCCCCAGAATGCGCCGGAAATATCCGTTAAATCGGAAACGTCTCCCGGCGAGACATTGAAGCCGATACACACCCTAATTCTCGATGCCGGACCTCTCATCAAGAACGACCCGCCTGTGAGCACTCTGCTTGCCCAAGCCAACGAACTATACACCATTCCATCAGTCATATCCGAGATCCGTGACCCTGCGACAAGAAGCCGAGTCGAAACTACTCTCCTTCCCTTCGTTAAACTACGGTCCCCACGGCCCGCAAGTATCAAATTCGTAACCGACTTCGCCCGACGAACTGGTGACCTCGAGGTCCTCAGTAAACCAGATATCCACCTTATGGCACTAGCTTATGAACTGGAATGCGAGTTGAATGGCGGTGACTGGAGACTGCGAAATACACCGGGCCAAAAGACTGTCAATGGAAAATCTCCTGCACAGTTGGAGAAGGACAAGTCGGAAAGCACTGCCGAGACTGGTGCGGAAGGGTCAGAAACAGTAGAACAGGCCACAGAATCAGAGGTAATTCCGTCCGGATCTGAGGTCCCTGCAGAGGAATCGGTAGAGGGAATACCAAAAGAGGCACAGCCGGTTGTGGAGCAAGAAAGTGTCACCCAGGCATTGGAGTCTATGAGTCTAGAGCAGTCCGCTACACCCACAATAGACTTTGCAACAGAGGATACGAAAGATGATGCGGCAACACCAGAGGAGGAGGATGATGATGATGAAGGGTGGATCACACCTTCGAACCTCAAGAAACACCAAGCCAAAGATCAAAAAGCGCTACCAGAACAACCCGTCCAGCGAATTCTGAAAGTGGCTCTACTCACATCTGATTACGCCATGCAAAACGTATTATTACGTATAAACCTCAATCTCGTCTCCCCGGGCTTGGCGCGGATTACTCGGGTCAAAACATGGGTCTTGCGGTGCCACGGTTGTTTCCAGATCACCCGGGACACGTCGAAACAGTTCTGCCCTCGCTGCGGCCAGCCGACACTGACGCGCGTCAGCTGCTCGACAGACCAGGCGGGCAACTTCCAGATCTACCTAAAGAAGAACTTCCAGTGGAACAACAGGGGCAACGTCTACAGTGTGCCGAAGCCGGTGCACGGAACGCCGACAGGAAAGGCACGCGGGCCCGGTGGCGGAAAGAATGGTTGGGGCCGCGAACTTATCCTCGCTGAGGACCAGAAGGAATTTGAAAAGATGTCAAGAGAAAAACAAAAGGCTAAAACACGGGATCTCATGGACGACGACTACTTGCCCGGTATATTGACCGGGGACAGGCAGTCGGGTCCTGGAAGAATCCGCGTGGGCGCAGGACGGAATATCAACTCCAAGAAGAGGTTCTAGGGAATACAGTAGCAACCAAAAAATAGAAAGATACCAGCGGCTCCTTTTACTGTCTGTTTTTAATTCTAGCTCTTATGCGCACAGTTACCCAACATGGCCCTCAGACCTATGTTAGTTAGACTCGTAGTTTGTCGCAATGTCCCTGACAGAAAAGTATGCGGCCCCATTCCAAAGATCCAGCAGCCCTTGCGCCAGGGGCCGCGTGAACAGGTATCATCTGATTACACTGCCCCGAAGGCCATATTTTGATTCTTAAGTAAATGAAAAAGCACCCTCCCCCACACGCCATGAACGCCTATAAAATGACCAGCGGTATATTGAATATGAGAAAAGCCTGACGTCCCTTATTCTCGTCGCTTCTCCTCTCTCCTAATCTACTGATTCTCGGCAATCTTGTTCTCTATAGTGAAACCCGAGTTAGTTCCTCTCCTCTCCTTTCCAGGCTTGGGGAGGAAAAGACGTACTCTGCTGTGTCAAAAGAAGGCCGAAGCGCTTCTTCAGCGTGACGCGCTGACGCGACCATTTATCGTCGGGCGAGAAGCGGGCCGGGTGAGCGGACTTGGTGACTGTTCCGTCGAGGACTTTTTTGAGCGTGTAGATGCGCCTAGAGAAAGAATTTCCACATTTTTTGTTAATATTCGTGTCCTTTTTGCGCTTTCCCGCGCGATCATTGATTGATTGATTTGGTATAGAGAGAGGTAAAGGTAAAAAAAGGGGGAACTGCTACTGACTTGCCGCTCTCGTCCGTGGACATCATTAAATGCATCTTGGGCGGTTGGTTTGATGGGGGTTCGTAAATGGGGTATTTGTTCTCGTCTGAGCGGCGTTTTGTTCGTGAACTTGCGTTTTTCGGACCGTTGGAAGGTTGGTTGAAGCTTTCGCAAATTATTTTTCGGATGCTGGGGTTTATCTCAATGCGTACTTTTATTGGTTGGGAATGGGTAAAGTGTGGGGGTGGTGTGTAGCACTAGCCAAGACATCTTGTGTCTTGCGCGTATTACATAATCCGACATGTGCTGCTGGTCAAAAAGGGACCTTGAATGATACACGTACGATTCACTCCAAACTATCTATATGTAAATTCCTACTTGATTGAATCTCCGTATATAAATTTGTTAAAGGCTACAATATAAATTGGCTCGGACTTTGGTTCTCGCCGCAATGCCATCCACGACTGGCGTAACTTGACGGGGAAAGGAGAATATTCATGGAGAGGCAGGTACCCTGAAATTTGAATAGTGACTGAAGCTGATGAAATATCCGTATCACGTTCCAGCTGACGACGCAAGTAGAGAGACGCCAGAATTCAATTGGCTTTTGATCTATTTGTGGCCGCTCTTACCGTACCGTTACCACATTTCGGGTACCCCTGGCGGCCTGGCCAACTCATAGGTTTCATCCTTTAGCATCTGCCACACCTATCGCCTATTATATATCTTCGAAGAACGCCGGTGCTAAATAGAAATGAAGGCATATGCGACGACTAGATGGTGACGACTCTCGCGGGGTAGAACGCAAAGATGCACCAGCGATATAATAACCTGGCTGGGGCACAAGAGCTCCTAAGCTCACAGTATCAACTTTCACGCCGGAATGGAAAGCCCGCTACATTAAGCCAAAAATGTAGTGGTCCAACACCCTTATATTTTTACGCGCAGTTCACTCTGCCCATTAGTGTCCGAGGGATACTGCAATCACGTCGGCGCATGTGCTTTACTAACCAGGATCAGCTACTTGCGTACGACTGAGGATTTGAACAGTGTCATCGAAGATACTGAAGGTGACCCTCAACAACACATAACCCACCGGAATCAAATTTGACGAAAGGAATTTATAGAGGTTGATCAACCGATGGTTGCCATGTGAGTTACGACGAAAGAAAGAAAAAGTGTATCTCGATGGCCGTCGAAACAGACTAAGTGCCATACGTCACCAATCAATACATTGTGCACTTCTACACGTACGGCGTCCTCCAAGTTGGGGCGCCGAGACATTAGCGGGTAGACGGTTGGAATTCCAACAGGAAATTCAGTCGCTGGTGCGTTAAAGGCTTAATTGTAGTCATACCCACCTATCAGACCTGAAAATATCGGCGGTAGGTATGTTCGATGTTGAACACGAGTGTCAGTCGGAGAAATGTCATGTAGTACCTATTTGGTAGGATTCTCCGCTGCGTATAACTAGTAGCCAAAAAGGACATCGAAATATGAGGTGATGATGCCTGCCTTTGGACCCAAAGAGTGGTACCCATTTCTTCGGGTGTCTGGCAGCTTGGCAACGAAGCTACGCGGTCAAGGACCAATCCAATCTTGAAGAGATACCGGTACGACCTTTCAATATCTGTTTACAACAGCGACAGCAATAGCTAAAATAGAAAGAGGCAATCTGGTGATGAGTAAAACAGTGGCGTGATCACTGGGGCAACGTAGGAAATAAAATTCAGCAGCATCTTCTCCCATCTTCGCTTCAACTTCTATCTTCGCCGAGGGCGAAAAAGAGCAATCGAGCAAGCATTTATGTAAAACTTTAAACATCTCGAACTAGACATATGCCCCACTAAAATGTGGTCGTGTTCCAGCGGTGGTCCGGTTAGAGGTGGGGCGTTTTCTTACTCGATCAGAAACTCAAATAGATGCGTCTCTGCATTCTAAAGACGTCCATATTTCTTCAATGCCTCCTCTCAGCCGTCAGTTGACTAAGTCAATGCCGTGGATATGTTTGTAACAAGGGAAAAGCTCTTCGATTGCCGCGTCAATGGTGCAATAATCGATTGTTATCACGAACAGCCGTCTATCCAATACATCCAAATATGTTCTGCACCGGGTAATGTTCTTCTTTCTTCAAACCCACAAATTACAGGATACGGCGCGCTAAACTCAACGGGATATGAAACAAACATTGCACAAGTACAGATACCATACTTTCAGGTATGTCTCTGCATGAAATCCGGTAGCCGGTACGATAGACGGGCTAAAGCCTACAGCCGGGATGCGATCGGGCAATACCGCTAATCATAGGGCTCGAACCGGAACCCGATTTTTCTGCATGCAATATCTCCACATACAAACAGGGAGAAGCTAACCGAAGGTGGCCATCTCAAGTGCCAGGTTTTGACAAGAGAGCCTCAAAAGATAAAGAGGGGCGAAAGAGCCTTCGTCACGTCACACACACAGTTGAACGACGTCAAACCACGCCCTTGACTAGAATTAGGGGCTGGGAGTCCGGACATAGCAGCTGGGCAACGCAAATTAAGGTTAGGGGTTATCGCCATGCCGATTGTCTGGGACTCTGTTCAGGTTCAAGTTACATTATTTTCAGTTGATTGCTACGAGTACAAATTTACAATTGATCAACACAAGACCAAACATCTAGATACATACCTAGTTACAGCAATTCCAACTCGCTACCTCGCGTTTCGTGCTTTCTCGCGAGATGAACCTCACGAGCCCAATGGTGGGGGCGAGCTTCGGCTTAAGTGGGCCGCTGATATCGGATAGTACAATGACATGAAGCTTGTTTCGAAACACTGTCAGTAAGTAAACGATACTTGTAGGATATTCATTTCTGGCCTCTCCCGAACCTATTGCTCGAGCTTCATATTCTGGCTGTAGGGGCAGACGTCTATTGCCCGGCAGTCAAGGTTGGCGCGACAACTCTAGCTTCAACTCGCCAGCAACCCAAGCCGGCTTCATCTTGTCGTCGAATAAGTAAGTCCGGTCGGAATCTGTCAGGCACGAGGACCCGCTACCTAAAAGGTTGTCTCGCCGGGTTAGACCGATGTACCAACTAGGAGCTTGTCAGAAACTAATCAGACAGGATGTCGCCGGCCTTCGTCATGACGCTGGGGGGGGGGAGCTCTAGTACCTGGACTAAACAGAGGGACCAATTTTCTTGCCACCCAACACTGGTTATAAATAACAAGAAGCCCCCCCCTTGATGGCTTAGTTATATTCGTACGTACCTAATATTGCCTGACTTGGTTTGGACATTTCGATATCACCATGGCGTCCTACGGCCGATCACCAGCAATGCCACATTCAAGAGCAGAGACCGGCGGCCAGGACACCGACCCGGATTCGGTGACCTTGTCGCCCGTCAGCACCGTAAACGAACATAGGATGGTCACGCGTTCGGCAACACATGGAGACTACGAAGTCGATTTACCAACTCGAATCCTATCCAACAATGCCAATCTTGCCGAATACCTTGTGGAAACACCGTCCGGCCAGATCCCCGGTCCTATAGAACCGGGCGGCCAACGCCGCTATCGTCTCGTTACCTTCCAGCCCAACGATCCTGAGAACCCCAAGAACTGGAGCAAAGCGAAAAAGTGGTATATTACCATGGTTGTAGCCATCACTTGTTTCGTCGTCGCTTTCTCCTCGTCAGTCGTTACACCCGACATTGCCGGTGTAGCTGAAGAGTTCAACGTCAGCAGAGAAGTTGCTCTTCTGAGTATCACACTATTTGTCGTTGGCTTCGGTATTGGTGAGTAGTCATCGGTCTCCCCTTTGAAATTCGATACCTGCCATCGTTAGGAATTATATCTAACTAGCAAATCTTGATTAGGACCTTTGGTTTTCGCTCCTTTATCAGAAGTCTACGGTCGGAAAATCATCTAGTGAGTAGCTCTTGTCCCTGTAGTTCATGATAGGCAGTTGAACTTTCTCTAACCAACATTTCCAGCGTTTCAACACTTGGCCTCGCCGTAATATTCGTCATTCCCGGAGCTGTTGCGAAAAACATACAGACGCTCCTTGTCGCGCGAGCCATCGACGGTATTGCATTCTCGGCTCCCATTACCATCATCGGTGGTACTCTAGCCGATATGTGGAAGCCCGAAGAACGAGGTATCCCCATGGCTGCCTTTTCTGCCGCCCCTTTCATCGGACCTGCAAGTAAGTCTAGATTCCTAACAGACCCTATTCAAACTCTTACGTCACGACCGAGAGCGTCGCTAACGTGACATAGTCGGACCCCTTGCTGGTGGTTTCCTATCTGACGCTGCCGGCTGGCGATGGCTGTATTGGCTTCACCTTATCCTCGCCGGCATCGTTTGGCTTGTCATCACCTTCACCGTACCCGAGACCTATGCTCCCACCATCCTCGCTAGTCGCGCCAAGAAACTGCGTAAGGAGACTGGCCAGTCGGATTGGGTAACAGAGCAGGACCTCGACATGCGACCTCTGGGTGAACGAATGCGGATCTTCCTCATCATGCCCCTTAAGCTGCTCTTCACCGAGCTCATCGTCCTTCTCATCTCCCTTTACATGTCTGTGCTCTACGGTCTTTTGTACATGTTCTTCATTGCCTTCCCCATCGTTTTTGAAGAGGGCAAGGGGTTTTCTGCTGGTCTCTCAGGTCTGACTTTGTAAGTTGTTTCGTCGCCCTTGGATCTATTATCAAAGCTTTGCTAACAATGTCTCAAGCATTCCTCTTGCTATTGGCGTCGTTCTGTCGGCCATGTGCGCTCCCTTGGTCAACAAACATTATCTGAAGATCACCGCGCCCTACGTAGGCCAAATGCCACCAGCCGAGCTCCGACTAATTCCGATGATGTTATCCTGCTGGTTCATCCCTATTGGCATGATCATCTTCGCATGGACGTCGTACCCACGCCTTATCTGGGTCGGGCCGACGCTAGCCGGCTTCCCCGTCGGTTTCGGCTTCATCTTCCTGTATAACAGCGCGAACAACTACCTCGTCGACACATACCAGGACAAAGCTGCTTCCGCCCTCGCCGCCAAGACATTCATCCGATCTCTCTGGGGCGCCGGTGTCGTGCTGTTCACGGCCCAAATGTACGACCGCCTCGGTTACCAGTGGGCGAGTACGCTCCTGGCAGGCATCAGTCTCTTGTGCTGCGGTATTCCGTTCCTGTTCTGGAAATACGGCGCAAGGATTCGGTCGAAGAGCAAGTACTGTTACAAGGGTGATGACGAGTTGATGGAAAAGCAAAAGCAGCTGCCGAACTCCAGCAAGGTTTGAGAAAAATAACTCTTACCAGAAACATCAAGTTGAGAAATATCACTTGCTGCGTGGAGATCCTCATCAGCACTCGATGCAGTACTTACCGGAGGCGTAAGACCCGGCTAATATGGGGCCGCCGATTTTCGGACCACGTCACAAACATCCGGTTCGGAGGCCTTGAGCCATTATTACTTAGGTACCTAAGTGGCGCCGAACTCCGGCTCCGGCTCCGACTCCGACTCCGATTCCGATTCCGATTTCCACTTTGATATGGATCGGGCAACAATACCACTCCCGACCATGTTTTAATATATACCCAGCTACCTCACCTACCAATATTCCCGAAAAATACCCACCCACCAGCCTTCAGTGGCGAAACTACTTACTTAATGGTACATCCACTTTACCACATATCCGCTCTGTCGGGTACAGAGATACGATACACCCGGCGATATAGACATGGACATTAGCGATTGCGCTTCACTGCGCGACCCTGCATCTGCTCATTGCGCATGCCCACCGCATTTTCTGGGGAGTTTGGCGCTGCGCATCTCATTTTTTTCAGATACCAAGTTTTTTCTTTTTCTTAAAATTGGATAGGAATAATAATATGGGTGGTGGATTGCTTTTGAGGTAGCGATAATACCTACCTACCTACCTCTTACTCTTACTTAGCTCCAGATAGTGTAATGAAAAGGTTTATTTAAATGTTTCTTCTTGTGTCTGTGTGTAATGCGTAAAGTTTCATCGTTTGGGGTTAACTAGGTAAAGAGTGCGTCGTACCGCTGGCGATCGAATTTGCATGTAGTTGCTCGGCTACCTTACTAACCTTGTTGGCTGGAATAAGGGGGTTCCTTCACATCACTCTTGTCCGAGAGAGACGCGACTTCACATTATTTCTGACGGGATGGAACGAAGGGTCTAGTTGCGATCTACATATGTAAAAGGGTTCAAGTTCCTTTTTTATTTTTATCTATCTCATCACGTCGCCCCTTGACCGACTTGTGATCCCATTCCAAAAAGGGTTCTTACTTTGATATCTCAGCGAAACCCTTCTTATCGAGATCCACAGCATCCGCCTCCGGATCAGGAACAAGCGGCGTCTCGTTACCCTCAGCCGCAGGTCCCGTCACAGCTAAACCGGCCATCTCCCCGGCGAGCGCGGGATCGCTCTCGTTCTGAGCCGCACCGCCGTATTTCCCCCAAGCAGGCGTATTAGCAGGGGCGTCTCCGCCCTGACTCTTGAAATTATATCCGCGCGCGCGTGGTCTCGCGCCCGTTCCGGCCGGAAGCTCCGAGTCGTAGACACGGGTGAATTCGGCGCACTGTTTCTCGAATTTCGCCGGATCCTCTTCGGCGAGCGATGCGCGCACGCCGGCGAAGAATTCGACGAGGACTTGACAATTGTGGATATGCAGGAGCGTCCAGGCGAGCATTTCTCTTGCGTTTAGGAGATGGTGTAGGTAGGCGCGGTGATGTTTCGTGCAGGCGTAGCATTTACATCCTTCCACTAGCGGGGCGACTGCGACTTCGTGTTCGGGAGTCGACATGTCGATGCCGAGGGGTAGGATGCCGCCGTCCGAACCTGTGGGAGGGGGGAATGTGAATGAGAGGGCTATGCCTGCGTCGGAAATGGTGTTGAGGAAGGGGATGGTGAAGATGTCTATGCCTAGCTGGATTTGGCGGAGGATCTCGTGCGGGGTGGCGGTTGCGTCGAGGGAGAGGCGCGGGAGGGACGTTAGAGAATCATGTTTGGCGAGGTCGGGGAGGATGTCTGCGTCGTAGAGTGCTAGGCCGGATAACCTATCGGAAAAGTCCGAGTCTAGTTGGTCGATGTATTCCCACTGTGTCTTGTAATCCAAGGGTAGGACGGGGGCGAATACGTGAGCCGTCTCGCCCTGGCCTCCCTCTGCGGAAGTAGAGAGTTTGAAGAATTCGGCCAGCCAATCCTCGGTCCTTTCCACCATTCGAGTTTGCCGTTTGGCGTTGGCGGGTTTCGTGCGTCGCTTGGACTCGGCGGAATCCGAAGTGGCCGCATATGTCATGTCCGCTAGCGGGATGACGACGTCGGGTCTGACTGCATCGATTGATTGGCAATAGACCTCGTTCGTCAAGTTCCGAAAGCCCGTCGAAGTGAATATGGAAATGGAATCTTTCGAATTGCCCAATGGCGAATTGATGGCTGGGTGTCGCCGAGCTCCCATTATGGTAACCACATGTGAAGGCATGGCAGTGTATGCTTGTAGCGGCTCTTTGGTTTTAGACTTCATCTCAACCAATGCAGCAGTCTTTTTATGAAGGGTGAGCTCCATGACTACGAAAGGCAAGTTAGACCAGTGTATGCGTACCGATGAGAGTCGAGTAGGCATGAACTTAACTTACAGTCTTCAAGAGCCACGTACACTCCACCCAACTCGGTCCGCTTACTCACATTGTCTGGTGTTAAGTGAGGTACAGCACCACGTGCAGTGAGAGCTATGAAGTTGGGCGTTTCAATAGGGCGACGTTTAGATAGGGATAGCGTCCCAAGACGAGCGCCGGTGCCATCGTTGACTACACCCTTGAGTATCTTGAAGATTGCTCTTCCATCTCGTTCAGGAGTAACCATGCTTTGGGCCTATCACCCGAACTTATTGTAGGTATATATCAACCCGGCAAGTTGTAAGTAAGTACCTAAATGTGAGCCAGGCTGCCAGCCGATTCTCCCTGAAGAGCCGCTTAGGACCGGATCTCACTTCGCGTCTTCCCTTTGGAGATATTGACTGTGGGACACAAAACTGATTCTGTGATGATCTTGAGGTAGGTAGAATATGATAGCGCCTGAGTTCCCATTAGCCTTTTTTCTTATGTTCACGGTTGGATAGCCACTCACCAAATACCCAAGGTAATGGACAGGGAATTCTACTTTTGTCCCGCCAGCTGGGCTGAGCCGTCAAAGACTCTGACAAGTGTACCTAATAAAGCTATAACCTAGAGAAATACACAGTACATGCCCGCCACACAGTCTTACATAGGTAAACACACTGTACATTACTCGGCGGGGCATCAGGTCCGAGATAAGATAACCAATTTACCCCTGGACCCCCCAGATATCTGCTGCGCGATGTCATGCATGTACCTGTCTAATTACTGGCAGTTCCCTTGGCGCCCGGGAACCATGTGAGCTACCTTTAAGCTTATGTCAGACGGAGGTCGTCACATCTTGAAACCAAAAAGAAGGCTGAACAATATGGTTCAGGTCTTTCTACTTGTACATCTTCGTGCTCAGCCGCCATGCTACCTCAGGTAGTCTCTTCATTTGCATAGATATATATACTTTCTTTATATATAATAGATACAGAGCCTATATTCGCTCATGCGTCTTTTTGCCTTCCCCTACTTCGGTACTAGATAAATCGCGGGAACTTGGGTCGTTGTTGTAAACGTACCGGTATTCAATAGAACCGATACATCCGTCCACCAATCCCGGGTTTGGACACCCTGCTCAACCATGAGCTACAATCGGACGGAAACCCGCTCCAGCTCCCCGACCTCTTCCGATATCGTGTACCAGCAAAGGGCTCCCTTGAACCCAGACTCGCACGACGACGGTAGCGAATCCCTCGAGTCCCGTAACTCGGTCGACGCCGAGTTCTCCGGCGAATCCTTCACCCCGCGCTTCATGCAAGATCAGACCTCGGGGAAACAATGGAAATGGATTCCCTATCCTGCGCGGAGAGTGGTACAAACGGTGTCCAGATGGATCGCAGGGCCTCAACCCCCCAGAATATGGAAGATTGATCCTTTGTTCCCAAATATACAACATGCGCCGCTCCGCCTCGTCGACCGAATCTTACCTGCGAGGAGGCGCCGCGTCTGGCTATTCTTTGCCTACTTTGCCGCCTGGATCCTTACATTCGCCATTGTCTTCTGGAAGGGCCAGGCGACATCCGAAACCGAGGGCTGGGGTGAGCCTACAGATATCGGGTGCGGCGCATCTTACTGGAGCAAGAACAACGGTTGCGGTGTAGATGGCGTCGATTGTAGGCCATTCGACAACTCGAGCTTTGCATTCCGATGTCCCGCCAGCTGCTCTAGTTATCGTGTGCTCAACCCCCGGGCTGTAGGCGATCAGGAAATTGTGTACGCCCCTTTCATAGTAGGAGGACCTCGCGGCCCAGAAGATGGAGCAGATGCCGTTTATCGAGGTGACTCGTATATCTGCGGAGCTGCCATCCATGCTGGGCTCGTCTCCGATTCGCAAGGCGGCTGCGGTGTCGTCTCTCTTGTCGGCAAGCAGCAGAACTTTGTCGGTTCCACCCGTCATGGTATCCAGAGCATAGCGTTTGACTCGTACTTTCCCTCGAGCTTCACCTTCTCGTCTGGGATAGAGTGCAAGTCGAAAGATCCGAAATGGTCCTTATTAGCGGTTTCGGTCGTATTCACTACCGTGTTGTCTCTTTTCACAGCGTCTTCCGCTGCATTCTTTTTTAGCACTTTCATCGTTACGTTTTGGCAGGTTGGTCTAGCGTCAGACCGGCCACTCACTGGCACTTTTGTGCAACTCTTCTCAAACCTCATTGGGAAATTCATTCCTGCCATGTTTTGCGCCTGGGTCTTTTACGATAAAATGGGTATCAGGCGCACATTGAAGGGTCTGACTGCCCAGGTCGAGAAGACGGTCTTATGGTTGGGCGGGTGCTGGGTTGGCGCGCTAACCAACTATACATTTGATTTCATTCCCATTCAGAGACTGACGGGCCATGATCTCGACCAACAACCCGGCGCGAAAGCTGCCTTATCCATCATCGTCATCGTCTTAACGGTCGTGGTTATTGGACAAATTTGGTGTTTCCAGCAGGAAGCTCGGCTCGTGCGTTATCTTAAACTTTATGCTTTATTCATCCTGGCTATCCTTATCGCCCTGGCTCTCCCGAACCTCAACTTGCGCATACATCACTATATTCTGGCTCTGCTCCTTCTTCCCGGCACTAGTATACAAACCCGGCTGTCTTTACTGTACCAGGGTATTCTCGTCGGTTTCTTCGTCAACGGAATCGCCCGTTGGGGGTTCGACCCTGTCCTTCAGACTTCAATGGCCTTGCGGGGAGATGCGCAGCTGGGCACCGCCTTGCCCACTCTCCTACCGCCAGTCATTGACACCAACTCGTCCAGTATTGCTTTCCATTGGGAGACCCCACCGAACATACGGTTCGACGGCATCAGCATCCTCATAAACGATGTAGAAAGATTCAGGGGCTTCTTTGATGACGAGATTACCGATGCGTTTATCTGGACTCGCGCTAATGCATCAGAGATCAACGAGTATTTTCGTTTTGCCTACGTGCAGGGCTCCGACACGGGCGATTACACTAGAGCCGGCATTTGGAATTCCAAGCTAGAGTGGGTTGAAATGCCCCCTGGACCTTCCAAGCTCAAAAGCAGACAGTTTGCTGATGACGACACCCGTGTCACCCGCAGCTTGGGAAAGCGGGTGTACGAGTAGTCCTCATATATTTTAATATTTCCGTTGTAACAATGACTTACGAAGTTCCGGAACTGAGAGCAGCTACCCGGGAGGGCCTGCCGGGTAACAGCAGTAAAGGCGATTTCATTCCGTGTCAAGAATACGCGTCAGCCCATCGGACTCGGCTCTAACTTGCGTGCCTGGGACTGTGTACGAGTGTCATCTTCTTCGCTCTTGATGGCCTGTAAATACCATGACTAGATTTGCATTCTTTAGTTCATGTGCTAGTTACCCGACTGAAATACGTCACATGATACGGTGTCCCTTTCCCTTGGCGATTCTTCCTTTCTAGCCTTCAGGGGCTTTTTACGGGACTACGCACATATAAACAATACCTATAGGGAGAGTATCTCCCCGAATATTGAAGGTACAGGTCTATTCTGCAAGTAAGACTATGTTCCCAGGCTACTTACTTACATAGTACTGGTCTCCTGTAGGGCAATATGCTGGGACTTTATGAGTAATTGGATTATTATGATGGCAGATTCGTGCCGTTATGAACCTGTAAACGATGTTTGAGGGGCAGAGTTCCCCGGGATATATGTCCTAGATAGGATAAGCAACGAATCGGAAAAGAGAAAATGGAAAGCCGACTATATTACAACACTAACACCAAGAAAGTCAGTCAGTCATATCTGCACCTCTCTGCGGGGGAGGAGTCATTCATTTGTATCATATTAGTTTCTTGTTCTCTCTGTGTGTGTACATGTGCTTCGTTTTTTCGTGGCTTATATCTATACCTATACCTATTATACCTACATGTTCTACACGTATACTTTTGATTATAGGTATCTACTTCTGGAATCTTGATTTTTTTCGTTAAAAAATTAAGTAGTGGTGGTGGTGGTGGTGGTGGTGGTGGTGGGGACGTTGGTTGTTAGCTGCATGCTTTTCTTCATGATCCAAGACCAGTTCGGACCCTTTATCGGGTTCTATCTAGACTGCGAGCGAAACAGGACAGGACAGGACAGGTTAGGAATGCTGCGCTACATTAAAGTAAGTACCTACATATTACTATTTACATACCTACCTACCCCCGCCTCTGGTATTAGTCTAGTCTAGTCTATTCTTTCCCGTTACTAACGGGGTTGTTTTTGGGTACGATTACTCTTCATAGGCTTATGTACCTGAGGTAGGCAAATTTCTATATACATAGTTAGTTGCCTGTCGGGTTGGTTATTTATTGGACGTTCCGAATCTTTCGACTTGCATCTACCTACTTGGGTAGGTAGGTAAAATTGCTTTCGGGTGTCCCATGGGTAAGTAATAAGGGTTCAAACTCTAGGTACTAAAACTAGGTCCTCGGATATTCTTTTCTTTTTCCCCCTTGAAGATTTTCCTATAGCACGAAAATCAAAAACGTAGATACTGTACCTAGCAAAGTGGTGATAAGAAAGGGGCCTGCTGCAGGTTTGCATTGTTAAACTAAACTAACAAGGTACCCCTTTCCTCAATAAAGCGGGGCGAAGATATCTCAAAAAAGGCTGTGTGTATGTGTGTGTGTGTATGTGTGTGTGTGCCTGCACGAGCAAACAAACCAACAGCATAATATAGCGTTGTTTTAGGGTGGCATTTTACGGATGAATACAGTTACTTATGCGTCCTGGGTATGTAATGTAATGTAAAGAGCGGGGTGGGCTTTTTTGATGTATGTATGTATAGGATTAAGAGAGGCAATTTTGTAATTTTGATGACGAGGTTTAGTTTTGAGTACCGAGAGACGAGAGCTAAGGGGAATGCAAGTATCTATGCACGAAAGATAGGGACGGTCGTGAATATGGAATGGTCAGTACGGACTGGGTACTTCGAGCTTGGTTTAATCATTCCGTCGTTTAAACAACTCATAAAATAGGGGGGGGGGGGGGGGGGGGGGTTTTTTTTTTTTTTTGCGGGTTATATGCCGACCGCATAACCCGGCCCAGCCCCACAATGCAAGTGAAAGGAGAGTGTGGCCCCCGAAAG
>MU401507.1:36124-84648 GCA_022579005.1 Poronia punctata | reverse complement strand
TCCCCGCCCCCCCCCCCCCCCCCCCCCCCCCCCCCCCCCCCCCCCCCCCCCCCCCCCCCCCCCCCCCCTCTTTTCTTAGATGTCCGGTATATAGGCAGACTTCATTCCGCGGACATGCAAAGAATGTCAAGTGCATGAGCTAGGTAGCCCCTGAAGTCGGCGATATCAATATTCTCGTCCTCGGCAAATCTCTAAGGCAAATAACAGGGAATATCATGTTATATCATCCGATATTAAACTATACTAATCTAATATTCCGGAGATGGTTGTTCTTCCCCGACATGTGCCATTCTCCGTAACTAGATATTTGCTGCCTCGCATATCCGGATACGAGGTTGGATGTTACCCTCGGAAGGCACCAAGATAGGGGGGGTCTATCCGGATTCCGCGTCAAGCCATGCTCATTGATCCCTGCGTCTACCCCGGAAATTATCGTGTTCGTCATACACTATTCTAGACTTCCTCCATTTCAACCGACGTATCGGGCATTTCCTCGTGTTTCGGTGCTTTTTTGTAGGGAAAGTATAGGCGATTGTTGGAGGTTGTGTAAGGTAGCAGCAGTTCATGCTGCACCACCATGATGCGCCCGATTCGAATAAATAGTCGGCGGCTGGTTGATGTTGGAGATGGAAAGTGAGAGGAGGGCAGCAGCCGATGACCAGTTTCGTTGAATATTTAAAGACCTCTTCTGTCCCCTCCCAAGTTTATATCCTCTCTCTCTCTGGCATCCTTAGAGTCGAAGAGGTATTCCTCGTAGTGTTCTTGGCCCTTTGGGGTCCCACTCACTTTTCGTGTCCGGCGTGGACATGACTAGTAAAAAGTAAGATGGGTCAATCACAAGTTTGAAGATCTGAAGTGGGAGGGATGGGTTGTGAACCTACTCAATTGCTCGTATGTTGTTTGTGCCGAAAAACTTATAACCACATTATTGCTGACGCATAGGCAGGAATGGAGCCGTTCCAAATGACCGTTATGCAACATTTGCGGTTTACCCCTGAGAAGAAGACCCGAAGCCCAGACCACACACAACACTACACAGCCATAACACGTCGTCCTGCCTTGCTCCAGAGGCAGGACGTGGCATTGATTTCGGAATTTCCCCTATTCATTATCGACTTTCATGGTGCGCTGCTGGATATAACCAAGGCCACACCGGGATCACCGGGTACCAACAGCAATCTTGGAACAATATGCGGCAGGTGGCAAGATGGTAGCAACAACAACACGTGCTCGAAGCATCACTGCAGATAAAACAAGGATGCTAACAAATCTCATGGGTTATAATCTTTAATCTGTTGGGCATAAGCTTAGTATCGGATTTGTAAGGTACTCTATGCGTCGTGGGAGAAAAGCCTTTGGGACAGCTGCAACGGCATTGGGGGGCCAATGACGGGCGGACTGTCCTCATACTAAAAGGATTTCACCACAACCCATAGAGTGTCCTTGCAAAGACGATACTAGTCTGTGCCCCCAGGTATAAAGTTAGAACACATGGTTGTGTGGCATCCTTGTTAATCTGCATGTTGACGCATCGGGTGCGTCTTGTTGTCGCATCCGTCTGCTGTTCTGCTTGCCTCAGGTGGCTGTCCGAGATAGCTGCTGCTACCTGTGATCCTAGTGTGGTCTCGATTATATCCAGGTGCGCACCTTGCAGGATGATGGTCGGCTCGGGGATGATGTGTACTCCGGCGTTATGGACAATGTATCGTGTTCCCAAGCACGTTGCGACTTGGATGTCGAACAGGTTGGCGGCGACTGACCCGACCTTTTCCGGCCTGATGAGGATCTCCATGGTGCAGTCACCTTCGTCAACGTGGGAATGAAGGGGTATGGTTGTGGTGATCTGGGCTCTTGCGGTTCCGACAGGGACGACGACATCATGCATCAACGCCGAGAAAACTGGGGTTATGCTCGACATCTCTGCCTCCTGAAACACAGTTGCCTGTTTTGTTTGAGGGGCTACGTCTCTTGAACAATAGTCGTACCCTTGGTTGTCATCATGGATGCGTTCTGGGCTATGACACATCTCTGGAGTCACAGATATATCGGAATAAGGCCTAGGGTTGGGTTCTCGTGGTATCGTCTCGAGTGCTTTAGGGGGGAGGGGGGGAAGGATTAGTTTAGAGAAAGATGTCATTGTATGGGGGCTTTTATAGATAGCATACCTTCGCATATCGGACGCCATACCTTTAGATGTCTCAATACACTTTCGTGGATCTCTACATCATCCAGCCTACGTGCAGTGGCTTCCTTGATCGCAGGTGATAATCTATCAAAAGTTGCCAATGTGACAGAGTCGGCCTTTTGCCCCTGATAATGCCTCTGACTATGCGCCGCGCTTCGAGCTAAGAAGTAGGCCAACCACGCATGAAAGCTAGTTCTCAGGAATATTTGACCGGTATGATGTCTATGAGCCCTTATGGTCTCGAGATATAGCTTTTTTATCGTTGTTGGCGCCCTCTTCCGCTTTGAAGGGGAGGAAAGGTGTCTGGAAAAGAGAGCCGTTGCGGCGGCTGCCGTGGAAAATGCGGCTGGCATGGTTGGTAGTTGTAATATGTCTAAACCAAAAAAATTATGTGAAAACCCCCAGGAGATATATATTGGTAATATGTTGATGGCGGCCGAGGAGGAAGTGGTATTGCGGTCGATGATGTTCATCCAGACTTTCTCGACGATGATGGGATAAGTCGCCATTTTGTATTCCACCGTCGGCCGTCCTCCTCGACCTCGAAGTCTTCTCTCTCCTATCTCTTCCTCATCCTCATCAAACACCGACATTACCCAACCTCGACATCATCAGAAGGCAGAAACATCACGCCTCGTTGACCAGGATCAAGATTGAAAATATCCGACGACAACCCTGCAACCTAACTGTGCACATTTCCCCTGACCGTCTAACAGCACGTCTGTGGCGCGTACTCGAAACCGTGGTCTGCGCCTCCATTTCTCCTCGACTTGGACTCGATGTTGGTGGAAAGATGTTTGAGTACCGACATAAGCCACCGAGGTCTTTTCGGTTCCGTCGAGGGCTTGACCAGGTAGATCCAAAAACAGAGGTACCGATATCATATGCACGAATTCGTCACTGCCACAGTTGCCCCCTCTCTAATAGAACAAGAGATGAAATTTCTGGTTTCAGCTCGTCGAGTAGAAAGCTAGCCCTAAAATAAGGGATAGGATAGCCTCGTTTTCATTGGTGGGTAGGCCCCTATTTCATTAGGTCTAGAACCGCTGCCTTGGGACCATGGTTTATCCCCTTGCAGCCCATGTCCACTCGTACTGGATTCGACGGGTACGGCATTTAAGCGAATCATACGTCCGGCTGCGCGTCAAAATTAACTTGCATCATTAGAAGAACAAATAGGCTCGAGGCCTATTATCATAGAGGAGAGTCGGCCGGATCTGGTATCAACATCAAAGTCACCATACAACAGATCAGAATATTACCAACTTTTTCTGCTCGACGTTGTCTGCTCTGGTACCGGACACTGTTGGATGGATGTTAGTCTACCGCCATTATTGATTTAGGCATCATTGATCAAGACAATGCTGTTGGGACACCAAGCGAAAGCTCGATGCCCCAGACCAGATGCCGACACTCGAGACTAGGAAGCTTGCTTCATGCTCATAATCAAAGTCGATCGACCCATATTTTCCCTCGAACTACCCCTAACCTAGCAAGAAGAGACCCAGCATGCCGTGCAGAGACATAATATTGATATTACAATACGCGTAGTCGAGGTGAAACAGTTAGTAAATAGAATGAAAAGAAAAAAAAGAACACAGCGTCATTCTCTGTTGACCTGTATACTGGCACGGTGGTCCTTTTTCCTGCTCCGCCTGGGTAGACAAGCACGTGGCTATTGGTTTTCGAGGCACATACGCCTTATGGTGTACGACATTGCGGTGAACGAGCCAGTCTGTCGGGACGTTGGGTAGTAGAGAAAAGAACCTTTGAAAATGGCCCATCACGATGGTAGATAGATGCGAGTCCAACTTACTTGCTCACCACAATCAACAATACCTTATACATAGTCATTCTAGCCCAAATTAGACAGAGAAAGCCTCTTTACCCAATAACATATGTCGGCTTATTTGGTCGGACGACCAAGCCTCGAATCTCACCGCCGAAGCGGTTCACTAGTATTGTATGTTTTGTTTCGTCTCATAACCATGATGATCTGATAAAAGCCCAGAAGTTTTGCTACTCCGTGATGTAGCACAGCCGCTTCATTTTCTTTCGTATGGCCGGGTCAAGTCAGCCTTGGCTAGATATCGCCAGAAGGCTGAAACCATTAGGTACCGTAGGCGATACCGGTACGGCCTTGAACCTTGCCAACAAAGGAGCATAACAACCAACCAAGCTACTACACCCAGGCGGAGAAATGGTGGATGTAGCGCGGATGACCCAACGCCGTTGCCTCCGTCTTGAAGACCTGATTTGTTGAATGGGCGTCTATATCGTGTACGGTAGAGTTGGACCAAGCTGAGATTGAGAACGCCCGCATCCCCAAGGGAGGCTCTTTCGGTGTGGCTGCTATACAGCTATCCCCCGGCGTGGAAATAACAACAACAATAACAAGAAAAATTCGGCCTTGGGTCTCTACGGACAGAAAAACCCATTCACATATCTAGATATCTTTTTGTCTTGTGCTGTCTCAGTCGTGGAAGGAACAACAAACCATGGTATGACGCGGATATTACGAGATAAAACGTGACTGCAAGGCTCTAAGTGGGGGCTTAAGGGTTTTCACTAGGTAACCTAGCGGCGGGAGTTATCGTTACTATTATCTAACACGTACAAAGATGCGTCGCGGGACGGGCCTATTCACTTAAGCGTCACTTTAGCTCCAACTAAGGTAACCTCCTAGCTTGAACCGCAGAACCTCACCACATGGCCAGGAGATATTTGTAATAAATCAAATCAGTATGAAGGGAGTTGGATGAAGCAACATCAAGTTCAATTTTTGTCTTGTACTAAATGTTAGAGATTGCCGCTAATAAAGAGAATATTTCCAATGTTCGTATATACATATCCATCATAATTGTTAACCTAATACTTGCGCCCCATAGCCCCCCCCCCAATGCCTGCCTGTCTGTCTTGTCACCCCATTCTTACAGCCGACTGCTCATCTCGGTCACTGGAACGCCGGGGCTTTCCGTTCCAACGATAACACCTTTTAGCTTAGCGATTGACCTCTCCAGTGAAGCCACTTCGTTTTCTTCTAGTGGGATGTCCAACGTCCTTATGATACCAGCACGGCCAAGTATGGCAGGCTTGTTGAAGCAGATGCCGTGGTCTGCGTGGAAGTGGCTCAGGGGTACCACATTGCGCTCGTCGAGAAGAATGGATGAGCAGATGTTTGCCAAGACAGCGCCGATGCCAAATGACGTCTCGCCCTTGACCCTGTTCAGGCGGTCAGCCTTGAAGCGGATGAACTCGGCTAGCTCGTGCTTCTCTTCGTCCTCGAGCGGCAGCACATTGTCGAGAGGGATGCCGCCGATGGTTATGTTGGACCACGCAATGACCTGTGAGTCGCCGTGCTCGCCGATGACGTAGCCGTGTACCGAGCGAGGCGCCACCTCGGCCTTCTGTGCTATGGCGTCCTTGAGACGGGTCGTGTCGAGTATGGTGCCGCTACCGAAGACACGGTGGGGAGGTAGGCCGGTGTACTTGAGGGCAAAGTAGGTCATGATGTCGACGGGGTTGGTGACCATGACCAGGATCGTGTTTTCGCCAAACGGCTTCATCTGCTCGAAGCCGGACTTGATGACCGAGATGTTACGCTGTACGAGGGCGAGCCGGGACTCGCCACCCTTCTGGTTTGTGCCGCCGGTAAAGACGATGATGTCGCACTGGCCGCATTCCTTCCATGTTGCATGCTTGACGCGCGGTGAGATGCCGAAGCTTGTGGAGTCGCGCAAGTCTTGGACTTGGGCATCTAAGAAGTCTTCCTTGATGTCGAGGAGGAGGACTTCGCTGGCGATCTGTCTGTGGATGATCGAGTACGCGGCCGCGGCACCGACTTTTCCGGCGCCGATGATGGCGATTCTAGATCCCTGAGGCTGTGACATGATGTGTGAATTTCTGATGAGAAAGGACTTGAAACGATTAGAAAACCAGGAGTATCGATAAATGAACAGTGGCCCCGGGTGACAGGAAGGATGAGAAAAGAGTAGAGAGACTTCCAACCCCCTCGTCTATTATACGGTTGCTTACTGCTACATACAAGGCACCCAAGCGACGACAAATTTGACAAATTTGAGGCATTAAGGTATCTCCCCCTGTAGTTCACTTTCGTGTCGTGGACACCACATACAGACCAAGACCTTCCAAGAGCCTTGGCTGCGGCGGGATGAGTGTCACAACGGACAAACGGACGCTGACATCGCCAGACTTGTGGGACCGCCAACACTTCAAAAGCTTCATTCGATGCACATGTGAAGCCGAAAGGTGAAAGGTGTCGTCCTGAAGGATCCAAGGATCACCCATCTTCTTCATAGTCGCCCATTTGTGGGTTGTGGCCAACCCTGTTAGGTGTACCATATGCGCCAACGCCGTCGTTCCTAGGCGTCAACTATCACACCTCGCAGTCTAAAAGTTGAAAGCAAGAGTTCCAAGTCGGGTCTTCAACAGTCCAGTTGCGATAGACATGGTGATATTAGTCGATACATTTTCTTTTGGCAACTTTCATAGAAAGACGTATTCCCATCCTGCTGATATTAATCAACTGTAACCTAGTACGACCAGTCCCAGGTTTCAACTCATTCCCAAACCAATTGACAATTCTGATAGTTAGGTACTAACCTGGTGTATCGGTAGTTGTTGCGTTCCGCTCCGATTATAACAAGTCCTATGGTGCCGAGAATTGACTACATATGCATCAGGAGATTGGGCTTGGTAAGAATGTACAGCTAAGCAGACTTTAGGTTTCGGGTTCCGGTGATCCATTTCTTCTCCTTCCCTTTTCGCATGCAATCTGATTCGATCCGCTCCCCCAGAATTCCAGCCCTTCGACCGGAAGGGAGTCTTGGCCACGCAAAACGTGACGCCTAGACGCTATTCGGGTCAACGGGGCACAGGATCTAGCTCGTCTTGTGATCCCAGACGGGGTCGGTGTAGGCAGTGTGCAGAATCATAATACCCTATCAAACGTCGCGGCTCTGTGTTTGCTAGGATTACCTTACCAATTGGGGTGACCACTTCAGCTCGGACGCGCTTTCACTTTTCCTGTCCGTGCTCTACCCCACAATCTCCAGTTGTCAGCAGCCGACATATGATTGTGACCACCCGGAGAACGGAATGTCTCCCGAATGTAAGTATCTTAAGACACCCCTTTCAAAACATGACCACAACAAACTGACCGCAACACTTGGTTTTTCTCTCTCTACAAATAGTAGATATACGTAGTTACAATAACATGTGATAAATACGGCATAGGAAGTTTATTCGTACTACCTTGGTGTTAACATCCACCCCGGATTTCGACATCCTACAATCTAGGTACCTTCGTGGCGTTGTGTATTCACGCAACTTCGAGCCATACACGTATGTAAGCAGAAAGTGCAAAATATGGATATTCTGAATTCTGTATTTTCGACGTGAGAGACAGAGAACTTCCAATCTATTGGCTGAGGGATTTGAGCCAATGAAACATTGCGCCTCGAGCTACATGGTGTTCGCACCTGCCATCACCGTTCCTCTCTTTCTCAAAGGTAGGTACATGTAGTTGACTCCGTCATCAACATCCCTTGTACTAGGTGAGGGCTACCCTACCTAGTTAAGAAGAAACCAGGCATGCCAGCAGAAGAACAAAAGAACAGAGAAGCCTATTCGAGGACAAATCCGTAAATACTAGCTAAGACCCTACGAAGAAAAACATTGCCACGGACTCCTTACCTACAAGTCACAACTTGACGCTATATCCCAGGACGCTTTTAGACAAAACGACTACCCCAGCCTCTGTTTTATTTGCATTACCTTGGTCTCGGAAGCGGAACGCTAAATCGCCTCCTTGGTAAATATCTCAACCCCTCCCCCGGGTCGACAAGATGTGTTTTACCCCTGAACCAGTGGGTCCGGCAAAGTACTTTTAAAAGTAAAAAACAAATCAGAATGTCCACATGGGTCTACGTGTAGTAGGCAGATAATCTAGACTAGTACGAGTATGTGTTACCCGATGTACGGAACCGACATCGCCCCTTACTTCAAGTTTGTCTCTAATATCTTTATTTTGTTTTCTCCTCGCACACGTCCAGTTGAGCTTTTGTTTACCTACCCCCTAACCTAACCTAACCTAATCCTTACCTCTAATCTTTCTATCTAGTATTTGACCGTACGAAAACCGCCCTCCGAGGCCGTTCCCTCACTATCCCATCCTCGTTCATATGAACAATAACAGGTCGTCTCCTGACCGGACCCGGTCGAAACGTGACTACGCCTTCGGCGAGAAGGATCGCCCTAGCCGCTCTTTGCATCCTTCTAATCCGGCGGTCTCGACTTCCCCCTTCTCCATCTAGATGAGTACTTCCGGGAGGAGAGGTAGAAGTAGAAGAAGGGGTGGTCCTCACTCTCGCTCTTTCTCTCTCTTTTTCTCTCTTCGCCTTTGTAAACAACAACTCATCCGTCAGACAGCGTTGCGCCTCGTCCGCCACATCC
Organism: Poronia punctata; assembly: GCA_022579005.1. Classification (NCBI taxonomy): domain Eukaryota; kingdom Fungi; phylum Ascomycota; class Sordariomycetes; order Xylariales; family Xylariaceae; genus Poronia; species Poronia punctata. The sequence continues at coordinate 75,989 of MU401507.1, read as the reverse complement.
GGATCGCCCGTCACCACACTCTCGTATGCCTCGCGGGCCTCGACGTAGCGGCATAGACCGACCAGCGCGTGGCCTCTGTACAGGTTACATGTTGCCAGCGGGGCGACGGCGACGGAGGGGTTACAGGCGTCGGGATCGCTGGCAAGATACAATGTCTCGTCGATCAACGAGAGACATGCTTCGTAGTCGATTTCTTCCTCGTTGCATTTGCAGGGTTGTTTGTGTTGCCTGTGTTGTTCCGCTTGCTGTAGCATTGTTTTTGCGTGAGCAAGCTGATGAGTGATGTCGTCTAGAACCGATCGTCTTTCTTCGGCTTTTAGGTTGAATGCGGTGATTTGTGAAGACAAGCCCCCTTGCATACTTCTTCTTATTCTTCTTGTGTATACCAACATCTCGACCTAACTAGAGAGGACGGGGATAAACTGTGTAAAATGAGAATGGAAAATGGAAAATGGAAAGACGTATGATGGATAATGAAATAATGTAATGAATGGGAGTGTCTATCGATGTTCAAAACCTAGCGGTCAACGCCTGGGTGGTTAGAATTAGAGGTGGGGAGAAGTCCTGTGCCCATGTGATAGCTAGATGGGCGATTGAATCATGCCTATTTATTGGGGCCATGACCTTGTTTTATTCACCCCCTTGGGTCCGATTGTACTACTGCAACTCGTCATGTGGAAACAAGGTTTCTGTGTTGGAAAATGACAAAACCCGTGGTGATAACAATGCTGCAGGTGTGGACAAAGAGAATACTGGACAAAGGAGTTACATGCGCTGCCCAGTAAACCCTCACCGGGGATTATCCGCGGGGAATTGAAGCATCTTTGTTTATTCAGAAAGCTGAAACCTAGCGTGCTACCTTGTATTTGTGACTCTCTGCTGGATTAAACCTTGTTTCCTCTGTTGACAATTCGATCCTAAGGGGTTTGCTGACTCATCGCGGCAGTTATCGGCGATCCATCCGGCCTCTATTGCGCCGCCGGACCTCCGGTTTGGCATTTGCCATCGGCATGTTGACCCACCAAAGCTAGAATCGGTCGAAACACCGCCGGCACATCCGATCCTCCTCCTGCCCTGCTCGATGCCCATTCAATTAATTAGGCACCCCCTTTCCAGAAAGTCTGTGTTCAAGAACGAATTATCCATCAAGTCAATATGATCCGTTCAATGTGGAAGCCTCTGCTAAGAGCTTCACCTTCCATCAAACCATCTACATATGCCTCACCCACCATTTGAGCCTTACCATCCGATTTATTCCTCCTCAAGACATGCGGTGTTAGCGCTCCGGCCAGGATGAAGACCCTATCTCCTTGTTTGACAGACTCTGACGTGATACCGAAGCAACCTTGTTTTGTCACAAAGATCCTTCGGCCCAGATAGGCGAGTCGGATACTCTCCTCTATTGCCTTGCGTTTATCCTCCAATTCTACTTCTTCTTTGGAGCCTTCCATTTCTGCTATGGAGATCAACCGTCTCGTCTCCGCAGCCGAAGGTACGATGTCGAAAATTCCTGATAATTCGTCAAGCGTCACTTCCAACTCGGTCAATCGTTGCGCAAACCTTTCGGCGTCGTCTGGCTGCAGTCTGGCATGTAAGTTGTTGATATGAGATTTGAATTCTTGGACCCTTTTCATGACAAAGGCCGCAAAGGCCCCAAGAGCCTCCTCCCCTACCAGCTTTTGGGCGTACGTGTTTTTCGTCAGAGTCCTCACAAAGGCTTCACCAGACAACTTGTTAGAACCATAGTGTGGCTGCTTGTTATCGGCCAAAGCTTGCAGGAGAGATCCCAACTTCCACTTATTCATCACTTCAATATAGCTGGGGCCGACCAGTACTATCTCGTCGACGTCGACCCCATCAATCAGAAGCTGGTTTCCCTCTATCCTCTCTGGCACTTTGAAGCACATGCCGCTGCTGGCATTCCAATGTTGAGACGCGACGGATTGGCGCAGAGCCAGCCTGAGGGGGAACATGGTCGGCCTGCCGTTAAAATGAGGGACCCAAGAGGCCAGCTCACTCTCTTTCCTGGACAGCGGATCTTCGACCAAACCAAGGATGTCTAGCCGCTTGGATTCGCGGATGGCTAGTACCGTGGCGTCGGCGTAGACGTCCCCGAGGGTTCTGCTGTAATCCGTCCGTATAGTCGGCTGGCTGTCTACCACTGGCTGACTGTCTTCCCAGATACCTTTGATGGCGTATATCTTGTCTCTGGCGTCGGTAGCGTCGAAATGTCTGGTGCAATACAGGAGCTTGTCCAGTCCGATGCTGTCGATGTTCCCTTTACGTATTAGACTGAAGATCTGCTGATTATCAAACCGGTTATCAGGCAGAAGAGCGGCCGCGGTGTCAAGATTATAGTCGTCTCCGCTCAAGGTCAAGTCTATGACAGCCTTGAGTAAGACGTTGAGGCCGGTATGCATTAAGACTTCGGACGACTTCATGATTCTGTTCCACGGAACGACGTAGGAGCCGCAAAGGATCTTTGTGTCTCTGGCGAAGAATTTCTCTTGCACGACCCAAATCCGGGAGAACCAGTTCCGCTGGAGAAAGGCGGCATAGTCTTGCCAGTCTGGAAATTCCACATCCACAAAGCCCAGCAAGTCGGAAGCTATCATGATATCATCCATGGCCGCGCTATGAAATCCCTCGCGTTAGCAAGCCCATATTTCTAGGATAGACAGGAAACGGGGGTGGATTCGAGAAGGAATTCCGGGAAGTCCAAGCTCGGTAACCTCAAATCGCCGTAACGGAAAAGGAAAGGAGCAAGAAGAGAGTCCAGGTATACTAACTAGCCATCGGCGTCCCAACTTCTCCGCGATACTTCCATCACATTTGCCCTGGGATCTGCTAGGCCGTTGAGGATTTTCATAGCCCCCTCGGTGTGTTCGTCTTCCCTGCCCAGCCAAATGAGTACGCTTTCCGCCTTGTCGTAAACTTTGTCCACTGTAAAATGGAGACAAAGACAAAGACTATTGTCAGCTTTTACTAAAGTCGGTTACCTGGGGACATGTGACTAACTCATGGCCACCTGCGTTCCCTTCTCCTCGTAGTCGTTTTGGTTGATGCAAAGCGCGTCGATCCACCAGTAGGCCTCCTCTTGGCTATTCTTCATCGTACTCAACATGTGGAGGGCATCGATCAAGTTCTCCGTCGCTCCGATGGTTGACCCATCCTCAGTTATCACGTATTTGTCGAGTTCCTTCGACATTGGTTTGCGATTAGATGGGGACGACAAGCTCTGGTCAAGGGGATCACCCCATGTATATGACAACGCATAGAAAAATGGTGCTTCGGATAATGTGAAGCTTTGCAAGGAACATGTTATAGGACTTTTGTCCGAGGAGAAAACCTTGAGAAGTCGGATCGTCGGCGTCTCGACCGGTAAACGGTCATATTGATAACGCGACTTATCACGGACAGCCATGACTGCCTTGAGCGAAGATCTGTAATCGTTCGACTAGGTAAAGTCACAAACGAACTGAAGCCTCACAAGCCCGGAGAGCGTTCTACTCAAACGCCGTTGCACACGTACATTCGACACTTATTATTACCTAGCTCATTTAGTACACATATTCGTACGAGTAGAAATAGTATGTAGCGGAGATGGTCTATATTTATCCAATCTAAAATCACCGTGTCAAGGACGAGACTCGAGAGCCAGCAGACACCCCTTCGGCCTTCTGCTCAGAGCCTGCTTCTTTGTAGGGAGGCAAGCTGACGACCAGGGCATATCATATAACGTGTACGTGCAGCCTTACTTGTAGGTACTCGTGGGTATACGAGGAGTGAGTGTAAAACTTGCCAAAACTTGCCTACGAGTACGAGTACAAGTACAGAACTAGATTCGGTCTGGCATGAAGCTAATATGTACCTCGTGCACGTACTTTTGACCTGCTAATCCCAAAAACATCTAGTCAGCATGCACCGTCGTCACCGTTTTGTTCCGGTAGGGCCTGCCAACTGCCAACCGACGCTTGCTGACGCTAGCATTTTAGGTGCGCAGCCAGTTACAGAGGACTCGGTGCAGACTATCGGGCCCTAATTACTAAATAGGATTAGTAGGCAGGTACTTTTCTGCAAGTTTTATTATTAGTCATCCTTTGGGGAGAGGAGTCTCCATTTCGAACCAGTAATTACGTGTAGATGCCAAGTGCCTAGCCTTGTGTGCCTGTGCCTGGGCAGAATCGAGGCTTGCCCTACTAATCTAGCCCAAATTTGTTCTTTGGTAAAGGCAGGCGCCTTGACTCAACGTCTGTATACACGATTATGGAGGATTACAAGACCGCGTTGAAACTCAAGAGAATCCTGCGGCGACTTGATACACGTAAAAATCCCGGTCCCTTTATTAGAAGTGGAAATGTTGAGGTGATGAATTGATAAGACCCAAGCCTCTCCCCCTCTCTCTCACTTCGAGCTGTACGGAGCAGTGCCGTGATCCATTGGAAGAGTGGCCAGCCCAGCCCAGTCCAGGTCGTGGCAAGTTGCATGGGTAAACCGCCAAACCAAACCTTGATGGGTTAGACGCAAGCCGTTATTATTAGCACGCATCACAGATCCGTTTTATTAAGGCTAATGAGACTTTATCTTGACGAAACAACAAGGCCTGCAGTTTTCGCGTCTGCGTTCTGTCAACCTACGAGTAGGTACTCGCACTGATTCATGTCCGTGTAGACAATTCAGATATTCCAATCTCGAGCCATACAGTACCTACCTAGCATGGTTGGGAGACGAAACAACCCCAAAGGAGGCAAGGTAGTAGACATCATACACACACCAAGAATACCTATCGTCGTCCCCGAGCGCTCAAGCTTCAAGCTCAAGGGCAGTAGGCTACGAGTAACCCAAGTGAGAGTAGGCATTTAGTACTTGGCAGAGAGAGGGGTCACAAGCTCCATCTCCTCTTCAACCCAATAATAGCAGTTCCCACCTGAATGCAATCTTATTATCACGACTGGCCAGACGTTTGTTAGTAATTACCCATAGGGCAGCAAGGGTCCGTCAGCCGCGTTCCGTACCTTCAGATACCGGGACACCTGCACATTTTCAGCTTAGGCGAACAACATGGAAGGATTGGGGGCCAAAAGCCGCACATTCTCCCCTATCGCGTACCGACTTATATATACTACGTGAGCCGCGATGGACAGACAGTGTGTCCCCCCTCGTCCCACACCTCCATCGTTATTTTTTCGATAATATTCGTTCGTTAAAGAATCAGCCTAGGCTAGCTGAGGATCGTTCAAGATGCGTGTCTTGCAGCAGAGCAAACTGTTGTTGCTGTTGCTCTCGACCAGAGCGCAACTATTAGTGTCAGGTCAAGATGCCACAACAACTGTGACAGCTGACGCTACGCAACCGACGAGGCCAGCTTGCGGTGCAATCAGTGCGTTATTACGTCTCCCTACACCTGTTGTTTGCGGCACTGCTAATAATAATGTTGTTTATAGTCAACGATGAAGAGGGTATGTGTGGCGGCCTATAGTACTTGTATTTCATATCTAGTGCTAGGACTTACTAACCAACAAAACACCAGAGTTCATTTTCGATGCGGCATTAGTATACGACTGCCTTACGAGTGTTCCCTTCAATGCCGCTGTTGCCACGCGGTTTGTCAAGTACTACAACGACACGTTGGAGTTTCAATCCACAGTCGACGTCCTCAGGAACCCCCCTGAGAGTTATCGGCAACCCAGTGTAGATCTTCGAGACGGGCTTCAGCTGATTCAGGATGCTGTGTCGTCGAATTCATTTGCTAATCAGTACGAGTTCGAGCTCGCTTTGCAGCGGCTAATCATGGCCGCCCATGACGATCATCTTTACCTCTCGGCTGGCATTCTCTCCGCCTTTACCTTTGGTAGTCCTTTCGATCTCGTCTCTTTGTCGAGGGATGGGATTGAACTTCCCAAGGTATACCTTGCCCGTACGTGTCTTTCCCTATTTTTCTCCCTTCCTCCCTCTTATCTCTTAAATAAGCCCCTCTACAAAAGGGGTAGCCTTACTGACGGTGATGCAGAGGACGTCTTCGATAGCCAGGCATTCACGCTTTTCGAACCATCGGCAATTGAGTTGATCAATGGCAGAAACGTGGTTGAATACCTCGACGAGTTCGCAGCCAACCAGTCTATGGGCGCCCTCGAGCAACACACCGACTGGAATCAACTGATGTTTAGCTTTGCTCAAGATGTTCAAGGAGGTGCCAACCTCTATGGCTGGACGTCGCCATTCTATTTTGGTGATTCGACGACGATCAAGTTTGAGAACAGCTCGACTCCTTTGACTAGCGAGAACGTCGGTATTTACTGGACCCAAGGCCCTACCGGTCCCTTGGAGACAGGTGGTGACTTTTACAACTTCTTTGTCCTGGGCTTCTACCCTGCCTCCTTTGATCCGGAAACTTGGGATATCATCGACGGGGAGGAAGACGACGCAAGCGACGCTGATAGCGACCAGACATCGGCGACCACTTCATCGGCAACCACTCCACCGGCGTCGGCCACGTCCTCGGCAGCGCAAGCAACATCTACCGAGTATTCCGGACCCTCGTGGCGCTCGGAAGCCTACCCTCTAATTCCCGACGTGGCACAGCCCGGCCTCGGTACTTATGGTGGTGGCTTCTTCTCTGGTGAGTCCAACCCCCCGGTTCCAGGTCTCCGTCCCGATTCTGGCGACTTACTTGATACACAGGATACTTCCTCAACTCCTCATCCATCGCCGTCCTCAGCATTCCTAGCTTTGACGAATATGACGAGTCACTCAATACGGCACACGACACAGTCGCCAAGTTTATCCGGAAAAGCAAATCGGCCGGGTTGAAGAAGGTTGTGATCGATCTGCAGCAGAACACGGGCGGACAGGTCATCCTCGCCATCGATACTTTTAAACAGTTCTTCCCCAACATCGATCCTTTTGCTGGTTCTCAGATGCGTGCAAGCGATGCTACCAACGTCATGGGTGCGACTGTGACGCGACATTTCGAACGCCTTGATCCGATAGATGAGTACTATGGCGACTACATGATCAGCGAATGGGTTTCTAGCGCACGTATCAACGCCGAGACGGGATCGAACTTTACCTCGTGGGAAGAATTCTTTGGACCGATTCCGGCAGGGGATCATGCCGTCACGAGAACTGTAAGTGCCTAATCAATGTAGCCCTAGGTAACCAGGTTACCTATTCTATCGGGATACCTAGTGGTCCGGTCGACTAACGGATATTTCGCAGCAACGCCTCGATGTTACAAATGACATCTTCGTCGACGAATCTGCCGAAGGTGGAGACTTCGATTTGAGATTGCAACCCAACGCTGCGCCTGAATGGGCACCAGAAGATATCATCCTCGTAAGCAAGCACTACCTACCTATGATGACCTAACTAGCCCCCTTACCGCTAGGGTACCTGACACGGGCTGACACAATCGGATTTCGTAGCTTACCGACGGTGTGTGTGGCTCTTCATGTGCCCTCTTCGTCGAGATGATGCATCACGATGCCGGCGTCCGCGTCGTAACCGCGGGAGGCCGACCGGTTGAGGGGCCCATGCAGGCAGTCGGCAACACTCGGGGTGCGCGGGACTTTGAGCTTTCCATCCTGGATAACAACATCGGCGTCGTTCAAGACCTGCTGGGCGAAGCGACAGACGCCGACTTCCTAACGAACCGAACAGAGGCCAACGACGTGTTCATCATCGGAGCTAGTGTGAATCTGCGCGACCAGGTCCGCAAAGGCGAGACTACTCCGCTCCAGTTCGCATATGAACCTGCCGACTGCCGCATCTTCTTCACGCCACAAACTATCTTCAACTACACCAACCTCTGGAAGTATGCTGCCGACGCGATCTGGACTAAGCCCTCGCTCTGCGTGGCAGGATCCACCGGCGTCGAAGCCTCGCATCCGCCTACGACTTCGGCTCGCGCGTTCGACATAGCAGATTACTTGTCCCTCAGTGAAGGTACACTGCTTGATGACATTGACTACCCCGTGGCCGAGTTGACGGGTGATCTGTCAGCTGGCGGCGGCAGAGCCAGCATAGCACTCCCCGTCTGCGGTCCCAGCCGTTCCTGCCCGGGCGCGCTGATTTGCCAGAAGATCAAGCAGTTTGCGACGGATACCAAGCTCACCGACACTTGCGTGCCCAAGTGTCGGGGTCAAGGGTCACCATGCCCTAGAGGAACGTGTGTCGTCACATCGGCTAGCGAGAGTGACCGGTCCAACCCCCGTCTCGGTACCTCGTCCGCCGGCTATTGCAACGTCAGACCTGTAGATAACCGACAGCTAGGTGCAAACCGCACTATAGCACTATTAAACTAATCTTGGACGATGGGCTGGAAATGGCGGGTTACTATTATATTATTACAAATATTAACTTACTGCTCGGTATCTAAGATGGGTAGATACTAATGTACAAAGAACTTAATCCCACTCAAGAAGAAGATGTTGCCTCCCTGTCTATCTGTTTGCCGTGTCTGTACGAGTAGTGACCCTACAATAGTAAGAGCAGTTGATCAGTTGTGTATATAAGAGGGTAAGCTGTCCTCGTCGTCAGTGAATACCTACCTAATTATGTTCCAGGGGTGAATAAGTAGAGGTACCGCAGCAACAGACAGATCAGTCATAGAAAACTAACTATCCCTACAAGCCCCCTCTCAATGTGATGATCAAACGTATGTAGACCGGACTTGCGGTGTGCAGTTGATAACAGCTTTGATCTCAGTCCCCGAGTGAAATTTCCTGTCTACAAAATCCTAGTGCAGTCGACTAATATACAGACTATGTTTTATTCCCTCATGATTGACGCTCGTCAAAATGCCAAGGGCAAAGGAAAAGAGGGGATTCCCATCCTCCCCAACGAGAAAATACAAGAGGCTGTTTTCTTTCCAGTGTTGACTTCATTTCGATCGATCGACCGTGATGAGGTAGGCACGTAGGTGAGCAGTATGTAACTCTACTTATATTATCTAACCTACTCGCACCTAACCTAGTAACTGACTTTTTACGTATATCTTGATGATCAAATAGTAGGTTAGGTTAGGTAGTCAATTTAGTCTAGCAAAAAGGATTTCTAGTCTAGCTTTAACTACTTAACTGACCGAAACCCCCCAACCTCGAAAAACTATCAAAGATTAACTGGAGATCCTTATGTATGACAACTGTTGGTGAATTACCGCGATAGGTCCAAGTTCGAGTTTGTCTTGACAGATGGTAGGTCCTTTTGCCATCAAGGGAAAAGATGTGTTGTGTTGGGTCGATCAGTTTATTATTATCTTTCGACTAAAACTAGATAGAATAGGATTCGCACTAGAACGCCCTAGATGGATTTTAGAAGGCTCCTTCCTCCTTCTTCCTCCTCATCACGCTTTACTACACACGTAGGTACAATCATCTAATAACAGGTTAGACTACGAAGTGGGTAGACTAGACAGGTTAGGTACCTAAGGTATTCTAGGTCTACATGTACGTGTAAACTAATGAGTTGGTAGGAGCAGGAACGTGATGCCATTTTAGTTTTTAGAGAAAAGTATTTTCTGCTTCTCTGTTTTCTTTCCCTGGTTTACGACTACGTAGTATCATGACTAATTACCTTGATTCTTTGCAGTCGCTAGTTTGCTTGGCCTTGTCATTTTCATGTGTAAAAGTGTATGATTTGACTAACCCTCTAAGCTTACCTTTTGTTCTACCTAGCAACGAGTTGATTTTGTTATATTCCCTTTTTCTGTCTACTCGTACAGATTAATGCTTGCAGATCCCGACCTGGGGCATTGTGACAGGCTACCACACTTGTAGTCTACCTAGGTTTTTAGGTTAGACACTTCCTATGTTACGTTATTGATCTCAAACTACCTTGCATGTGAGTAATCGTAGCTTTATTATGTAATACCTAACCTAGGTAGTGAACATTAGGTAGTCTAGACCAAAAGGGTAGACCGGGCAATGTTTCCAAACTGAAACCATATCTGGATAAGTAAGTACCTAACCTTCCATTGTTTGACGTGCCTACGTGCGACAATTTGACAAATTGCGATTTCTTCCAAGGCCTACGAGTAGGTCGAGGCCATTCTGTAACAAATATGTATCTGGCCAATCAGATTTTATCATGAATACACGTGTCGGCAATGGTTTTCATGGTTAAAGAAGGGGGTGTACGAGGAGCTGTTGTTGTTCTTTTTACCGTGCTGCCCCCAATAGCTGTGGAACTTTGATATATTGATGGCTGGTTTGTTCCATCGTATCTGCATTTGTATGGCAAGCTGTTGGATTTTTGAGCCATGCCAACAGTCTGCAGAACACAGATACAGATATGAGTTCTATTGTACTGAAACAGTCCAGGCTCCCGGTATATCTTGAATATTCAATTGTTTCCCAAACCATGGTTCTCTTATTTCTAGATGGCATTCTGCAGGAGATGTAGGTACTCGTAGACCTGTGACAATGGGGAAAGCTTGGACCAAGCGGTAAATCGGGAGTGAAATTGGGGTAGTCGGCCCGATGCGATATTGGAACTGGGGAAGCCGTCGCGAAAGATGCTCTAGCGTACTTTGACACTGTACCAATAATACCAAGTATTACGTGCGTGTGTGCGTGTAGAATCGGGTTACCTTGATGCGGGGGATGGCTTGAACCGTCGCTGGACCGTGGGGATGCGCTCTCGTTGTTGTCTGGGGAAGCGCCTCCCCTACAAGTTCGACTACGTAACTTACCTACTTGTACAGTATGCAATTTCCATCACAGAATGAGGTCATGCTCAAATTTGACACTCAACGTCTTTAGGGCATATATAGGGTATCTAATAGATGGCCAACTGATGTGCTCGACGGCATGAGTGAAAACGGGCCGGAGTTGACTGGTTGTTATTGTGGTTTGCAAGGGCGCGTCCTAGATAGATACCGGCACCCGCGGAGTCGCGGCCCACAAGAACTGTGGCTTGTCCTACTGATTCTGGCTGAATTGTATATTTGTCTTGTCCTCTTATCTTATCAACATTGTTGATGGAGAAACGGAACTGATCAATGTGGTCCTACGTATAGAGGATAGTGAAGAGGAAACTAACCCGAAGGCTTGCAGACGAAAACCGACTATAATGACATTGTCGTCTGTTACGAACCGCAGAAGGGTAAAAGACAAGTACTTTAGTTATATCCCAAGTACCTAACCTACGGGTGTAGTATGGCCTAGATGCATTGACCACATTTACCCATCTGATTTTGGCATACCAAGCAGTTTTGTAGGGGAACCATAATCCTTGTTGATTCAAAGTCCAAGGCCACAGGCTTGTAATGTTGCATGCATGAACAATTATCTCCGGTGCATAGGGGCTACGGTAGTCAACTGGTGAATGAGGCGGAGATATATGCCCAAATTAGCAGAGCAGAGCGGGAGCCGGCAAAGATGTCAATTGTCGATATCTGCCTGGTAGATGGATCTTGGGCGGGATTCGACCAAAGAAGTAGTTACCTCTTTTCAAATACCATACTTGTACATACCTACACGCAGTATCTTGTATGGTGTCTAGTAATTGTTGTTTCATTACGCCTAGGTACCCGGGCCGCAAGACTAGGAGATAGACTGGTGTATCGATATTTTCTATGGTGAGTTTACATATGGGAATACTCTCAGTCATCAGCGTGACTTGGTGATCATAATCAACACCGGATCAAGGCAGACTCGATGGGCCGGCTTCCAAATAAAAAGTAGCACTAGAATGAGCTGTCAGACGGGGGACGGGCTGCCCGTCAGGTATGGGTATGGGTATTGTGCCTTCAACTGCTTGGAAGTTGGGGGAATGTCAGCTTGGCGTTGGATTTGGTTGGTCTAAGCTTTTACTTGTACTTGTACGAGTAGGTCGAGCTGAGGTTAAAAATTACCGTAAACCATACTGGCAGCCAAAAGTTGTAGAATGCAACTACGTATTATATATGTATACCTACATCAATCTTTGCAAGCTATCAAGTCAAAACTATCACCAGCTTATGCTTCGACCTGCTCTTTTAGCTTGTACGCATAAATCCTATACGTATTAGAAACAAGCATTTTAGATAACATGGATAGTAGGTAGTAAAAATAGAGTCATGAGCTCAAGGACACCTTCCAGTGTAAATCAAGTGCCACTTACCAAAATTGGATGGTCTGGCGTGGCTGGTGAGAACCTACTATAAACACCAACTGCCCAATTCGATGTGCGGCTCCTACTGTACTTTTACATTTATAATAGCAAAACACTTACGTGTTAGGTATAAAGATACTAGTTGAGTAAAATTCATCTGCTTGCATTTGATAGACTTGAGCTTTGGACCGGCATAAAGACACATTTACACATGCGCGCCTGACTGAATGTTATAGGTACGTAGAGTAAAAGGTACCTTATTCATGTAAGTTGCCAGATCGGTGTTGCTTTTAAGTAATCAGAGAAAATGTACGTGCATAAGTGCTCTACATATAGCCCTCATTCTACCAACCATATTAATGTAATACTTAGAGATATTATCATAGGCTTGACTTCTTCAGGACTACAGAAGATCACGGGTTGGTGAGAACGATACTTCATAGGGCCACAGGGAACCCTGCCATTCAGCGCGGCGTCCTTACTTTAGTCATTCATTACTCGTTTCCAAATCGAAGTAACGTTAAATCGAACGTCAAACCCCAGTCAGTGCAGTGCTCCGAAGGATTGACTGCCTGCTTTTACATAATAAGCACAATCCAATTATTGAACCCACAACCGGAGATCGTCACATTACATACCTACTTAAGCAGTTGACAGCTTCTCTACTACCTACTCTTACAACTTGTCACAAGCTATTTAAGGGCACGCATGTTTCTCCAGAACAAACCGAGAATAGGTGGTTGATACACTTGATCGTAGGATAGTTAGCATGGTGCAGGGTGATGAGTGATGCCGGCAGGGAAGCCAATCGAAGCAGACTGGAAGGCCGGCCTGGCCTTGCTAGATATTGTCCAGGTACAAGACATCTTGACTGTAAGCCCAGCTTCTATATGCTGCACCTCTCACAGGATTACGTGCAAGCAAGTAGCCTTTTTGAAGGGTTGTTATCATAAACTTGTATAACTAGGTACATTCTAGTAAGGAGCTGATGCTGCCAGCCTCAAATTCCTTAACTGAGAAGGCTTGCTGTCACCTCATTTGCGTGACGGCCAGTTGCAACGGATGTCTAAAACGAGGGTTTAACAGACTGCGCGGAGGCGCCTGTCGATTTCCTTTTGGCGATGGCCATATTAAGACCTGATAACTATGACTTGTGTTGCCTGTCTCTGCCCCCTCACCTCCTGGCAGCTTGTTCTAGACGCGTCGCATCTACGTGAGACAGCGATACTTGGTACACCAGTCAGATCAACCCCTCAAAGTCAGCCCATTCGTGCACACCTTATAAGTCACCGCCTATCCACCTTCTATCTCTAGAAAGTTAAAAAGGTAGAACTGCTAAGATTCGTTATTTAAGAAGCGGTCCCGTTGTCCAGATGGTCATATGGTTAGGTGCTAATAGTATGATCAAAAATGAGACGAGGGTTAGAGTATCAAACTCACTAGACTTGGGATTGCTACTGTAGGTGAGAAAATTGTACTCGTAATTCCTGGCGGAGAGGGTGGACCGTTCAGTCAAGACGTCCAGTCACCTATTCTTGCGCTGTCCTGTTGCACCCGCATACCTGCATGTGAATGAGTCTCCCCTTTACATGTATAATGAAGAACCGGAATGGAAGCATAACATGGTCAGATAATGGGACTATAGGCTTGGATCGTGACCTTTTGGTATCGACTTTGCACAACCACGCCCGGCCGTTGCTGACCCTTAACGAGATGTGGCTCTACAGGGCCAAAGCTCTTGCCATCCCCTGCCCTGGACAATTACTATGTAATTATGCTGGTGTCCTCAAGTTGGCGGTTATAAAGGCTTATACCCGTAATTACTGCTCAAGACAGTTGGCTTGTTTTAACAATCATCATTTGTGTATAAAAAAACCAATACGTTCAGCCACATCATGGCTCTTCCTTTGCCAACCGTTGTAATGTGTGGAGAGTGGACGAGCACCTCCTCTTCAAGCCGTCAATTGCGCGTTCTTTCTAGTCTACCCTGAGACCGTCCAAGCTTTCGTCTGGGTATTCAGGCAGTGTCAGGTCCTAGCACGCCTAGGTTAGGCTGTTTGCTTCCATTCGCTAGAGGGAATCTTGGCCTCGATCCTTACTAGACCCCTTTAAGATAGTGCGCCGAAGCCTTTCCTACTCGTACCATGTAGGTAATTACTCGCTGCAAGTGGTTTGGCCATCATATTAGAAGGGAAGTACTATACATAGCAGGTACTTAACAATACCATGGATGCGCTAAGGATTTCGGTGTTTGTCGCCTGCCTGTAGTCTGTTGCTGGGTGCTAGTACAGGCAGTGGGTCACACCTTTTAGTGGATCGCAGTAAGAAATGTACCAGTACAACATAGTTGACCAACCAAGTACGCCAGGCTATCAACAGCGCCGTCAAGCCCCTTCATTTCCATCGATGCAATGCTCCCGCATCCTCCCAGCTCCTAGCCTCCTACTGTGTAGACAAGGGTATGCCGGGTATACACACGTGTGGGTCCGCTTCTCTCTTACCATTCCCCATCTTTTCTACCCTACGATTTCCACTCATCGCCCATCGCACCTTTTTCCCGCCAAACTATCATCTATTACAACTACCTTTTACAACCCACCCTCCACCACCACCCACCACTGCGCTCTTTATTTTCTCTTTTTGCGTTTTGTCGCTTGACGCCGTTGTCGTGATTGCCCCTATTCTTTTACCGTGTCTGCATATGGCGCACACGTACTAGTTCTATCATCGGCAGAATTATCTCGACGTCTGGATGGAATATGTATATGGTCACATAAATCAGTAGCCGTATCGCATTGCCCCGTATCGCTATTCGTCCTGGACAATCCCGCGGATGCGATCCCCACGTTTCCAATGACCGACATTCCTCCGCATTTTCCTCATTGACGGGCCGATTAAGAGATCAATCTATCCGGCTAGCACGGTTCACTACGCATCCGTCTAATACCCGGCTCGGAATAATCGATTAGCGAATTCCAGGACTAGGAACGACAGAATACGTCACGGATCATAGGATATACTAAGGTGTGCCGACTGTTGGCATAGAACGAACAAAGATATCCCCGGGAATCTTGGATTATATACATCTTCCACATGTCGGCTGCTGTAAAGAGGGCCTGCGACGCCTGCCATCGTCGCAAGGTCAAGTGCGACGGGCTGAACCCATGCCGAAACTGCGCTTCGGCACAATTGGGCTGCACGTACAATGCTATTCCTCAGAAGAAGGGCCCGAAAGGATCGAGGGCGAAGGTCATAAGTGAATTGCGCGAGACCCAACGGCAAACGAGTCTTTCTGCCAAAGTCCAAAGCCGACTGAATGGCTTCGGTGGCCAATGCACGTCGCCATCATCGGCACCCACGCCTGGTCTGTTGGCCCCGGAAATGGTCAAGGAAACGATGGACTTCTTCTTCGCCAATATGTATTCGATTATGCCTATTCTGAACCGACAGCGCCTCGAGCAACAATGTATCTACCTGGAGCAAAACATCGACACATACTGTCTGCTTACATCGCTGTCGGCGTTTATGATGTTCCAGCCCGGCATGAGTCTTCCGAGCGGCGACCCGATGCTAGAACACATGCCAGGCGCCCACATCGCATCGGGGACGCTCTTGATGGAAGAGGCTATCAGGGTGCGAAGAGGGGTTGACTATCTAGAATCTCCCACACTGAACACGCTTTGTACCAGTTATTTCCTCTTCTGTTCGCATTACGCCCTCGAAATGCACGAGAAGGCCTGGTTCTATTTGCGAGAAGCGACGACCTTAGCCCATATGTGCGGAATGACGAAAGAGGAAGCCTATCTTCAGTTCGATAACGTCGAATCATCACGCCGGCGACGTCTTTTCTGGCTCTTATTCCTGACAGAAAGGTATGTTCTATCGTCATCTCTCGCACTGCCCCCACCCCGCTGACAACTAACCCCCCTTTAGGGCCTATGCCTTGCAACGTGGTCGACCTCTGACATTGCAATCATCGATCAACCTTCCCACCCTGAGCGACGACCCGTCCGATCCGTTGGCCCACGAGTTGAGCGGTTATCTCCTGTTGGTCAACTTGTTCCGCCCCTTCGACGATACATTCATCACACTCTGGAACAAAACTCGCGGCGAGTGCACGTCCAACTACTTAGGCATGTTGCGGAAACAATTCGCCGAAATGAACCCTACGTTCATGAATGGACGTGAGATGGATCAGCGCTTGATTCAACAGTGGCTGAAACCTGCCGTCTGGCAATTGAGCATGCAGAATGGAGCAATGCCGCAGAATAGCCAGGATCAATTACATTACCAAATCGACATGTCGCGGGAGTTGATGTCCATGGCATCGCAGTTCCAGACACAAAGCACCGAGGTTCTCGGTGTCCCGCTGGTGGCTAAATTGTTGGATATTGCCTGCATCCTGACGGATGTCCTCGCTATGCAACCCGCTTCCGCTGACCCCTTTGCGATGGGCCCTCGCGAGCAGCTCAGTTCTCTGCTTCAAATCCTGTCCAGCCTTCGGAATGGAGACCATCACTTCCTCCCACTGTTGTTGGATAAGGTTCACGACGTCTTGCCTCGACTTGCTAACCCTATGCTTCAACGGGCGCCAGACAACGCGTGTCTCCAAAATATCGATATCTTCGACGGCTTTGGTAACGGAGGAATGGCGCAGGCCCCCATGTTGACGGACTTTAAATCCGAGCCCTATACACCGAGTGGGGTTTCGCACCTACAAGATATCCCGGCCATGGACTCGGCGAATTCCAATAGCGGGTCCGACATGAAGTCTCCCTTCCAGCTGGGTAGCTCTCCCCCGATTATGTCTCCCAACGGGGAATATCCTGGCAGCGAGTATGGTTCAATGCCGGACATGCTTGTGGGTCCAATGGGCCAACCACAGCAGTCGGTTGCCCAGCCTCCCGGACCAATCAGTTCACAGCAAGCACACCACCAACATCAAATGCGCGCCCTGGCGCCACAGAATGTGGCACAGAACCATTCACTGAATCACCAGATGCAGGTCGACATTCAAAACAACCTACCAAATGGGCTCGGTCAAACGACGAATTATGTCAATGTCGGCCAGCCGCAGAACCTTGGCCAGGGCCAGCCCTTCAATCCGTCAAATCAACATATGATGAACAACAACAACATGATGCACCGAAACACGCCTCAGCGTGGCAATAGCTTCATAATACACCAACATCAGCCTACCCAAATCCCACGGACGATAGGGGACTTCCATGCGTTACAAAGGGCGGCCAACTCTGAAAATGTATCGATGAACGCGGTAGGGTTGCGACAGATGCAGCCCGAGATGGACTTTAGCGGCTTGCCGTAACCAATACCCATTGACGTTTTACCAAAGCTGGAGACCGACGGCCCCGGAAACGGGGGCTGGGTTGCTTCTCTTTATCTGCCCTGGTCCGTTATTGTACATACACACTTCTATCATGCACTCGTGCACTCAGTGTGGATTTTATCTTTTTATTTTTCAGGATATTAGGCGCTTGTTATATTGCTACGTTGTGCCTTATAGGGGCATTCTTTCGGGCTTCCCTGCCGGCCACGCAAGCATCCAAAGTAAGAAATGCGCGCACGTTTTTCTTGACGGCATATGGAGTTTAGCTTGCTAGTACTCTATCTATATGGCCCTGGTGTCCTCTTGGATACAAAAAGGGCGGGCGCTTATGGAACACGCTGCTGTATTTACAGCATTATATGTATCACTTTGTCTACTGGTATGGATCAACTGAGGGGCGTTGGTCATGGTATGGAGTTTACAGGCGGACTGTGTTTCAAAGAAAGAGACGGAAAGCTGTTTAGAATATGGGCTCTGACGATTTGGCGCGGGGGGATCAAGGATACTACGAGAGATGCGACGACCTCGATAAAAAGAAAACCATCAGCCCATCCATTTGTTTGCTCAGTTGTCGGGGGATGGATGGCAAGAGACAGGCACTTTTTTTTACATAGCACAGCGAGAAAGATTAGATAGCGAATGAAACGTCGATTTGAACAAACCCAGGTGTACAAGAAAACATGTAGTCTAGATACAGGATGTCCACTGTGATCAGATGTAATAAGGGGTGAATATTCGGAAGAAGTGGAAACTGCCTGTCTTGCCGCGTAGACCCATCTGGAGAGGTGGGCATATACACGCCATGTATATCGTAACAAAACGAAGACTACCTACTTACCTATCTACCTAGTCTTATATCCTGTACCATGACCAACTTTAGATCTGCCGAGACACCGAGAGTTTTGAAGTAACATATTTGTGTCATCTTCCCGAAAAGCTTGACCAAAATACGGCCGACTAGATTATTATGCCGGGCATGAGTAAGGTCGGAAGTAAGCACCTTGGGTAGGTTACGTATCATAGTGTATAAACACGTATTACATGTGTTTTGTGCGTATGTGATAAGATGTTGACAAGTGCGGATATCGGCATAGGTATAACAACATCAACAAACTTGCGGCCGAGGACACGCGGCAGGTATAAGACGTTTTGTTTGTTTTGCATGTGTTTCCCGTTGTGTATCTTGACACAATAGTTGAGATTGGTCTTGTACGTGTGCAATACATACACGAAGAAACTGATTGCGGAGATTGGCCTAACCTACCTATTTATCCAAGGCCTGGGGCGAAAAAAAAACGTGATTTGGAGGAGATGTGGTGTGCGGTAAAGGTAGTGACTAACCCAAGGTTGATAGTCCAAGGTAAACAAACAGTAGAATAGAACGTACGAATTGGGCGTTTTTGGTTCGAAATAGAAATGACCAACATAGTCTGTCTACATGTAAGTACATATCATATATCTGTGCCCCTTTTAATAAGGGGTAAAAAAGAGGGCAACGACCCCAAATGAATCCGTTGGCTCGCAATTATGCGAGGGTTAATAGCCGGATATGATATGGCGCTTGGGGGTGGGCCAATACGGCCGGGATTACTGTACCGTACTTTATATATTTTATTTTTTGCTTTTTATTGCTCTTTTCCCCTGTTTTTCCCTTATCGCCTGTCCTTAGGTAGGATGATAAATTAGTATTACAACCCGAAGGGATATAGTAGAAAACGTCCGCCGCCGAAACCTTGCCGAGAGAGGAGTATAGATGTATGGTCGATCGCTCCCCTATTTATTAGCGTGTTTGTTGCCGAAGTCCTTAGACATCCTTTGGGGGGTTGACTAACTGTCGTTTGTCGTTTGGTTGGTTGGTTAGTTTTAGGTTGATAGGCGGCTCGAGAACAAGCAAGGATAATAATATTAGAAGGTTCCCGGCCCGAGGGACTTTCGAAAAGCAATGCTTCCCAAGTACGGACCCTATCGGCAGTCATGATGGGATACGTATATCTCGTTAGAGGCTTTCGTGGAGTTACTTAAAATCCACCTCGATAGTTCCCCTATTAGGCATCAAACTCCTTCCTAACTACGTGTATCTGGGTCTCGACTCTGCCAAATAAAAGACATCGCTCGACCGATCCACTAGCCGTCCGTGCTCCGGAGCAAAAGATGAAGATTATCCTATCCACTCTACTTCTCCTGACCTCGGCCTCCTCCGTGTCTCTCCTCGGCCGTCAGGACTGGACGGTCGGTTGGTGGTCTTCGGAGCTGCAGAAATACGGTTGCCGACCGATAATATTGGTCTTTGCCAAGGCGACGTACGAGCCGGGAAATGTGGTACGAAACAGTTAAAATATTCGAGTATGTAAACGACGCGTGGCTGATGATGACGACGACACGCGTGTCAAGTAGGGAAACACCGTCGGCCCGACATTGTCTGACAGCGTTAAGAGAGCATTCGGCGTAACAAATGTGGCGACTCAAGGCGTCGACTACTACGGGTCGGTCGGGGGTAACTATTACCCTGGAGGAGCACCGCCATGGGCTATATATTATAGTGAGTCCCTCTTGTCTCTTACAAAATTGGTTCCCGTTATACGGCCTAGTGAGGTGATTCTCCGTCAACGGTCAGGCCACTATGATGATATTAATATTAGCATGTTAGTGCAAGCTATCCTGACATCGGCGGCGGCATGTCCACATTCCAAGATCATAGCATCAGGTTATAGGTAAATAGGTGGATTTCCAATCGCGATTTGGCTACAGGGCGGAGAACACCACGTGTGCTACCTCCCAGACAAAGGGGGATGCGAAGGTGGAAACAGCACTATGTTGGGGCTAGTTTGTCTACATCAACAGGACATTTCACGCTGGGCGTCAAGCACCAGATGAGCTAACGAGCCAACAGTCAAGGCGCAGCCGTAGTGCACCGGGCAATCGAAGATCTCCCCGACTCGGTAAAGGGGCGGATCGCAGGCGTCGTGACCTTTGGCGACACGCAGACGATGCAAGACCACGGGCGCATCACGGGATACCCGGCGAACCAGACGCTCATCATCTGCAACGTAGGGGACATGGTCTGTGTCGGCACGCTGGTGCCCATCTATCCGGTGCACTGGGACTACGTCAAGTGGGTGCCGACTGCGACCTTGTTCCTCGCGCAAATGGTGCTTGCCGCCAACGCTGTAGACCCCTGGCCCAGTCCTCTGGCATTCAACTTGACGGAATTGGGCGAACTGGGCCACGGCATTGAACCGACAAAGCCCGTGCCGACTAGGCTTGTTGCTTGGCCGTCGCCCACGAGCTCATTGCTGGATCGAGGTGAGGTCTAGTGTGACTGGTGACGGATCGACAATTGCATCTTTCGGTATGCTGTGCTTCCTTGGCTTTTCTATCGGTCTGGCAGTAACACTGGACGATTAGGTAGGTTCCCGCCAACAAGTTAACAACCACAATCCACAAGAGGTTGTTGGAGTCTGGGTTGCGTCACGAGGCGCCACTTATAAGAGTCGGAAGTACCTTCCTTTGAAATTTCATTCTTTCGTACTGTGGAAAGCACGCATAGAATGATAGAAAAGTTCCTGCCACGGCTAGTTAAGTTTCATTAGATTGGTTCCAGTCGTTGGAAGGCTTACGAAGACAAAGTAAAGAGTTTGACGTGTCAAGCACTTAGTACCTAGCTTACGTAAGAGATACGGTTAAGACGCTCCAGAGTCCACTGGTAGATGGTCAGATACTGGTTATGAGAAGTTCTTGCATTATAATCTATACCATGTACGCCGAAGGTAGGTAGACTCCTACACCGACATACGCTATCTAAAAAGGAGGAAAGGTACGGACAACGCATTTATCGTACTTTGGGATACAGGTCGGGCTTGCTGCTTGCCGACCGACGACACAGCCCCGCTACATAATAGGTATCTTCCTTCCTTCCTATAATACGTGTACAGGTGAGATATCCGCGGCCGCTTCAACTTAAACCATGGGAGGCTTCGGAACTTTGTGGATAAACTTGATGTTGGTATCGAACTAGTAGTCTCACGCTAAAGTTAAGTAGGTATTACCTATGTTGATTATCAGAATGTTTCTGGCCGTTTATTTCACATGGTAATTAATATTAATATTATAAAGGTTAGCGACGTTTCTAGAACGTTAACCGTCAGCCCTACGGAAAACCACTGCTTATTTATCCCCAATCCAAAGCTTGCTTTTTAGGCCGAAGAGGCAAGACTTGTCACTTCACTAAGTCACCTTTCTAGTTGTTCGAAGATATATATATATAAGGAAGCACGAGGGAAGCCATAGAACCTGAACTAACTCATCTACTCGAAACAAACAACAACAATAAATAATTGAAATTTCAAAAGACGGAATCTTACAATGGCCGAAGAAATCCCCACCATCCAAGTCCTGGATAAAAACAACTACTTCTCGCAAAAGCTCATACCCCTCCCCGATGCCATACCCTATCCAGCCCTGGGCCCGTCATCGATCCGTCTACGGACAGCTGTACTAGGTCTAACGGTGAACAACTTCACCTACGCCGCTCTCGGGTCCATGCTAAACTGGTGGGACGTGCATCCCCTGCCACCCAGCACGCCAGCGCCGTACAACGACGCCTCCAAATACGGACGCATGAACGCATGGGGTTACGCCCAAGTCATCGAGTCCACTGTCGAAGCAGTGCCAAAGGGGAGCTACGTATGGGGATACGTGCCCCTCGGCACTCTAGCGCAGGATCTAGAGATTAGGACCCATGAGATCCAAAATCAGATTTTCGTCATGAGCGGGTATAGACAACATGTCATGCCGATTTACAATCGCTATTTCGTCTATCCCCCTTCGACGTCTTGCGCATCCGAGATAGCGGCAAAGTCGCCCGCCATCGCCTACGATGTCCTCGTGCGCGTTATGCACCTCACCGCTCACCTCATGGAAGGCTTCGTCTTCAGTTCCGACACGAGCCGTGTCGTATCCGGTGCTTCCGTACCGGATGACGCGGCAGTCTGGACACACGAAGACGCCGACTTGACCGACGCGACCGTGTTGGTCCTTGCGCCCGGATCCAAAGTCGGCATTGCGTTCGCGAAGCTCCTCCGCGCCAGGACCGCCGAGCAAGGCCGTCCTCGCCGCGTCGTCGGCGTGTCAAGCGAGACGTCCAAAGCTTTCGTAGAGGGAACAGACGCTTACGACGACGTGGTAAGCACAACAGCCGACCCTAACACCATCGTCCAGGGATCAGACGAGAAACGCGTCGTCATCTTCGACTTTGGCGGGCGGGCTGGCGTCGGTCCGCGCTGGGCCACTGCCATTTCATCGGTCCTACCCGACAAGTCCCTCTACGTCGGTGTCGGTTCCGAGATCATCGACCCCGCTACTAGAGCGGCGCGATTCGCGGCCATGCAAGCCCCACCCCCGTTCAAGACCGTCCGGGTAAATGCGGACGACATGGGTCGTCGGGCTATCAAGCAGATCGGCGAGGAGAAGTACTGGGCTGAGATATCCCAATCCTGGGAGAGGCTGCGTAAGGAGGGTATCAAGGGGTTCGGCTTGACTTGGGGCCAGGGTATGGAGGACCTGGCCAAAGGATGGGATCGTCTAGCACGTGGTGACGTGCTACCGAGTGAAGGGTTGGCTTTTAAGTTGTAATGTGATATCGGGGACCTATGATCTACCAAGGAAAGACATGATGTTATCGTACAAGCCTAAGCCTCACTTGGGAAACTATGGCCTAAAAGGAAGAAAATATCGTAATTGAATTTCATTTCATCCGACCTGAGCTTTCATTTACGTCCTGTTTTGCCCATGAGGACTACCTATTTCACATATGATACTGGCTGGAGGCCACCAGGAGGGAGACATAGGAGGCATCATATAGTAACCCTTCAACAACACATAAACGCCAGACCATCCTCATGTCAGTGCCCTCATTACCAACCCCCACCCCCTTTACAAACTCCATCATGTAGCCAAGGGCAAGGTGAGCCCATGCCGCGGCGTTTCTAGAAAGAAAAAAAAAGAAGAAGAAGAAGAAGAAGAAGAAGAAGAAGAAGAAGAAGAAGAAGAAGAAGAAAAGCGCAACAACACATGGACAACGCATGCTTTAACCGCCTGCTAAACGATTCCAAGTACATGCAGCAATACAACCACCATCCGTTTAGCAGCTCCTTTGACCATGGCCATGGTTGTAAATAAGAAAGAGATCGCCAGACGCGTTAGTAGGTGCTTTACCTTTTCGGCTTGCTACTGTTGCCACCCATTTTCACTTTTTGTGCCTATATCGGACCAGTCAGTTTACAGCCAAGGGAGAGGGAGAGAGAGAGAGAGGAAGAAACAAAAGGAGGGTGAAGACTTACATCTTTTGCAAACTCAAGACTGCGTATCGTCTCGTTTTCATTCTCTTTCAACGGGCTGACCATGACAAACATCAGAGTCCTACAACCCTTGCCCAAAGATGGCCGAAGGAGCTGTGTTAGGGTGTAAGACCGGAAATCCACTCCCTCCGTCTTGCCCTGGCCTAGACTTGCCAACACGGTCCGTAAATAACTGAGTGAGCTGTTGATCTCCACGCCTTCCTTGTATACTTGAGGAGGCCCGTTCTTGTCGGGCTTTTCGGAACCGGCCAAGTCGATCAAGTTCAACGTGCCTTTCCGCGTCTTGATGATCTCACCCTCAGCGTTCTTCTTTACACCGGTTATCTTAAGCACGAGGATCGAGTGTGAGCGCGAAGACCGATCGTTCTTGACCGTGGCTGCCACGTGGCGGTTATTATCCGCCGTCTTGACCATCTGGTCAAGGTCCCGCGCATCGTTGAGGAGGGTGAAATCGTGGCCTTTGATCTTCAGCTCCTCTCCCAGAGGGTCGACGGTCAAAGGCTCTGGCTTGGAATTCCGAGACGCGAGTAGGTCATAGAGCTTGTCTTGGTAGACCTCGAGGTAGCTGCCTTCGACTGTGTACTCCCAGCCGAGAGCCTTTAACCTGTCGACTTCGCTGAAGATCATGCTCTGCGTCCTGGGGATGACGCCGTCATCGTCGTCGCCCTGGCGCTTGCTCATCGTAAAAGTCTTGCCTGACCCGGTCTGGCCGTAGCAGAAGATGCACACCTTCTTTCCATCCATGACGGATTGGACGAGCTGACTAATCTCGTCAAATACGTCTCGGTTGGTGCATTTCTCATCAAAGACACGCTCGAAACTAAAGTCCCGCGGCTTACCGGGTAGCATCTTGCCCGGTTCCGTCGGGTCTTCCCTGACGGTGGGGATGATGAGACCGTCGATCTTGTCCTCGTCGATCTCATTCATTTGTGGTTTGAACGGTATCAACGCTTCTCTCTCCGACTCGGATGGAGGTTTGATTCGGCACATGACTCGGATGTTGCCTTTGAGCTCTTGAAGTTGCTCGAAGAGCCTATGACGCCTCTCTTCCTCCTTGACCAGCTTCTCTCTTAGGACGGCAGTCTCATCGGCTATCTTCCTTTCCGCAGCAGCCTTGATGTTCTGCACCTCGAGCTCGCACTCGGCCTGTAACTTCTTGGCATTTTCCTCTAGGGTCTGGATGCGTTCGGATTTCAGGTCGATGGTAGAGCTTAGCAAGCTTATCTGGCCACCGAGATGCCCCTTGTCTTTGGAAAGCCGCTCTTCGGCGTCTTCTGCTCTCTTCCTGAGCCGATCGATGGTCTCGACATGTCCCCGTATCTGGGTCTCGAGCTCGAACCGGTGATTGCTTGCAGTCCTCAACTCTTCCTTCATCCCCCGCAGGTCAGCGTCTCTTCGTTGTATGTCTTCCTGCAGTAGTCGAATTTCGTGTTCGTGGTCCCGCCTTTGCCTTTCAAGAGTGCTCCGTAGCTCCTTGTTTTCCTGCGAGAGCCTTTCCAACCGGGCCTCGGCCTCTGCGCCACATCTATCCTCAAACTCCTGTTGTAGTTTCGCCAACTTCTGCTTTTCGAGGGAGAACTCGGACGTCATGCGTTCCATTTCCCGTTTGTGGTCATCTTCTAGTATCCTGTTTTGGCGGTCAAACTGCCGCCTCTCCTCCTCGAGATCTAACTGAAGCCGTCGAGTCACACGCTCGGCGTCTTCCAACTTGTCTTTGAGCCTTAGCCTCTCCGAGCGTAATTCGATCGCTTCGGCTTCCAGGGCAAGTGCTGAGAATCGTCAGTATTTTCCAGTCAAATCGATTCGTGTCCTAGGTATATGCGTTACCCACCACTCTTCTTGGCGAGGTCAAGTTCTTCTTTGACGCTTGCATTGGTCTTCTCGGTGGATTCCATAAACTCCCTCACTTTTTGCAGTTCGCTGTCCATCCGCACAACCCTTTCGTCAATGTCTGTAGTAGAGGCGACTAAGTAGTTTCTCGTGTCAGTGTACTTGTTCAGGAACGGCGCCTTCGTGGGAGAGGGAGATTGTGCCCATGTGGAGGTTGGTATGGCATTCTTGACGTCCTTGAAGGTGCGCTGAAGCTTCCGTGCCACTACGGTCGCTGGTGTTCCAGGAACCACTTGGTTATCAGGCGCGTCATCACTGCTTTCCTCGTGTACCGAAGGTTCAGGTTGTTTTCGTTTGCGTGGCGTCGAAGGAAGCGGTCGAGGAATGCTTGACGATGCGGCACTAACGGCACTAACATTCGACTTGAAACTCGCTTGAGCCTCTTGTCCTTGCGAATAATCTACGCCCAACGACATCTTGCCGAATTGTAAACTCAAAGATGCTTCTCTTTCCCGAGGTAGTGGGGCATTGGTGGGTTCCGAGCTTGACAACACTTGTTCGGATTTGAATCTCCGTAGCCCTTTTTTATGTGCTTTGGTATTTCTTGTCGGCCCTGCTGTTGGAGGTGGTGGTTGGGGCAGCGTACCGTTCCCTTGTGGTTCTTCCCTTGTACCCATAGAAGTCGCCGGCCGGGCCGGCCTAGTGGCCGACCGTGTCCTCGTATGTGATCGTGACGGGGGTCGAGAGCCATACCCAAGGCTATTCGTATAACTGCTATTGGACGTGAAGCTGGAGTTAGAGGCGACGGTGGAAGTATGTCGAGGGGCGGCGATGTTCGTGCTGGGCAAGCGCAAAGGCCCATTCTGTGCATTGTTAGCATTGAACTACAACGGTGTGCTTCCCCAGGCGAAAAAAACAATCGACACTCCAACACTTACAAGATCTTTGAGCGAGGCGCCTACAGCCTTCGTGCCAGTCGTAGATGCAGTAGCGGGCCTGCCATGGAAGCTCGCGCCACCTTGGAATGCCTTGCGCTTCGGGTCCGAGACTATAGCTACATAACCGTTGTAAGCCACCGCTACTTTTCACTACCATTCTTCTTTTATCAAAGGATCCTTCGCACCTGGAGCCGGGGCGTTCCGCTTGGTCCCGCTGCTGGATACGGGCGCCGCGTATTGAACGCGAGCGTTGTGTTGAGAGTCCGACATCTCGTGGAGTCCGGCGATAGAACTCTGGGTCGACGAGGTAAAAGGTATTCGTGTTGTAGGGGGCTTGAGCCCTGTTTTGCGAGTCTGAGAGGCGCGATGTTAGCGTTTACAACCATGCATTCGTATGATAGGTGGTCATTATACCGTGTGGTCTTCCATGCTCTAAAGGTTGTTGACGTTGGCTTCAAAGGGGATACTCAAATGGAGCAACTGAGCGGACAATAGAAATAAGGCCTTATTATGTGGTCCGTGGTAGGTAGGTAGTAAGCGTACGGTGTGGAAGTTCCAGCAGACAGGCGTTAGCAGTGGGAATGCAATGCGACCCGGGTTCGTCTCGGGAGGGCCCGGGGGCTTGTTTCCATAGACACGTTTATTTGATATTCCGGTATATGCTAGATTACAAGAAAAAGTAAAATGTCAAGACACACGTTTACAAGTAGGTATACCTATTTGTCGACGTAAAATAATGCTACTGTAGTGCCGGGCTGTGTTGTAGTGTCTTTTGTTGCGCTGACCCGCCGTACTGTTGATGCAAAATAGCCCGCTAGAGGTTTTGGTACTGCTTTGGTGCAAGTATCTTTGCTTACATTGAGCTGGTACGCTGTTGACCAGGAGACAGCCAAAACAGGTATAGTACACTAATTTGTAGTGACCAAGATGCCCAGCAAATCAAACGTTAAATCTACCAAAGTTCCAAACTACACAGAACGCGTATGTCCCTAGAAGGCTATGGTTAGCTACTTGTTGTAGGTACACTCCCACTGTACATTGTTCACATGCTACATTCACTGGATACATTGTTTCACGTATGTGCATACGATCAAGCTAGACGGATATGTGTAGATACATGTCCCTTATGGAGTTTATCTCTTTATTTTGCTGCCAGCCTGCAACACCGGGATGATGAAATGAGGGTAGCATCATCGTTGGTGTGCCCATCAGTTTGTCAGTCCGGCACCGCAATACTACTATAAGATTCTTAGATACCTACCTGGGCATAAACCGTTGACCTCTCGATACGTGCTACGTGGCTGCAGTTCTGCATCACAATACCGCAATCTTGGCCATCTGGGCAAGCGCAAGGCGGTTATCCCACTTTACACAGGTATTCTTTTTTGCATCCCACCTCCAGGGCACTAACGGAGTATAACCCGCAACGTATAACACCCAACCCAAGTTTCTTTGCCACATGTTATTTGTCTAAATGCGACATTGATACTACCAGTATACCCCTCGAGGTTTTCTGAGACCGTATTTCCGTGTGAGAGCATGGAAAAATATAGCCAATTCCGAGATAGAGGTAAGCCATTTCCCTTCTAGCTTTCGACGGCGTATGCCCAAATAGACGGCGATTGACGTGGATGGCTTGCTATTACCAGGCTCGGGAATATCACCCTTTCTTCCAACGACAACACCCACGCCGGTATATGCCAAAGTCTGTGGTGCCGTGCTTGCCAGCTTCCGGCTCACGCTACTTTCGGCGTGGTGCGTCCTTTACTTCTTCGTGCTAGATAACCTGCCGCTCCCACAAGTCGTACGAAAATTGTATCTATGGACAATACTACTGATCAACGGCATCTGGTGGGTTGACCTCCAGCTCGACGGTGTGAAACGAGGTTCCCTTTCTCAGCAGCCCGCCTCCCGCTTCCCCCGCGAACATGCCGTCGTAGCTGCCCAGTTCACCAGTCCCATCGACGCTCTCTATCTTGCTGCCATCTTCGACCCCATTTTCGTCGCCTCATATCCGGGCACACGCAAGGTAAAGCGCATATGTCTGTTCCGCGCAGTCGTGCTTGCACTTTCGCCCCCTTCCACAGCCGCTCCCTCGGAGACGGGCCTGACGACTATCCGAGCTCTCCTCGAGGAGAACCCTCGCCGAATCATCGCTGTGTTCCCCGAGACGACTACCACGAATGGAAAGGGGATCCTCCCACTATCTCCGTCGTTGTTGTCTACCCCAGCTGACGCCAAGATATTCCCCGTGAGCATGCGGTACACGCCTGCCGATGTTACGACCCCCGTGCCCGGCACCTGGTTTACATTCTTATGGAACTTGCTCAGCAAGCCGACCCACTATATCCGCGTTCGCGTAGCCGAAGGAATCTCCAACACGTCGGCAGCTACTAATGGGCTGTCCCACAGTGCTACGGACGAGAAGGCCGGGGGAGGCGGGGGTGGAGACGAAGATCTGACGCCCGAAGAACAACGAATAATCGACCATATAGGCGATGCCCTTGCTAGGCTAGCCAGGAACAGGCGTGTAGGCCTTACAGTGCAGGATAAGGCTGCATTTGTTAGTCTTTGGATCAAAAATAAGAGAAATTGAGTCCAGTGACGGTTAGTTTGTGTGCACACGTTGCGATCTACGAGTAAAGGGCTTATCCTCCACGACTTTCCTGGTAGCGGAATAGAAGCGTGTTTGGACACTGGCGAGGAGCCTAGCCCGTATTTTGCACATGTAGGGGAGGTTCTGCATAGCCACATCCCCCAACAGGAAGGAGAAATGAAAAGTACAATATTCGTAAGATGCATGGTGTTCTAGGCGAAATATGCTGATCATGATAAAAGGGGGAGAAAGAAGCGTAAACAAAGTAAGCATTGCTATGGTTAACACGAGTGGCCACGGCCGTGGGTCAGGCGTCTCGAGAAGTTCAAAGTCCAATTCTAAACAATTCAGATTGCGCCCCTTTAGCCTCCGCCAGTTTTGTCCCGCCAGTTTTAATGGAAATCAGATAATAATTACACGAGGCTGTCTCCAAGCGTCCAGTATACTGACCTGCTCTACAGATACTTGTCTGTTATATGTTCGCTGTGCTGCCTCTGGTATCATTGCATATTTCGCCTTCGTTCCACGGCCGCCTTCTCCACCACTCCCACATAAGATTTCGAATCTAGTTCGTAGTCACGCATCCGTGGCTTGCGTCGCTGACGAGCTTCGAGTATTTGGTAAGGGTGCCCTGTCTGTATCTCGGCGCGGGCGGCGTCCACTCGCGCCTTCGCTTCTCCATCTCCTCTTCGCTAACGTTGCAATCAATAACGCGCTTCTCCGCGTCCACGGTCACAATGTCACCGTCTTGCACTAAACCAATGGGACCACCCTCGGCCGCCTCCGGTACGATGTGCCCGATCAAGAAACCGTGGCTGCCGCCGGAAAATCGGCCATCAGTCAATAGTGCAACGTCATCACCTAGGCCTGCACCCATGATAGCGGACGAAGGCTTCAACATTTCGGGCATCCCCGGGCCGCCCTTGGGTCCCTCGTATCGGATGATGACCACGGTCTTCTCGCCCTTCTTGATCTCTCCCCTCTCGAGAGCCTCGATGAAGTCATTCTCCTGATCGTAGCACTTGGCCTTGCCAGTGAATACGAGTCCCTCTTTTCCGGTGATCTTTCCGACCGAGCCGCCCGGTGCGAGTGAGCCACGGAGGATCTGGATGTGGCCAGTGGGCTTGATTGGATTCGAGAACGGTCGGATGACGGCTTGATCTTTAGGGAACGACGGCCATGATTCCACATTCTGCTTTATCGTCTTGCCAGTAACCGTGATGCCATTGCCGGATATGATACCTTCACCAATGAGGAACTTCAGCAAGGATGGTGTGCCACCTATCTTATAGAGATCTTCAAAGACATATTTGCCGGACGGCTTCAAGTCAGCCAGGAAGGGGGTTCGGTCGGAGACGGCTTGGAAATCGTCGACGGTCAGCTTGATGCCAACTGAGTCAGCAATCGCAATCAGATGAAGCACGGCGTTGGTGCTACCACCGAGGATATTGACAACAACCATGGCCTCTTCGAAAGCTTCTCTCGTAAGAATATCCTTAGGTCTGATGTCCTCCCTCATAATGTTCTTGATAGCCTCGCCAATGTTTTCACACTCCTTAACCTTGGCCTCGGATTCGGCAGGACTGCTGCTGCTTCCAGGGAGAGTCATGCCCAACGTCTCGGCGGCGGAAGCCATTGTGTTGGCGGTATACATGCCACCACATGCGCCGCTTCCATTGCAAGCATGACGGATGATATCGAACCGCTGCTCCTCGTTGATTTCCCCTGAGAGATATTGCCCATACGCCTGGAAGGCGCTGACCATGTCGATAGTCTTGCCATCCATGGTGCAGCCGGGCTTGATGGTACCACCGTAGACCATGATACTCGGTCGATTCACACGGCCCATAGCAATCAGAACACCGGGCATGTTCTTGTCGCAGCCAGGAAGCGAAATGTTTGCGTCGTACCATTGGCCCTGCATGACAGTTTCTATGCTGTCGGCGATAATCTCTCGGCTTTGTAACGAGTATCGCATTCCGGTTGTGCCCATAGATATACCGTCAGAAACACCGATTGTGTTGAATCGGTATGGGACGAGGCCAGCTCGCGCGACCGACTTCTTGACGACAGCGGACAGATCCATGAGGTGCATGTTGCATGGGTTTCCTTCCCACCACACAGACGAGATTCCAACCTGAGCCTTGGACATATCCTCCTTCTCCAGACCGGTGGCGTACAACATGGCTTGTGAGGCACCCTGTGACTTGGGTTGAGTAATGGTGCGGGAAACCTTGTTCAGGCCATCACTATCGGATCGGAGAGCAGACGAAGTACTGAAAAGGCGGCTAGAGGAGAGTCGTCAACTAAAGTTTGTGAATTATCAAGTCAAGTACTCTACGGAACTTACGCATGCTTCTTGGAGTAGGCCATCATCGGCCGACCAAGAGCTGCCGGCGCTTTGGCTCGCAGAAGAGTCTGGACAGCCATGGCTGTGTTGTGAGCTCACAGGAGCTTCAGATGGCGACCAGGTAGCGAATAGCAAGCAGGAGGGATTGATTGTCCGTATTACACAGCAAAAGACGATACAAGAGATCAATTGAACCAATTCCGACTGCAGATATACTTCTCAGGATGCTAACAGGTAGTTACGGTGAGTCCAAAGACGTATGTGCCTGTAGAAGGGCAGAGAGGAAAATCCTGGGCGAAGTCGGCACGACGCAATTCGGCCAAGTCTTTATTATTTTGGTTCCAAGTCTCCAATTGCAAAGGAAAGGTACGTGTAGGTACTCGTACTCGCAAGAGCTTCGCGAGTCAACTAAAACGCCCCCGCGATACCTGATGTAAACCCGGCGACAGAAGTCCCCACTATGACCATTATTGTATTTTTGATTCGTCCACCTACTGTCTTTTCAGCTAGGACAAAAAGCTCGGCCGATCTCGCTCACCAATTGAATCCTCAGTTCAGGCTTGGACTTGTGTATTCTGGGTATCGTAATCGAGAATTGCTTCATACTTCATTTGTGGCACGTTAAAAGGTGAGAGTCGAAAAGTTGGACGGGGAATGACCACAAACAGACCCTGTTGTTCGTCTCTCAGGAGAGACAGATTAAAAAAAATTATACATGTGTAGGTGTCCACGTGTAGAGTCTCAATGGTCGATAACATGTACTTGTAAGGAAAAATACTTAACCTTACCTACTAGGGGGCCCACCTTTCGTGGTCCCCTCTGCTACGCAGAGGGGGCAACATTAATATTAATTACTTTAAAAATCATTGTTTAGTTAATTGTAGGCTTTATACTTAATTTGTATAGGAAAACTACTAAAATACGAGCAAAATTATTATTTTTAATAAGCTACTATAATTGTATTATAATTAATAGCAATGTATAAAGTAGTTAGTAGATTAAAGAAATGGTTTTTATAGTGTTTTTAGCGTTTTTAGCTTTATTTTAGTATAATTAGGTTATTTATAGCGTTTTAAGCCTAAAGGGCTTTTATATTATTATATAGCTTTTATAAAGTTAAAGCCTTTAAAAAAAGAGGGCTTAAAAGCAGTTTTACTTTGCTATTGTTTTTTTTATTGTTAAAGTTATTATTAAGGTTTATTTTAAAGAAATTGTTTAATTTTATAGCGTTGTTATTAAGCTTTAAAAGGCTTTATAGTTTATTTAGCCTAATAAACATATACTTATTATTATTTATAATAGCCTTTTTAAAGTTAAAGCCTTTTTAGTTATATAAAAAAAGCTTATTAACGTAGTAAATCTATTTAAAAAAAGGTATAAGGTTTATATTTACTATAAATAAAAAAGGCTGTTTATTTTTTTTACTAGCTTAAAAGAGGTGCCTTTTGCTATAAAAAATATAGTTATTTTTTTTTATATATTTTTTAACTAGTTATAAAAGTAATAATAGCTTTTTTTATTATATTACTACTTTTTTTTTAGTTTTTTTTTTTTGCTTTTTTTTAGTAGCTTTAAATGCTTTTATTTGCTTAGCTATAGCTTTTTATTTTTTTTAGCTTTTTTTATAGCTACTTAATTTTTTAGCTTGTTAGCGCTAATATTATTAAAACGTTACTTTTAAAGCTTATAAAATTGCTTTTAAGTTTTATTTGCTATAGTATTTTTTTAAGTAATAGTTAACTTAATATATTAATTATTTACCTATTTTAGCATAATAGCTTAGTTAAGCGTTTTATATACTAATTAAAAAGCTTTTTATAAAAGTAATAAAAAAAGCAAGTTTAATATATTTATATACTTTTTATATAGGTAAGCTATATTAAATTTTGCTTATATAAATATATTATTAAATAGCAGCAATAATAGTACTTTTAAAGTGCTTTAGTTAGCTAACTTTTGTTTTAAAACGTTAATAATAAAAAAAAGCTTATAAAGTTAAAATTTTATTATTTTAAAGCTTTTTATTAAGTTTTTAGTAGTAAAGCTAAAATAGTATATATTATTAAAAGCTATAATAAAATTAATATAAGTATAAGTAAGTTTACTTTTATAAAAGTAGTTTTTAAAAGTGTGTTAATATTTAGCTTTTATAGCTTTATAGCTAAAAGTAAAAAATTGTTTAAAAAAATGCTTGTTAAAGTACTTTAGCTAGTTAACTTATACTTTTTAAGTAGCAAAGCTATTTTTAAAGCGTATAAATTACGTTTTTAACTTTATTTTTAACTTAGCTTATATTATTAAAAAAAATACTTTAAAAATCATATATAGCAAAATAGCTTTGTTTATAGCTAAACTATACTTAATATAAGTAGTACTTTTTTTGTTGCTATAATTACTTATTTTAAGTGTTTTAAAGTTTTTAAGCATAGCAATAGTAATAATTTTAATATTATTACTAATATAGCTAATTTATATACTTATTTTGTTTATATTTTAGTTATTATTTATAAAAATGTTATATTTTTTAATTATTTTAATATATAAGTTATAAAACGCTTTAATTAACTTATTTTTTTATTATAAAGTAAAGCGTTTAGCATTAATAGCTTTTATTTTTTAGTAGCATAATTTAAAATATAAAGCAAAAATATAGCAAAAAGTTTAGCTAAAAATAAAGCTTATAAAAAATAAACAGCGCGCTTAAAGTTTAATTATAGTTATATTTATTATGCTTTTTATAAGTAGTAAGCCTTTATAAGCAATAAAGCATATATATAAAGTTAATGCTTTATTTTTAGCTTTAATTAATATAATAAGCTTGCTATAAAGCTTTTTAAGCAAACTATTAATATTATTGCTTTTTATGCGCTTTAAAGCACTAAAAATGCTGCTTTAAAAGATTTTAAAGCGTTTTATAGCATTATAAGTTAAAAAAGCCTTTATATAAAGGTGCTTAAAATAGCTTATAATAAATAACTTGTAATAAAAGCGGTTTTTTTAGTTTAAAATCTACTTTGCTGCTTTATTTACTTTTAAAAAGCTAATTATATTTATTAGGGTTATTTTATTATAAAAAACAAAGTTAAAATAGCTTTAAGTAAATTATATTAACGCGTTAAAAATAGTAATTTTGCTTATGTTTTAGTAGTTTTCCTATATAAATTAGGTATAGAGCTTATAGTTAACTAAACAATGATTTTTAAAGTAATTAATATTAATGTTGCCCTCTTTGCATAGCAGAGGGGACTACAAAGGGTAGGCCCCCTAGTACTAATATACATTTAAACATTATAAACTATATGCAATAATGGTTATCGCGCTACTAAAGAACCTACCTAGTTAGTAATCCCTCTCTACTATGCAGAAAAAGGGACTAAACCTTAATTTAGGTTATAATTATAGTTTAGGTCTTAGTAAGATTTGCACCTAATTTGTATAGGAACACTACTAAATTTAAAACATTTTAACGCGTTGCTATAGTTTATTTAAAGCTGTTATAGCTATTTTTTTAAAAAAAATTAAAATACTAAAGGTTTAGTATTATGCTATATAAATAATATAGCTATTAACCTAGCAAAAGTATTACTATTTTAAGTATAATACTATAGATTTTAACTTATTTTAACTAATTAAAAGGCTAGATTTGCTTAGGTTATTAAACCTTATAACGTTAAAAAAAATTAAAAAAACAAGCTATAACTATAGTTATATTTATAACGCTTTTTTAATTTTAGCTATATATATTATAATAGGTGCATAGCTATTATTACGGTGTTATATTAGTTAGTACGTTGAAATTTTATATGTAATTTAGACCGTTTTTAACCTAGATCTAACCTAAGTTTACTTAGAATTACATATAAAATTCTATATACTAACTAACGTACTAACTAATATAACATTGTAACAATAGCTATGCATCTATTATAACATATATAGCTAGAATTAAAAAAGCGTTATAAATATAGCTATAGTTATAGCTTGTTTTTCTAATTTTATTCTAGCTTGTTATAAGGTCTGGAAATCTGATAATATAAGCAAATAGTGGCTTTTAATTAGTTAAAATAGGTTAAAATTTATAGTATTATACTTAAAATAGTAATATTTTTGCTAAGTTAATAGCTATATTATTTATATAGTATAATACTAAACCTTTAATATTTTAATTTTTTTTAAAAAAATAGCTATAATAGCTTTAAAAAAGTTATAGCAACGTGTTAAAGTTAATAACTTTGTTTTAAATTTGGTAATGTTCCTATACAAATTAGGTATAGGGTCTACCTAGACCTAAACCGTAGTTATAACCTAAATTAGGGTTTAGTCCCCCTCTCTGCGTAGCAGAGAGGGACCACCAACCAGGTGGGTCCTCTAGTACCTACGAGTACGAGTACCTAACATACCTTAGTATAATACAGAGAAGTTAGCTGGATCCAAAGTGGTGGAGATGGGATCTTTGTTGAAATAGCCCCAGCAATGACCTAGCAAATGCACGCAAGCACCAGAGGGACACCTAACGTACCTTCAGGTAGGATGGCTGTTACGGTGAGTTACCTAATACCTACCTACACTACAACTACATACGATAGGACTCCTACATACTCGTATCTACTACCTACCTACTATTTACCCACCCACTTCAAACGTTGAAACACTGGGCAATACACGATTCGCAATATCTACTAGGTAGCACCTTATTTTATCCAAACCGTGGCCTTTCACTCGACCATCTCTAGTGGACTAGCATAAACAATAAACATCTACGGATGGCTACCCAAATAGAGCCGCCTCTGGATGAGATCCAGTGGCGCCATCCTCAGTCGATACAGCAGATGCAAGGACTTCACAGTAACTCGGTGCTCTTCTATTTCGCCATGTCGCCATTTTTCGACCAGACTTCAAATAATGCTGTCCTCGCGAACCAAGCGATGTATAACCCGGCCATGTTTCATTTGGTCCAGACCCGCGAGGCTTTCGAAGGCCGTCTGCGAGAAATGTCGGGGCTTGAATTCCTCGTCGCCCAGGAACCGGCCGAGACTGCCCCCGGTACGGGGACCGGTGTCTGGGTCATCCGCAAGCAGACACGCCGGAAGCGGGATCCCGAAGACGACATAACCGTACATGCCACCTACTATATCGTCGGCGATAATATATATATGGCGCCCACCTTGGCGCAAGTCATGAGTTTCCGAACCGTACGCGCCCCCCCTCGCCCTACCAAAACTGCTGAAGACGGGAAAGGCGATGCAGCGTGGGGATTTGCTAATAACTCAAGGTCAGACAACGATAACTTCGGCCCTAAGTAAGTGCTTTCCGGCAGCCGACGAAGCACAGATCTGGTCACCGTCTCAAGGCCACGTCTACAAAATGGCCCCAGCGGCATTGAACCCCCGTGCGCGCATCGCAGCCGAATCGAAAGAGACGACGCCTCGGCCCGATGGCAAAGCTGCGGCTAACAAGGGCGGCTCCCCACTCGATCCCAAAAAGCCAGATGCAGCCTTTTCTACCCTGAATATGATGCGGCATGCGGAACATTCGATGCTCATACACTCGCAGTCCGGCGCCGAATACGAGGACGAAAACCCCATCACAGGCAGGCCAGGCGCTTTCAACCTGAGCAAGACTGGGCGCACAGACAAATTACAAGTCCCAGGGATCACCACGCTCGATACATCGTTTAACAGCCCCTCGATTATGGACCTTGGTGTTAAAAAGAGCAAAGACGGGGTTGGTAAGGCGGGTGATAAGACGCCCAAGACGCCTACCGGCGGCACGTCCAAGCTCAAACGTAAAAAGAGTAAGACAGGGCAGACGCCAACATCAGCATAGGCGGCGGCACTGGCCGGTAGCACTGGCGAGGCCGTCGGAATAAGCGGCGCGAGCGGCGAGTTACGAGGAGCACAGGTGAAAAGGTAATTCATTTCATTCTACAGCACATGAGGCTACGACGTCGGACCAGTACGGGAGTTAAGTGATGATATTTTTTGTTTTGCTTGCAGCAGCTGCGGCGCTTAAAGGTTTGTACACTAACACTGATATAGAGGAAAAGCGTAGCATATTGATACCCCTTTTATTCTAACATGGATGGTTTGTTCCGAGGTTCCAAGTCGCGTAATATAGCATGATATAGAAAGGACTTGAATGGCGCGATTTATACGGGTCATGTAATTGAAGGGCCACTCACTCATGGCCCGAGCCAGCAAAGTTGTTTCAACGAGTACGAATTCGGCCGCCAGCGTCATTGCATCCTCTCAGCTCGTCTCTACCAAGAACTCTAGGTCCCTAGCCTGCCAGCCGCGCCCGTCTTCTTTCATATTCGTATGCAATGACTTAGATGAGCACGTACCATCCAAGCTTTCTTCAAATTGCGAAGGCGCAGCGTGTTTATTGAAGCATCTGCTTCCTCGCATATGCACAGCAGTGTAATATACTCAGTAACCCGCCACATCGTCTATCAACTTGTCCCACATCGGGTAAGTTGATCGGTCTAGTTCTCGCTTCCTTGAAACAACCTGGCAGCATCCATAATGGCCAGAGGGCATATTACGACGGTGCTGGGGATGGCAGCAATGGCGTCTTCTCGTACCAGGCACAGCCATCTCCTCCTACAATGGGTTGTTCTACAGATGCCGGCAAGAGGCCTAGATAGGTAAGAAAACCAAGCCGCCTATGCCTACGTACGCACTCCCCCCTCTCTTCAAGTGGGAAAAGGGCAGAATGTGGTGGAGACGACTAGTGTTGAGTGGACATACAGGTAGTACTAGCAATTGCCCATATCGCCACACGGGTGTGGCCAAGCATGCGCGTGAGTCTTCTCGATGCATTCTGAGTCAAGAAGACATTTCTTCGAAGCCTCTAGGCTCTAACCCTTGGATTTTGTTCAATTTCGTTTCATATCACCGAGGCCCGGTGTATCATGTATTAGGTAAGCAAAGGCGTGGCCCGGTCCCTTGGTATCACCGTCCCATGGGCCATGGAAGCTACCGTCGTGCATGGAACTTTCCAGTGCACACGTAACGTAGTAGCTGCAAGGGAAAAGAAGCGAAAAAATGGTCATACAGCGTATTTTCAGTAGAGGCGAAGTGCAATAGCTCCGGGGCTGTACGGATAATATACGTACTCGTATGAATGCACATGGCAACGCCGATGCCCACGGGCCCTAGACTAATACGTAAAGTATACTACACGTACATGTTAAATACGTCATGTACGTGTAGGTAGCTTCTTGATATTTAAAAACACGAAATAGATCTCATATAAACTGTGCGTAGTGCTTAGGTATTTCACAATATACACGTACCGTAGCCTATTGCCTCCTGTGAACATGCATCTAGAACATGCGTCTAAAACCCCGGGTGGCGTTATGTAAGCAGACGATGAGTAATGGGTGTCGTGGTTGTGAGTCTGCCATTTGGGGGTTGCTGCAGTTACCGATGACCAACCGGCCACCAGCCACTAGAAGTACGCACGTACGTGTAACTCAACCTTACTCCCAAGTACCCTTGTGTGTACTGAGTAGATACCGAGTTATTTACGAGTATTACTGCTTCCCTAGGCATGGCCGGCGCAGGCGGTAGACTTGGCAGAAGAAACCAAGAAAAGATAGCCTGAAGCAAAAAGGCGGTTACAATGTAACCCAGTCGCTCCTAACTTTCTACACCTACACCTACGAGTAGTCTACACCGTATACGACGAGTATGCTTGCAGTAGAGCAAGCGCCGCCTATCTACAAATCTGCTCGTTTAAAAAACAAGGCAATGAGAAAGGCAAAACAGGGGACAGGCCTATATATACCTGTAATCCGGACCATGCAGGTCGGTTGGGTACATAGCTGATACCTAGCATTTTGATGCGACTGTAACACAAACACAACCCCTCCTACAATCCCACGTTTTCTCCTTTTTGCACTCGCACTCGCGCCCGCATCCACACCCACACCTGCACATATATGTAACCTATGTAAGTAAGGTAGGTATCCCGTATAGCATCCCTACAACCCTCTCTTGTCTCTCTTGCACTCCCTCTTGCACACCTGCTCCCCGTACAAAACGCACACCGCGTCCTAGGTACATATTAGGTACGGGGTGCGACTCTACACGCTTACGCTTGATCATACACGACCAACCCCTACAGCTACCTGCCTGCCTCTATCTATATTATCTGCTTGTGAATTCTGTGGTTGTTCTGATGCATGTGTATATAGCGCTTTACCGAGTGTTTGGTAACTTTAATTAAATAAAGGGGGGGGGGGGGGGGGGTGGGATGGCACGGGGGGGGGATTTTAGGCAAAGGTTAAAAATGGGCGCAATTAAAGTTGGGATATCAGGCAGAAAACAAAAATAAAGGCACACAAAAAAA